>JAQFVV010012503.1:3275947-3875947 GCA_028023455.1 Epiperipatus broadwayi | reverse complement strand
CAATACTATATTTAAAATTTTTGGGATTCTACATATTTCTAAATCTTGTAGTCCAAAATCAATGTGATTAGTAAATAAATTTGAATGTTAGAGAAGATATGTTGTAATTTTTTAATTGATATTGCAAGTCTTTTTGTTCCAGAGTAATTTTCTACAAAGGCTGTTAATTGATTTCTGAAAGCTTTGGTGAATGTTGCTATTGATGTGCAGTAAGCAATTCTTGTCATCTCCAGCATATTGAACAATGTTGTTTTTGCATATAGAGATAGATAAGCTTTTGATATTGATTGCATAATTTTTTTATTTTTTTAAAAAGTCTTTTTTAAATTTTCCATTGCATATCTAAATGACTGAAATGGAAAGGATGCCCTAAAAAGGGAATTGGAGATTCTTTAAAAGATTCTGTGAATATTTTCTCTTTAAAAATTTATCATGAACTAGATTTGTCAAAATTTCTTTCAAATATGATGTTATCAGGGTACTTTGAAATTATTTTTTATGGAAGTGACATTTGTTTTTTGCTTGTTAAAAATAGTGAAACATTATTCACATAAGCTATTCATGAGATGCTTTTGTTCATTCATGGTAGATATATCTCTGTAAGTTGATCTTCGATTGTTTTGATAAGTGAATTGATATCAAGCATGAACAGAAATGAACTTATTGGGAACCTTCACAGAATGGAACTATATGGTATAATGGGAGGTAGATTTTTCTGGTTAGAGCAATATTAATTTTTTGCTAAGTAGAATATTTGTTAATATGTAAAGGTAAGATTTAGGAAATGTGAGTTTTTGCGAGTAGACTTATAAGTTTGTCGATTTTCTCTGAGTCAGAGGCTGGGTTACACTACCATAGGACTATATTTTTATTATTTCTGATTTTGTCTATTGCTGTTTATAAATGAAGTCTATCTTGATTAGTTGATGATCTTTTTTTGTATGTTGTGCCTTTGCTATTAGTGGTAGAAGATATATTTTCATTCTAACTTTAAGAATGCTTTCTATTATTGTAATGTCTAAATATTTATTGAGATTGGTGTAGATTATTTAGTGTGGGTTCTTTGTCTTGTTTTTTTAGGTAAGGAGGCTAATGAAATTGGATAAAGCCTTTGTATTTTGTATATCTTTTTAGAGAGATAGTTTGCTAGGTTAGCTAGGTATTGTGTGGTAAAGAAACTCAAATGTGCAAATACTGTCTTAGGAATGCTATGTAAATCTGTGTGAAATGTTTCCAGTATTATTTTGTATTTTATGTAAAAATTTCTTGGGTGTGAATGTTATATCATTCTCAGAAAACCCTAGGAAATCCATGTTTGAATTGAAAGATGTCCTTTTTTAAAGTTTATTTCTGAAGTGTCTATAAATAATCTAACATGAATTCATGACTAAAATAGATATTTTGTTTTTTAATGGTGGTGTGAAACTTCTATAGGTGGATATTGGCTTAGTGCCTATCTGATATATTGCTTGAATCATGCGTTTATATGTTTTTTTTGGAAAACTTTGCATTGATTAAAGATATTCTGTAAGTGAGAAGTGATCTGCTTTGTATGAATTTTTAAGTACAATGTATCTGGCATGCTGTATATTGGAGGATGATGTCTGTGTGATTGTTTTGTGAAGATTGTCTATCAATTCTAAATGATCTGTGGCAGAGGAAATGCATTTTCTGATATGAATTATAGTGTGTAAAATTATGTTTTTGAATGCATACCATTCTTATATTTGATCCATTTGTAGCAGCTTGATTTTGTTTAAATAGATGTTTATCTCAGAGTAGAGAAACTTTGTGGTGTGTGAAGAGAATGAGATTTGGATTGTTTTGTTTATTTGTATTATTTTATTTTTGAGTTAAAATTTAGCCCAAGAGTCACTGCGAATGCTGAGTGCTCTAAGAAGTGAGTTTTTTAGCGTTACCTGCATTGTGTTATGTAATATAGGTGAGAAGAATACTAAATACATGAGTGTAGGGTGTTTACCATTATTGAATGATATAAAGTTTTGGGGAATAAACTCCGCTCATTAGGAGAAAAACAAATGTATATAAGTATTTATTTACAAATTTTTCATATATCATACTGAAATCTCCCATAATTATACGTGGCGGGAGTTAGCTAATTTAGAGTTTAATTTTAGGATATTCTGTTGGCACAATTGTATGATCTAAAGACAAATAAACAAATTTGATATTGTAATTGCTTTGTGAAACGGTGCTACTGTAAGTATGTGGGAATCCATAAATAACATTGTAAATAAAATAAATAGACTTTTGTTATTTATTATATCTGAATATACCTGTTTCTGCTGAAGGGCAATATAAATCTTTGGAAAAGACAGTGAAATCTTTTTTGCCAAGATAGTTAATTGGACTTATTTAAGACCCTTTGTAAATTTTAGTTTCTATTAGGTCTGTTTTTGTTTTTGTAGTCATTAATGATAAAAATCTTTTTTATTTTGGATATATCATAAATGAAAGCACTGGCTGTCTTGAAATGAGACTGGATGAGAATTAGATAAGTACATTAATCATGTTTTAATTCCACAATCTTAACATAATATAGTATATTTGTATGGAAAAATTCTACATTGTACCTGTCTAGCATGAATGGCCCATATTATTGTCAGATGATGTAGCTTTAATGAAGTCACAATCTTATGACATCATCAATCTTACAAAATGGCTGCCACTTTAAAATGAGTTGCAAATGTTGTTTTTTTTATTTAAAAGTTTCAAATCTTCATATAAAGATTTATTATATTCCAAAATAATAGGGTATTCATAATAAGTTTATGCATGCGCAATGAGTATAGGCTTGTGCATATCTCTAGAAGATTAATAATCATGAAAATTTTTAAATAGAATAACATTATTTTGCTATTAATGAAGTGAGCCAATAAATGAATGTAACAATATATGGGAGTTATTTTACTGATATCAAACTTAAAATATAAAAAGATGTTTTAAATAATTAATAAATAAAATAAAGTCATTATATTGTTATACTTAAGCCAACAAACATCACATGATCACCATCTCTAGATCCTAAGATCTAGATGCAGTGCTCTCAGATCCAAGGCTCCTCACTGACGAAGGCCACAAGCCAGAAACTAGTCAGGGGATGTTGGATGAGTAGGCACTAGATGGGGATTTTATGCACAAGCCTTCTGGCATCCATTGATTACTCTAGCTTGCTATGTGTGGCATACGTATAGTGAGTTTTGCCTGTTTTAACAATTGTTATACTTGTTTGAAGTATTTTGGTTTATTATTTAATACATACTGAATAATTAGATATATTTATGAAACTATGACTGAATGACATATTAGACAAATCAATGCTGAATGTACTGCATTGTATATGGGTTTTTACTACCGTACCTTAGAATAGTTGAGATATAAAAAAAGTCATAAGTTTTGAAAAATGTACAGATCATTTCCTAGATAGTAAGATGTATTATATTTCTATGAAGTAAAAAATTATAAGATGTCTTAGATTGTAGTTAACCTGTGCTGACTTAATCCAATTGTAGATTCATCATTTTGGCTGCAGATTGCAGCTGACCTGCTTTAGACAGGTGATTGTATTATTAATTTAATAAGGGACAATTCTGCAAATTGCAGTTTAACTTGCCCTTCACAAAAACTAAAGATATGTAGAGGTTTAAAATTTATAATTATTATATATTAATTTTAAATTGATTAGGTCAACCATGAAAGGAAAGTGTAGCATTCATTTATAATATTTTCAAGATAGCAAAAATCCAAGAATTAAAGTTATAGTTTTTTTTGTTAACTATTCTATAAGTAATACAAAGTCCAATAATGATAAATATGATTCAGTTATGTCAGCACATGTAATTACTTATTTATTTAATTAGATAATGAAGTTGAAACTTGCTAGCACAATTATTTTGATTATTTTCATTCAGGAAATGTTAATACAACAACAATTATATATGATTAAAATTAAATGTTTGTTTTGCAATATCAAGCATGTCTCACATCATATAAACATTACCGTGTACATATAAACCAAACCACATATAGAAAATAAGAAAGTAGTTAAGATATTGAAAGGTAACATTTGTTATGATTAATAGATTTATCTTTCTTATTGCATTGCCAAATCCATATTATATTAATATCATCTATACTTTTTATTACTTTTTACAATGCTTTTTTATAACCCACTATTGATAGTTTTGATTGCCTCAGCCATCTTTCCCAGAACTATAACAAACACAATACAAAGACATGAATACAAATATACATGAACATACAATTTTACATTTTATATATATTCCATCTTATAATCATTATTTATATATCCACATATAAATAGTATATATAAAATGTAACATTATATGTTCATGTATGTTTGAATTTGTGTATTTGTATCGTGTTTGTTATAGTTCTGAAGAAGATTGCTGGAGCAATCGAAACTGTCAATAGTGGGTTGTAAAAAAGCATTGTAAACAGAAATAAAGAACATAGATGATATTAATATTATATTAATAGATTTATTTAGTTTTTGTATAGAGTTTGAAATATCACAAGAGCTTCGGTATTGATAAAAAGGAATCAAACCATGCATTATGGGTAGGACTGGATATAATACATTATAATTTTAAAATGGTATATGTAATAAATGTAACCCTAATGATAATACTGATTTATATGCAGAGAAAATATTGAAAACTTCAAATATAATCTTTAATGCATTTTTTGGTGATGAACATCTTTGTCAAAAGGAAACTATTACATTTAAAATAATAATGAAAATATATGAACACTTAAACATATACATTTAAATTTTCACATTCCAAAGCACACTCAACTGAATACTATTAGATTGTTTGTTCATTGCTAAGTCTATACTATTAATGATTAATGCCATTTCAATTTTAAATTTTCTGTCATTATATTCAGTGCAAATTATATTTTAAAATTTTTTAAATGTATGAATACATATCCTTCTGTGTTTTTAACATAATTACTGTACTGTATGATCTTGTTTAGGTTTGCTATAAATATACATGGTATATGTAAGATTACATTATAATATTGCTATTTAAACAAAGAGTTGGTTAGAGCGTTGTCTTAAAAATTTGATATTCAAAAATCTAAAGGTGTAAATTCAACTCCTATGCTAGCACAACCACTGGCCAGGTCAGTAGCACCTGAGGCAAAGCATAAGTTAAGACCACTCAAAATGCAGTGCAATCCACTAACCTCTATTACCTACTAACTTGTGTGTTATTACTAACAGTTGTTTGTATTTGGAAAAGTATTCATCATTATTGTTTAATTTGTAAAAAAGTTCCTTAAAACTGTTATCCATGTGATATGTAGTTTAAATAAAGTTTTAATGGATCAGAAATTTCAAGTCTCATAAAATCTTGATTTCATTATAGATAAAATGAAAAATTGGTTATATTATTGGTTAGCTAAATCAAGTGGAAAGGTATGGAGGACAGCAAGTAATTTAATGTATGGGTAGAGTATACAGTGAATGAGAATTATAAATTATACATTTAGACAGTTAATTTAATCATATTGCAATAAAAGTCTTATAAAGTATGAGAGTGGGATCGAAACCTACTCTAGAAGTTTCAAGAACTTCTGTAATCTAGTAATGTTCAAACAAATGAGGAATGAAAATGAAGATGATGAAATTATGATCCCAACCACAGACTCAAGAACATGGTGCTAAGCAATAAAAGTTTAAATAAACTTCCAGTCATGTGCATAATTTTTTTTATACATTTCCTTTTTCCAAAAAAGATTTAAGAGTTGAAGTGGAAGAGATACTATTATAATATATCAAAGCAGTGCCTTCTGTCTGATAGCACCAATTATTCAAAAAGTGCGATAACATGTCAGCTTATCATCAAATGTTTTTTTGTTTTATTTAATATTTAGATTCAGTTCTAAATGAGAAATAGAGAGGTCACTATCTGATGCAAATAAATGCATATGAAAAATACAAAAAGCAAAATGAAAATGACTGGTAGATTGCAATTTATGAATAGTAAAAGAATAGCCAAAATAGTATTTAGTTGAGTTATGAGTAAAACACAGGCAAAAAGATGGGTGAAAAAGGTAGTTTGGTATGCAGAAGATTTGGATAAAGACTTTATGTTAATATATTTATACAAAAAGTCGAATGATTGTGTTAGGAGAATTGTTGAGTGTAATAGTGGCAAAGAATGGGATAGAAGAATAGATGCATTAATAAAAAAATAGGGAGTTGGAGAGATAGAGAACTAATATGGAAAGTAAAAAAAGTTTAAATATATATATAGAAGTAAATAGAATATTGGATGTGAGTTAATTTATGATAATAACAAGAAAAGTAGTTTACTGTTTAAGGTTTGAACAGGATTGTTAGCAACAAGGGAATATATATATATACATAAATGGAGAAATGTGGGTGATTTAGTCTGCAAGTTATGTAAGGAAGGTATAGAAAATATTTGGCAACTGTTAATTGAATGTAAATGTTTACAAGCAAAAAGGGTACAGATGATGAAGTTGTGGGAGAATAAATATAAACAAAGTGATTATACAGAAAGTGGATTCTTGTTTTATGCTGGGTTTGGAAAAAAATAAGGGGGATATAGATATAAAGACCATAGAGGGGACAAACGTAATGTTATGGAAATGGGATGAAGCAGGATAGAAAAGAATATGGGAAAAACTTAAGGTGAGGAATGGAAAGGGAAGGTGGCTAACAGGTTTCTCTGGACATAATGACAGAGATTCCTGGCTCTGGTAAAGGAGAAGCCATAGAGCATCACATCGCAGCTGCGAAGTCATGTGATAAATTGTCTCTAGAACAGTTTTAAGGGTGATTTATTTCTGATATCTTTTAAAAATTGCTATTCTTTCAATATTTAGAATAATTATTTGAATTTCATATTTAACAACTTTAAAAATTGTGTTTTTTTATACTTTATCCAGAGCTTTGTATATATAATTTATGATATTAATATTTAAAATTAAGAGCATGCTAATTAGCTCTAAACAAGCTTTTTTTTTTTTTTATGATAAATGCTACTACAAGAGAAGGCATTCAAATCATTTTTATCTTGGATTGTCCCCATCCCCAGACCGGTTTCGACCTATGGGTCTCTTCAGTGAGGAGTTGGGACATTAGATTCAAAAAACCAACTCAAGCAAAGCATTTATCTAAAAGTTAATTGTTAGAAGAAGATCTGAAACTTTTAGACATCTACATGTCTCCAAAGTCAGCTATATATAAGTCATATGACACCTGACTTTTTATTATTACGATATTAATATTGCTTAATTTATTATAAAAAAAAATTCTGAAAATAAATCTTGATCAATATATTATTGGTGTTATTTCATAAATATATAGAAAAATCTTATATGACATAATGATTGGCATACTTTCTTCAGGAGGAAATACAAACCATATGTTTATTTAACTGAGAATTGTTATTTAATAATCTGAATTTGCTACATAAAGGGTTAATAATGTCTGGCCTCCACATTTCATATTAAGATACGAATTGAATTCTCCCGTAGAATGAGATATAAAGTAGTGTCTATGACATTTAATTACCCGTCATATTTACGTTATATAAAATATTTTATAGATAAATATAATATTTAATGATTAACATTCTACTTATTTATTTAACTTGCAAAAAACGTTATTTATATATATTTAAATATTTTTTGTTTATAAAATATTTATGTATTAAAATATTGATTTTTAAAAATATTTTTGATAAATTTAAAATTTCCAAAAGTATGCTTTTTTTTTTTTAGTTTTATGAGACTAAATTATTACTGGGGAAAAAAATGTTTAGTTATCGGTTTTTTCTTTTTTGTAATATAAAAAATTAATACATTTTTATTGGATGTAATCTTTAAAAAAAAAAAAAGTTAAATAGTTTGAATATATTAATTTCATTTGCTATACAAGTTGATTTTATAATTTAGCAAACATGGATGGGGGAAATATAAATTTTTAAAATATATTTTTATATCAGTTATTGATTCACTTCTAAATTCATTCAAGTGAATTAGATTAAACTATACAAAACCAATCAATTAGTAATAATATTTTATTTAAAAAATAGTAATCCCGAATTTTTTTTTAAAAAAATCTTTTTTATAATAATATATATTATACGATCTTGCTAAACTGGAAATATATATAAACAAATGATTCACCATCAATTTTTAAGTTATCGGCGAATCACATATAGGATGTCTTTTTCCATATGTATGTGATAGATTTTGTCACTAGGTGGCATTCTATTAATAATTGATTGGCTAGTTAGTTTTAATGATATTATTACTTTTTTTTTTTTTTTTTATGAAAGAAAACTTTACCAACATTTATTTTATTACTATCTCCATTTTTTATTTCATTAGAATTTAAATGATTCTTATTAAATATTAGTGATGGCTGGGAATATCTTGACACTGTGAGGCAAGAATTTCATAATTCAATAAATGATCATTAATGTTATTGCAAGTATGTACTACGCAATAATGGAGCCATTATCTACATAAAAAAGTAGATAGGAATACGTCATTTGACAAGTTGCAAAAACAAAACAAAAACATTAGCAATGACAACAAACAACTTAAATGAAGACAAAGCAAAAAAACAAACAAACATGAAAGTAATATATACCTTTATTTTAATTGACAAGGCCAATTGGTCCCCAAAATACATTGTAAATCAATGAATGATTACCAGAGACTCTTTGTGATTTTAGAGGGTTAAGAAGCACTGTAGATATGATTTTTGTTGCAGGAAAATGCAAATAAAGTATCAGGAAAAAGAGATGGTTAAATACTGCTTTTACTAATTTGGTCAAGGTATTTGATTTAATTAATAGGGTAGATCTATGACATTGTTTGAAATTAGTTGGCTGTCCATCAAATTTTTTTCATGTATTGTATAGGTTTTGCATGGTGGAATGAGAGGAACTTACTTCAGGTGTAAAATCTGAGGCATTTGAAATAAAAACCGATATTAAGCAAGGGTATGTATTTGTTTCAACATTGTTTTCCAATTTTTATAATAATGATCTTTGGAATTGTTATAGGTGGCTTAATCAAACAGAGACCAAGATACAATACAGGTTTGATGGTGAAATTTTTTATATGAACTTATTAAAAGCAAAAACAAGGAATTCATCTTTTTGGATTCTGGATTTACAATATGCTGATGATTGTGTTATTTTTTCCAATTTAAAAGACAATTTACAGATTGCTGTCAATATTTTGAATACAACTTATAAAGCTCTCAGTTTATTAATTAATGATCAATAAACTAAAATTCTTTATCAGCCATCATTGAAAAAAAAAAATTAGCAACTTTTACTTAGGATGGTTTTCAACTCGAGTAAGTGAATCAGTTTAAATACCTAGTAGTTTTATAAGTAGAATGGTGGACTTACATGTTGAAATCCAACATAGACTCCAATGTGTTATTGCTGCTCTTAACAAATTTACAGATAAAATATTTCATCACAGAGTAGTAACTACTATAATTAACTTAGCTGTAGTCCATTTATTTACATTTTTTCAATTACATGAGTGCCACCTGGATTTAGACACCAGGAAATAAACTAACCACGTATATTTAAAACAATATTTTATTCAATATAATAATGTAACCTTTACACATCTCCATTTGTAATGCCAGGCTAGATCATTTGAGAACATAAATTACTCTCGATGAATGTCATTAGACCATGCAATCTTACATAAACAAAGTAACAGATCATGTGAAAATAATTTATTTACAAGTGTACTTATTAAAATGAATAAATCATGTAACAGTAATTTATTTACAAAGTATAATCATTAATTGATATACAATTTATTTATTTAACAAGTCCTTTAATCTTTATACATCATAGTATTAATCTATTCATAAATAATATAACACATTTGCCATACTGGGAACCCCTTCAATAAACTTAAATGTAATTCTACTCATGTATGAATTCATAAATATAAACAGTTCTTTTCCTAGTATTTACACATATATATGTTCTATATAGAATAGACATCAATGCTATCTTTATCACAATAATCATAAAAAATAGTCTTTTTATATCTTAATCCTAAACATAACTACTTATATAATAATAACTATAAAGGGATGTCCTTTTGATCCTAACCCTAACTAAAAATTCCTTCTATACAATAATTATAAAGAGTGGCCTTTTGGTCCTAAATCTAATTTAATACAACTACAATTTATATAGGTATGATTCATTCTGAGATCAATTCCTAACTCAATAAACTTGATAGGAGTGTATCCTTCCATATGAATGCAAACATATGTAAACAGTTAAACATTGAACAAACAACAGCATATATAAAAATCCATCTACATAAAATCCAATTTACAATATTCAAATATAAGTTTAGCTATGAATGAATGAATGAGACTAATGGAATATTATTAACTATGATTATTTGAGACTTAGGCAATTTATATGCATGCATAGCATTTGCATAATTATCATTATTTTTTATCTTTTCCTCTTATTAATAACTTATATAAAATTCATAAGATTAGCATATATATGTGACATATAATAATTTTTTTTAAAAAAAAAAATTTTAACAAGCAAAGAGAAGTTATTACAAATTCATTTCTTTTCTTTGAACTGACTATTTCTTTCAAAATAATATCCAGATTACAAACATTATTTACAAATTCAGATTTGTTAAAATAAAGTACAAATCAGACCATCAATATAAGACTCACCAAAACAAAATAATTGTCATTCACTTCTTTTCTAAGAAATATTAAAAGACTGTTTATAAGTAATAACCTTGCAATTTCTAGTTGTCTTTTAAATAGGTCTAATTTTTTCATTTCAGCCAGAGTTATTCTTGTCAAACATTGGTGGTCAAGAGGTCATCAACAGCTGCTTTACAAGCAGTTGTCCCAGGTTAGTGGGTTCACTTCAGATTAGATCTAGCTAACTGTTAGTAGGGTCCCTCCTTATTTACAAGGTATAATGAAAATCCTCGGATTTGAATGGAGTAATATTATCTTCTGCAAATAAAGAAGAGTTGATTTTTTTAAGAAGAAAAGTTACTTCCATTGTTTTTGTTTTTTTTTTTGCACCCTTTTTTCAGTTCCTTTTTTCTTAAAACTAAATTTGTTTATCACTTTGTTTAGAGGAAAGAAAAAAAATTTTTTATTATTATTATGAATAATGGATTGTTCATTTCAATATAGAGCTGCTGTCTTACCTAATTTTTTGTATGGAAGTAAAACTTGGACACCCTATCAGTGCAATATAAAAGTGTTAGAAAAGTTTCATTTATGGATGCTACAGAAAATTTTAAAAAGACAATGGCAAGATTGCAAAAACAATTGATATGTTCTTCAGCTTTCTGGATGCGATGTTATTGAGTCTATTATTGTAAAATCATACTTTCTTTGGATTGGACATGTAAAGCAAATGAAAATGCATGATGTCCTAAAAAGGTGCTTAATGGAGAAATTGAGCATGTGTTTCATAGGGGAGAGAGACGCCATTTATGTTGTAAGGATTATCTCATGCATATTTTAAAGAAGTGCAATGTTAATTGTTTTCATTGAGTAGATATGGTAGAGAATAGAATACATTGGAGAATTATAATTAGATATGGTATTGAAGTGTTTTAGAAAGAAAAGTTTTCTGTGGCAAAAAGTAAAAAACAACATTGCAAAATGTTAAGTAAGCAAAAAAATGAACCAACATTCTATATATCGACATATTTGCAGTTCGTAGTTTAATTTTTATAGTCAATGCAAAACTAATTTCTAGAGTATCCCCCCTCCCCCTTTTCTTTTTTGGAGTCGGAATGACCATATCCATTTATGAGTGAATGTTTATTATTATTAATGTCATCAATTACTAAAGCATCTTAATGTTAGTTTATTTTTTCATTTGTCATTATTTTGTTAACAGATTTTGCTTTGTAGATTGAAAATATCTTAAAATTTTGATAAACAAAGAATTTAACACGAAGGAAATATTATCGGAGAAACTCTTTTCAATGGATTTTTTTTCATTTTTTACCTGCATTAATTAAAAATACTGGTTCTGTGCGTTTGTAGAATGATAAACTCAAAATCTACTATTAACTCAAAATCTAAAGATCTATGACTCACAGCTAGGCTATGGAGCTTTCGGTGCTCGAACGTCATGTGACCTTATGAGCGATAACCATTCAATTAGTTTTATTAAAAATTTAAATACAGTACTCTTTTTTTATATATCGAAATTGCGAATAATATAGTCAGAATATAAATTAATTGAGGATATTAGAAATTCTTCTTGGTTATCATTATTTTGAAATTTATAGAAGCTTCACATTTAATGATTATTCAATTTTGCTATTGTTTATAATGTTTTAAGAGTATGTGCATATTTAAAACTTTATTGAATTATTTATACGTTTAATTAAGAGAAGCTTCTTTACTTAGAAGATATTTTATTTAATCAAAATAAAATAACCTTTAAACTGGTGTATTAATGTTAGCTTTTAATTGTTTTAATATTTAAAAGATGCTATTTTCATTTTGCTGGATTACAGGATATTAATTTTAAAAAATTGGTGAATATTCTTCTTCTTTTAATAAAAAATCGTTTTAATAAAAGACTTTAAAGATATTATATTTATTGAATATAATAAATGAGATATAACTTTAATTTTTAGGCTGTCTGTGGATCGTCACTAAAATTCTTTGTTGATAAGTTAACAAATAACTAAAAAATAAATATGATTGGTTTGAACTTGAGTTCTCTTGTTTTGTTTTTTTTCATTATAGTAACTATTAGAAAATGTAAGCGAATATTATTTACTAGATATCACTTCTTAATAAAAAATTTAAAAAAAGAAAATCAATATTCGTTTTCCTCATTCTGCCTCCATTTTCTTCAGTTTACTATCCTTTGATACTTCAGTCACTTCAAGTTTGTTATTGTGAGCTTGTCCTGTTATTAAACCATCTCTCTGCACTTACTATGATAATGGAATTGACTACATACATAATCAACTTTTTTTAATTTCATAACACTACCAGAAATTTTGACTCCAGTCTTTTCTCTTGGTTTTTTTTTATAATTTTTTTGTCATTCTATATACCCCCCCTCCCTCGAATTAATTAAAATAGTTATGACCCTTTTACAAATGACTTTTATCAATGATGAAGAACAAATTATACATATGCATTAGATATAGCAAATCATAGATGATGTTTTTTAATTATTGTTTGTTATTTTAAACATAAATCATTTATAATCGAGAAAGCGCATGCCCAATAGTCCACAATCACACTCTGTAATGTGAATCTTAATTGGCTAAATCTTGAAATTATTTTATGTCGTAGATAAACTTGGGCCTTTTTCCAAGCAAGTGACGTTAGTGATTCCAAATGAATATGCATTGGTTAAATGACTTTCAATGTGTGGATTAAAAAGAAAAACTTGGTACGTCTACAATGTGGCTTTCATTATTGGTAGAAGGATCCATTTTACTAGCACTATATCTATGGTTATTGTTGCTCTTATTTCACATTTAATCACCTTGATGTTCAGAGCTCTGTTACAATATAACAAATTTTAATATAGTTAAATACAAAGATTTTTTTGCTCAAAAAGAAGAATGAGATTGTTAGGCATCAGAATATTAAGATAAGTCAATAATAATTGTTCAGTGTTAATGGCAATTTGATATTGCTTAGCACTTAATATTTTAGTTTTGCAGTATCAGAGCTTCATCATAAATATTAATGAGGTTCATTTAGTTTTTGTTTTAAGGTGAAATTTTTATCAAACAGTTTTAGAATTTTATTTTCAAAGGATTTGATGTTGTAACTATTTGGCTAGTTTTATAAGCTATAGTATATTTACTGTATATCTTTACACCCTCTTTCATTGGGGTTGGTACTTGTAAATATGCCTGCCAGAAGCTTGCCATTTGTTTTTATTTTAAATAATCCATTTTCAGGGGCTTCCAATACCTGGTATAAACAATAGGGATAATTTTATCACATAATACTAAATCATCCATGCACTTTAATACTGTTACACAATGCTTTATTTACCACTCTCTTTTACAAATTATAGTTTTGATTACCCCAATAATCTTTTTCAGAACTTTTATATTTTCTAACTTCAGCTGCTAAATTCAAATTTAGTTTCAAATTTGAATTTAGCAGTTGAAGTTAGGAGATATAAAAATTCTGAAGAAGATTGTTGGGGCAAGTGAAACTGTAAACTGTAAAAGAGAGTGATAAATAAAGCATTGTGTAATAGTAGTATAGTAGTAAAGTGCATGGATGATTTAGTATTATATGAGAAAATTTGAATTTAGCAGTTGAAGTTAGAAGATATAAAAGTTCTAAAGAAGATTTCTGGGGCAATCAAAATTGTAAACTGTAAAAGTGGGTGGTAAATAAATCATTGTGTAACAGTAGTAAAGTGTATGAATGATTTAGTATTATATGGTATACATTTGGCAATGCAATAACAATGATTACTTAGGGCTAACTTTAAATTATCATATTCACTATTTTATTTATTAAAAGGGTAAATAAACACAAAAGTCGAAAGAGTTGTAATTAAAAAATTTTTTTAATGTTAATGCAGTAAAAAAAATAAAACATGATTAAGTAAACTATAACAAATGTGATTATTTATGTCAGTGAACAGACATCACTTTTCAAGTAGGTACTATCATGTTCTGTTGATGGAAGATTTCAAATTTTAATCATACTTCCAAAAATGATAAAGCAAAAAAGGAATGTTAAAAAAAAAATTCAGTTAATAAATGTTAAAAAAAATCCCGATAATTTTAGCCATGTATTAACTGTCCACCACATATTGAGGGTTCACCATGTGTTAATGTTTGAATGTTATGTTGTGAATGGAATTATTCAAATTTTTTAAAATTAACATTCAATGTAAAATACATTGGTTAATATTTTTTTAAAGTTAGCAAGCTACACATGTTTGAGAAAAAAGAATATAAACAAATACTTCAACCTTGAGAAAATAATTTCACAGCAAAAAAGAATATAAACAAATATTTCAACACTGAAAATAGATTATTTAAAATAAAACACCTATGTATTTTAAATTGATTGTTAATTTTTCACAACATAATGTTCAAACATTAAAACATGGTAAACCCTTAACTTGTGGTGAACAGTTAATATGTGGCTAACTAAAATTATCATTATTTTTTTAACATTCCTTTTTTGCTTTATCATTTTTGGAAGTATAATTAAAATTTGGAATCTTCCTTTGACAGATCAAGATGCAGTGGAATATTTTCAAAATTATAGGATAGTGCCTGTCTGAAAAGTAATGTTTATCTGCTGACATGAATAACCATATTTGTTATAGTTTGCATAATCATGTTTTATTTTTATTTTCTTTACTACATTTACATTTAAAAACTTTTTAATTACAATTATTTAAATTTATATGTTTTTTTTATTATTTTAAAAAATAAAAAAGTAAATATTAAACATGTTAATTAGAGTCAGCCATATTGTTTATACCATGTGTTGGAAGTCCCTGAAAATGGATTATTTAAAATAAAAATGGATGGTAAACTTTGGGTAGATATACTATGTAAGTACCCAAAAGTGTCTATATATGCATGTAACCAAATATATCTTAGTATTCATTTAATATTATTAAAATTTGTATAATCTATTATTTATTTTATTCTGGAACATAATGGTAGAACTTCCCCATAAACTTTAATGAAGAATGTTGTCATACAGATGATCTCCTGAAAGCAATGCCATCTTTATAAGATAAAATCATGAAATTTATACCAAAAAAGAATATTTTACAATTACCATTATGTAATAAAAATAAATTTTAATGAACAGATAATAAGATAGCATGAAATAAATGGAAAATGTGCTTTTCTTAATTTTTGTAATATAGTCTGTAGCACAACTAAAGCAAAAGTTTTCTTTGCAATCGTAAACAATAAAAACAAAAAATACAAATTTTATTCAGCTTTCAATTAAAAATAATTATGTGCACTAATAATATGCAGTGAAAATAAGTGTAAAATGTGCACATTATCTAAAATACAATTTATTTAACTAATTTTTATTTAATATTCTTATAATAATAGAAATTCTTATTTTCCCCAATACAAAAATGGTCATTACTGTTAGTTAAACAATATCAACAAAATAAAATATTTTTTTTATTTGCTGAATAATTAAAAATAAACATTAAATTATATATAGTAATAAATTACATTTTAAAAAAATTGAAATGTGTTTATGTTAATGAGAATATGATTATAACTCTTTTAAAACTTTTTCAATAATAAGATTATTGATTTATTTGGCAACAAAAAAACCCCCAGATTTAATCACTTAAATTACTAACCTAACTTTTATTTAATTAGATTCCCATTTTCATAAATAAATAAAAAAAAAGGTTTTATTCATTAATTGCAAAAAAAAAAAACCCATTGATAATGTATATATAAAGTACACTAAAAATAAATCACAAAATGGACATCATGGTAACTTCTTTTTACTGGTACTTTATTTTAATTTAATGAACAATGATTCAATGAGATCTCAACCCCATTCATGTTTTGAATTGGTTACCATAAAATGTTCACCATCTAAAAATCAACTGACATGTGATAGGATAGCATCTTTTTGTTAATAATATACTTAGTAAAAGATTTATTTTTTAATTTTTTTTCTTTTTTTTCAATTTAAGTTTTTTCATTATTATTATTATTGAATATTAAATCTTATAATGTATTTTGAATCCATGATAATAAGCTAAATCATTTAAGAGAATTTTTAGAAGTGAATTGCCTTCCTTGTTCAGAATAAAACTGTATATTTATACTCAGTGATTGAACAAAGAAATTTGCAGTCAAAAATTCTCTGTTTTATTAAAAAATAAAAATGTGGCTGGACAAATATACCATCTCAATGTCATAATTAGTATAAGATGACTGATAACATGCATTGTCATGATGACTAGGCTTTCAAGTAATTTATATGAGTGAAGAAAGAAAAGAGAAGACAGAAATAATTGACAGAAACAGTACCTAGCCTTTAATGAATCAAATCCTATCCTATAAGGCAGCAGATAATATTTCAATGTTTACTTGTTACTCTATCCACCATCTGTGGAACACATTGATATCCTGAGCACAGCATCTAAAATGTAATATTAATTGGTAAAAATAACAGAAAAGATATTTACCACCATAATACTGAGTATATAGATACTCAATATTTAAAGTATTTCATATGAAAGAAATGCTGTGTGGTTTTGAATAGTTGGTAGAGGGTTTGACTTGGAACCAGGATGTGCCAGTACCAATTCTGGTGCTCAAATCTTTTATAAACTCCCAAGCAGTAATATCATATGCCTTTTTTTGAAAGAAAATAGTTTTAGGGTTTTTTGTTTTTGTCAATGCATTCCTCATCTTCATGTACCTACTCAGAAAGTCAGACTATATTCTCTCATTATACAATGCATTTTGCAAACAAGATTTGCTCTTCAGATGATTAGAGATATTGAACACCTGACTCTTCACACCCATGTGGTCAGATCACTATTTTTCACCATATCATTCTTACACAAGATAAAGATCTGTTTCTATTCAATTTTAATTCCTTATGGAAGGTTAAACAATCATTGCACTGTAGATATATATTTTCTATATTTTTTTGGTGTTTATCAGTACATTCCTTATTTCAACTTCATCTCAACACAATCATCTGCCTGTTGCAAGACAGATATAACCTCTGCAATGAAATTAAAAAATAGTTATGAGATTTTTAAAATAAAAAACACATATTTATTAATCTTAATTTAATTAGAAGAACTTAAACTCAGACTTTCAAGCTCCCCACAACTATGCACTTCATCTTATACACTCAATACACATAATTACATGTGAGAAAGATAAATGATTTTCAATATATATATTTCATGCTGAACCAGAACTCATCAGTTGGTTTAGATCACCATCTCCCACACATACATACAATCATCTTTAATGGACAAGCTTCAATCTTTTCCATTCTCAAACCCTTCAGCCCTCCATATCATTAAAAATCCACTGATGGAACACTCAAAGTCCTTGTTGATGCCAATATTACTGTCATACCTATGTTGATTTTAACTTACTCTGACTCCCCATATATAGGACCTTAATATGTCCATTTAAATGTATGGAAGAGGGATGGGCAGAATACTGGCTGAATGTGTAATATTGAAATATAAGTGTGTTTTTATACTAAACATAATGTAATTAAAAGGACTTGAA
This sequence comes from Epiperipatus broadwayi, assembly GCA_028023455.1. Classification (NCBI taxonomy): domain Eukaryota; kingdom Metazoa; phylum Onychophora; class Udeonychophora; order Euonychophora; family Peripatidae; genus Epiperipatus; species Epiperipatus broadwayi. The sequence goes on along the minus strand of JAQFVV010012503.1, from coordinate 3,857,599 downwards.
CTTAGACTTTCAAGTTCAGCTATTTAAATGGACATATTAAATATTAAAATCCTATATGTGAGGGGTCAGAATGACTCAAAGTCAGCATGGATGTGACAATAATATTGGCATCAATAAGGGCTTTGAGTGTTCCATATATTGGATTTTCAATGATATGGAGGGTTGAAGAATTTGAGGGTGGAGAAGATTGAAGCTTGTCTATTAAAGTTTGAAGATTTGCTATCTTAATATAAACTTAGCACTGATTGTATATGTATGGGAGTTGATGATCTGAACCAACTGATGAGTATGGTTCAGCGAAAAATATGTATATTGGAGAGTATTTACCTTTTCCACATATATGTGGTCATGTGTATGGTTGTATAAGATAGAGTGAATAGCTGTGGGGCGCTTGAAAATCTGAGTTCAAGTCCTTCTAATTATATTAAGTTTGTATTGAAAATATATTTGAATATTAGTCTTAATTAAATTAGTAATATGTAAGGTTTTAAAAAAAATCAAATGATTAGCCATTCGGAGATCATTTGATGCTCAAGAACAGAAGCGATGGGTTGAGTTTGGATTTACGAATATTAAACCGTACTACTTTGCTAAACCATATAGAAAAGATCAAAAATTATTGTTACGCTATGTGGGTTTGTTTTAGTATATAAAACTCATAAAAAAATTGATGAATAATAGAAAGGGATATAAATTTAAACATGCGACATTAAACCCATATTTATGCATTTATAAAGTATTTTACTTCGGATTGGTGAATCTGAATTAGCATAAACATTCAGTGAATATAAATAAAAAAATTTAAAATATAAAATCTATAAGAATAATAAATATGACGTTTATAGAATCGAAAGTTAATTGTTTTATTATTCAAGCACTTTATAAAACTATTTGTAAAGGGTAGATATTCTTTTATTTTATATTTATTTATTTAGATATCAAAATGCTTTTTTTTTTTAAATTTTGATAAATAAATTTTAATACTTAATTAATTTCACAATGTTGAAATAAATTGTAAAGTAGAGTAATTTTAATTATCATATTTTATTTCATTACATTTCTTTTTTAAAAAAATCTGAATTGTTATTGTCTATATACGTTATGGTTTTATTTCTATTATTTCCCCCAGCTTTATTCTCATAAATAAATTCTGTGATTTTTTTTCTCTGTATTATTATTAAAATCAAGCTGATATTATTCAAAATAGTGTTGAAAAACAATTTATTAAAAATCATTGTATTACTGTCAAGAATCTATTATCAATGCAAAAGAAAAACAGAGTGGATTAGAACCATCAAGGAAAACAGAAATAACGTTTCCAATAATAATGCCAACTGTTTAGAAGTTTATTTGCATATCTTATTCACATTTATTATTATCATACATCGTTTCATTCAAGAAGAGATACTGACAACAGTTTTTAAATGTAGATGTGATATATATATGTTTTCTGCGGACGAAAGCAGATTTATAAGACATTTCGTGTGTTGAATATTAACTGTTTAAATATTCAATGTAAAAAAGTTTAATCATTAATGCTTGATAATGACATGACACTCAGAGTTCGTGCTGCTAGTTTTAAAAATGGGGTATTAAAGTAAATTGTTTTAAGAAAATAACAATCAGTGACAACTACCATAGATGATGATCACATATTATTACTTAATCATACAACTACCTGCCTTCAAACCACTTTGAATCTTCATTCTTTCAGCTATATTAATGTATATTCCTTTTTTTGCAAAAAGATAGTGAGATCAAAAATTTGGCAAAACAATTAAATATTTGTGCAGACTAACAACAACAAATATTAATGTTATATCCGCCAGTCTGATTGTGCAAATATTATATCCGCAAGTATGACTGTACGGTCAGCAAATAACTATGTTCAATTCCCATGGTGTTCTCTTGCAATGAATGCTCTACTGCGGATGCTCTCCAACGAATGGTCTGCAATGAATGCTCTGTATTCTCTGCAATGGATGCTCTCCAAACGAATGGTCTGCAACAAATGCTCTGCTATGGATGCTCTCCAATGAATGGTCTGCACCGACTCTATTTCTACAATTCACTAAAGTTCAATTCCACAATGTTCTTTCAGGCTGGCTGTTACAAAAACGGTTCACAATGGGCATACCTTAGCCCCAGTCCACTTTAGCTGTACACAAACTCTTCATAGTAAGCACTGCAACTGCTGCCAGATATCTCCTACTGGAATTGAACAGTAACTCTACTGTAGATGTACTCCATACTGTCTGCTACTTGTACTGTGTGACTTCTCTCTACTATTCTCTACATTACACTGCGTAGTTGTTACCCAGTCTTCTTATCACTTTCTGATAACTGAAACAATCAATCAATACACCGTCCAATAAGGTAATGTCTCTTATCTAAAAATATTTGCAATCAGCAAATATTTCTTGGAATTGTCGATCGCCATTACGTCAATGCATTAATTAAATTCCACAGTTATCAGCGCACGATTTAAAAACAACTTCTCAAATAAATTCTAGTTTTTTCTGGAGTGCACAAACATGTCTGTCATTTTTACAAAACACTACAATTAAATTGAATTACAAAAAGTTTGTAGATGTAAATGAAGTTATATCAGCAAGATAGTATTGTTTTAAAAATAGGATGAAGTGCTCTCAGATCAAAGGCTCCTCACTGACGAAGACCATAAGCCAAAAACTAGTTTGGGGATATTGGATGAGTAGGTACTAGATAGGGATTTTATGCACAAGCCTTCTGGCATTCATTGATTATTCTGTCTTGCTTTGAGTGGCACTACTGTATGAAGAGAGTTTTGTTTATTTTAACAACAGTTATGACCAAGCATGGGAAATAGTGATCATGTGATGTTTAAATGTTGAATAGGATAATCATGGCAGCAAAATAGCCAAATTATTTCCTTTTCTAGAACATATAATAAATTACCAAAAAGTTTTTGGTTTTAATAATATATTTATTTTTTATAATGGAAATGATTTGAGGAAGAGCAAATCCATAAATATTTTAATTAGCTTAATGAATAAATAGCGGGAGTGTGTTTGTATAAATAAATTATGAAAAGCTGAAGGAAATCAAATAGAAATAAATATTTATATGTAAATCTAGATGATATGTAAATTTTATTTTTAAGAATGATTGTTATTATGTTATTGAAAATGGAATACCTATTGAAAGTTGGTTGTGGTGTAATATTTTATTTAACATTACTAAATAATTAGTGCATTAAATATAATTTTAACCGCACTTTTAGTATATTATAAATCAAAATGCCAATGTTAAAGTTTACTTAGAAAACAAACATATGTATTGCTTTTAAGAATGTCATTCAAAGCAAATCAGAAAACCTTTTATGGTGAAACTGAAAAAAATAGTTAAAGATGATTCATTGTATAAGAGAAAACAATCAGAAAAATAAAAATAAGCATTGAAAGGCATTAAAAAAAACAAGAGAAGTACTGAAATTAAAACTGAATTAAGTTTAGATACACCATATATTAATAGCAATATAAAATTGCCAAAGCCTCAAAAACAAAACAATAATTGCAAGGAAATAAAGTCATATATCATGTGACTTAATAATAAGATTGTACTACAAATGTTATATAATGAGTGTGGTAATAGCTCTTAACAAGTTTTTCTGAATATCCCTATCCTCAGACCAGTTTATAACTATAGGCTCTGAGAGTGTTAAACACAACATTTTGACTATTGGGTCCATTTGTTGATATACAAAGATTTACAAAGCTTTTATAATTAATTATAAATTAAATTGTTTTGGGGGAAAAGAAAATTATATTGAAAGAATAATGTTACTGAATATTGTAATAGACAAAGAAAACATTTTATATAACCAAATGGAAGTATAAATTTGTGTGTAAGTTTTCAGTGAAACTTTGTAATGATTGCAAACATTATATATGCTTTTAAAAAATATATAAAATGAAAAAATTATATATTTCTTTTAAATATTGAAAAATATTTTGTTTTTTCATACTCACAAATGCTTAGAAAATTATTTGATTATTTGCATTCTGCTTTTTTGTGTGAAAATATTAATGATTATTAGTATGTATATATATATTAAATTTATTATGCGCAAACAATTGACAGTAATAACATAAAAGGCTACAAACCTTTGGCAGATGCACTTAAAAATGCTTATGTGACAGCCAATCAGATGTAACAATGACTGCACATGGAACTCTTAATTCTAAAACACAAGCCAGGACTGGCTTGTATTTTAGAATTAAGAGTTCCATGTGCAGTCATTGTTACATCTGATTGGCTGTCACATAAGCATTTTTAAAGCACATCTGGTGAAGGTTTTTTCTTTCACATTATTATTATTAGTATGTATGAAAATTAACATCCCATAATCGCCATTTCTTATGCTTATACAATCTGTTATAATAGTAGCCACTTTTCCCATGCAATATAATCACCTAGTGCAGTGATGATGAACCTATGGCATTGGCACGTTACAATTTTTTACTGGCACACGAACTACTTATATATCATCATTTTTTAAAAATCTGTACTAATAAAAATTTACTGTAAACATTGTGATATTTTAAGTCAAATAAAGTGGTATGGTATAGTGTGGTATCATATTCTATAAACCTGTCAAATGATTCCAATAAAAGTAGAAAGTAAACTCAGTAAAATATTTTATAACTCTTTGAAATAAGTTTTTTCAAATCTAAAGTTTGTCTTAATCTTTTTTTACTTAAATGTGTTGACACCATCATTTTTTCAATATAATCAAAATTGCAAACAAAGAAATGGGAAATGCTTAATTAAATGTCTTTTTTTTTGCTTGAAGTTTTGCTGTAAACGTGAAATGATAAATCTTTGATTTATAAAATTATTAAAGCTCATTTAAATTTACTTTTAAATAAATTTGTTACCATTATATTAATATGACTAGTGAAAAGAAAAAACAAAAATTATCAAGCAGTAGAGAATTTCAAAATTGATGGACTGATGAGTATGGAATGATTAACAAAGGCACCAAGGCAGTATGTGTTTTATATTCTGGAACAGTTGTATTGAGAACAACATTGGTAAAATGATATTATGAGACCAATCATAAATTGCTCTATAAAAAAAAATAATAAAGATGAACAAAAAGAATATATTGCCCAAGCATTTAAAAATATAAATATTCAATCAACATATATAATGAAATTTATGGAAAATCATTCATATATAACTGCTGCTAGTTTTTTTTATTTCAAATGTAATTGCCAAACACAGAAACCTTTTAATGATGAAGAATATATGAAATAAGCATGGATGAAATGTGCACCAGTTCTTTTTGAAGATTTTGAAAACAAAGCTAAAATTATACAAAGCATAAAATATTTATCATTAGATAGAAGTACAGTTAAAGAATAAATTCTGCAAATGGCTAACAACATAAGTTACCAACAAAAAAGTGATATAAAATCTTTTAGTTTAATTTCTCTCTACCTTGATGAAAGTACAGATATAAATGGATCCGTTTGTTTGGCTATTTTTATTCACTATTGTGTTGGGAATAATATCAACGAAGAATTGATCAGTTTAATTTTATTAGTAACAACAACAAAAGAAGTAGATATTTGCAACATAGATGTTGCCAAAATTGTATCAGTAACTACAGATGGTGCTTATGACTGGAAAAGAAAATATTTTCTCACTTTATTTATCAACCATACTAAACATTCAATTTTGGGTTTTCATTGCATTATACATCAACATATTTTATGCATGCATGCCACCTTTAAGCCACTGGATGATGATGTGAACATTGTGACTAAGTTAATAAGTTTTATATCTACACATTGAGTGAGATAAATTCAGTATACTATGGTTTACATATGTACAACAATGTCCAATAGCTAAGTTGAGGAAAAGTCCTTCAAGAGGATTTAAAAGAAATTAGACAGTTTTTTATGTAATGAGAAAACCATTGAAAAATATAATGAATTAATGGATGTTGAATGGCTTTCAAAATTAATGTTTTTTACTGATATGTGTTGACATCTATCTAAATGAATTAAATGTGAAACTACAAGGTTATAATAAGATAATTGTTGTCAAGTTTGATTTGATCAAAGAATTTGAGGTTAAATTATAAATTTTCAACCATAATGTTATTTTTTACACCTTCAAATATTTTCCAAATCTAAAAAAATTCTTGACTGATTTAGAATCTCATGAAAAACCAGATCAAGTAAAATTGATGCAAGACTTTTGTGCTGTTATTCAATTGATAATTGATAAATTTTCTTTAAGATTTACACAGTTCAGACAATTTTCAGAAATATCAAAAATTTATTTTATACCCAGATGTAACATCAATTAATAGACTCAAGTGAAAAATTTTTGAGTGCCTTAATTTGAAAGATTTGGAAATGCAATCAGTCGAGTTTCAATCCAGTTCTATATGGAAACAGAAATTTATTGACTTGAAGAATGAGTTAGAAACAATGGAAAATGATCGGTTATTGGATATATGTAAAAAGAATACTGAAAGGAAACTAATGACTGCCTGGAATGCTATTCTTAAAACATTTAATTATTTTAAAAAATTAGCCACCGCTATATTATCAATTTTTTCCTCTACATGTGCAGAAAGGAATTTAATTAAAAACAGTTCAAGAAATAGAGTGCCGGATGAATCTAGTTCAGCATGTATATTATTAAAAATGACAAAATATGAACCAGATATAAAATATTTGGCATCCAATGTACAACAGCAAAAATCTCATTAAATAATATCTATCTATGTTGATTTTATATGTTATTTCCAAAATTTTGTTTTAATTATTATTAATTTTTTACTATTGCATTTTATTCAACTTGTACTCTTCTAAATAAATATCGTTTACTTGTATTTAGATTATTTAGAAATTTTGTTTAATTATTATTATTATTTTGTTTTATGAACTTTTAAAAAACTGCAATAATTAAGTTGTTTATATTTTGATTTAATAACTATATGGCATATTTTTTGGAAATTTATGGCACGCACACGTAAAAAGGTTCACCACCACTGACCTAGTGCAAACCATAAGCTAGAAACTAGTCTGATGATATTGGATAAGTAGGCACTAAATTAGAGATTTTGATGTATCAACCTTCTAACATTCATTGATTACAATGACTTGCACTAGGTGGAAATACTATATAAAAAAAGTTAATATATGATAGTAGTAAGGAAAGTAGTTTATTATTTAAGGCTAGAGCGGGATCTTTAACAAAAAAAGAATATACATGTAAATTGGAAAAATATGGGTGATTTAGTCTGTAAATTATGTAAGGAAGAAATATAAAATATTAGGCATTTGTTAATTGAATGTAAATGCTTGAAAACAGAAAGAGTACATATAATGAAGTTATGGAAAAATAAATATGAAAAAAAATTGTACAGAAAGTAGATTATTGGTTTTTATGCTGGGTTTGGAAAAAGATAAGGGAGATTTAGATATAAAGACCATAGAGTTGACAAAGATTATGTTGTGGAAATGGGATGGAGCAGAATATGGGAAAACTTAGAGCGGGGAATGGAAAATAGTGGTTACAGGTTTCTCTGGGCATAATTGTTGAGAGATTCTTGATTTTGTTTAAGAAGAAGCCACAGTACATCACATCACATCACCAATGCAAATTCTTATTATTTTTTCAAAATGTAATCACTATTTTATACACAACTGAATAGATTGTTATGTAATTTAATATTATATACTACCATTTGATTGCATTATTTTATCAACAAATAATATTAAAATAAAAATTATTGAATTATTACTACAAACCTATTAACTAAAAGTGGAAGGTGTTACTACACACAGACATGATGCACCTTTATCATCATCATCATCATCATTTCAGTCATTATCAGTCCATTACAAGATGAAAATCCATCACCGCTCTCACTTTCTAGGTCCTTTACAATCTTTTGGAATCCAGTTTAAGATTTCAACTATTCCTTTATTATTATGTCTTTTAATAATATATGCAGTCCAACTCCATTTTAGTCTCTTTATATTTTCAATGAAGTCAGTGATACTTGTTTGTTCTCTTATCCATATCTTTCATATTTGATCTCTTTTTGTATATTAAAAGTAACATAAAACTTTCCACATGTCATTGAGTGCTCTGAAATCTCTCTATTGTGCTTTTATTAAATGTCAAAATCTCAGATCCATAAGTTAAAACTGGTAAAACATATCAAAATTTTCCCTTTCAAATATGTAGGCATATAGTCTTTTGATATTAAGTTATTTCTACCAAAAGCACTTCATTCAAGTTTAATTCTGTGATTAAGTTATATATTTGTACTAATAATACAAACAAAGTGATTGTAGCTAGCTATCTTCTAAGAAAATCTCTTGAATATTATTTGAGTCTTTTTAGCCTTTATCTTTAAGACCTATTTTCTCTGATAAACAATCTCTTGTAACATTTCCTGAAGCACTGATGCATTATTTCCAAAAACAATCACATCAACTTTTTTTATATTTTTCTACATTTTACACCAGAGAAAAATCCTGAAAAACATTTATTAGCAAAAAAATTACTCAAATTATAATAAGGAACAATATTAATATTAGATATAAAATCTGCCAATATTTATCTTAAAATGTAGCCATACTGTATTTACATTTCACAATTTATTTTTTAGATTTTAGTGGTTTTCTCTTACATTTTTTGTTTTTTTGCAAGCTGGTATCATCACATTCTTTAGTTGAGTGTTTTTAAACCCATTTTGGCCGCATTTTTAGTGTTTGCCATTTTTCAAATGATGTGTGTATTTAGATAATTCGTTTTTTAATTGTATTTATGAAAATGTTGGTGTTTTTAAAACAGATCCAGGGTTATCAAAATAGTAAAATAGCAGGCCATTCTTATCCACATAAGGATTAAACCTTATATCTCTGCAGGTATTGCTTTATTAGTTCAGGTATTAAATGATGACCTAGAAAATCTTCTATCAGTCATATGGTCAATATTAAATACTTCTTGCTAGAATAGATCTTCTGATGTTTATTTTTTATCTATATTCTCATCACCACACTGGTATTTATATATAATCATCTTTCAGGTGATTTAAGATTAGTTGCTTAAAATTTAATTTGCTATCCACCCATCTCATAATTTTTTGATTTTTTTGGATTGCTTGTATTTTTCTTTGTATGTTTTTACAGTATTTTTATTTTTAATTTTCTTCACAACTCACTTTATCATCCATTTCTTTAAAACTTGGACTGCAAAATTCATTTTCTAAGTTAATTACTTCTTTACTTTTGGTCTCACATAAATAATTATTTGCAATCTCTATATTAATATTACTCAATTATTTTTTATTCTCAAATTTTACATCAATTTCCACTATTTTTTATATTTTTTTCCTATTCTTATCTTCATTCAAATGATCATCTATAATAAAGCCAACACCATCCATGACTTAAGTATCCGTGCTATATTTATTTACAGTATTAATATTTATATGCACGTTATTTGTATTTTTGCATACTCACTTTATCTTCATTATTACTTTTATAACAATATCATAACTATCCTGAAACAATGGCAGTTATTTACAATATGGTCTCATCAAAATTAGGGTTAGTTTCTACCTCTTGTGGTAACATTATTGCATCAACTTTAGCTTTCTCTGCACATTGAATATAACTTCATCATTTTATTTTACACTCAGATTTTTTTTAAATTGCTCCTTCCTGTTCTGACTGAATCTTTCTCCCATTTACTTATTCTTCATTTCCTTTTAGAGTTTCTCTTCTTATGTGTTCCCCAATCTTCTCATTGTGTTCTTTTAACCTTCATCCACTTTAAAATTACAGCTATGACATTAATTTGCTTATATATGGTCTTGAATCTTCAATCTCTTACTTTTTTGCCCTTGATAGTCAGTATCCTGTATTATTTCAGGAGCATTAGTTTTATTTTCTGTTTCTTTTTTTTTTTCTTTTTTTTTTTTCATCATTTCCTTACTCAAAAATCTCATTAACATCGACTATTTTATTCTACTAGTAGTAAAATTACCAGCCACTATTACTTATATATTTTATTTTATTTTTATTGGATAGTGCACCAATTTTGCCCTCACAATGCACCTCAAGAACATTAAAAATTATGCCTATGTCGTGTTTTTTTTAATCTTTTCCCACTAACAAATTTGTTTAGTTATTATTAGTAGTACATTATTTTATTTATATATTTTGTGTCACTCTTGGGTCTTCTCCAAATTACCTTTTTGCTTTGCATTCATTAGCACACTGGCTCTAGCATCTTATTAATTCCGATCACTCATTGATGTATCTATATAATTTTCTCAGAATGTCCTATATATATATATTATCAAGCCACATGATAGGAAAGCCATTTAAGTACCGGTATTCCTCTTTTCACTGATGGTACTTTACCAATGACCTGTACACACATATATATCAAGCCAAAAATAATATTTTCAGGGTACATATGAATTATTCAAATGTAATATGTATTTCCATCTCATCAGTTTGTTCAAAAACTAATTGATATTTGAATTCCAATTGAAATATAACTGAAAATGAATCTTGATAATGATCAAATGTTTAGTCCCTTATATAAATATTTATATCAGGTATCATGGTTATGTTTCTTGATCATCATCAAGTAAATCATATCCCAGAGGTTCTCACACACTTATTCATAATGGTTTATTTGAGAATGTGCAGGATTTGAATTTCCTTAACCAAAACTCAGGGCCCAGTTTTTTCTAATAAAGATCACATATGCATAGTTTACCCTCTGGCATCATCATCACAGTTTTCATGGTAACTATCCCATTTTTCTCAGATCAGAACAAAAATGCCCGATATCAGTGGAGAATTGATATGTACACATGGAAGGTGAAAGAATTGAAAGAATCATGCAGGACTAAATAAATTAACACCTTCTTCAACATCCTTAAGCTTACCATATATATGCAATTATGTTATTGATTTTTATATGAAGAAAATATTAAAAACATTAAATGTAATCTTAATATGTTTTCAATGCAAAAAATCTATTTTCAAAGGCATATTTATGCTGAAACTCACAAAGGGAATCACAAGACAATAGAAAAGATAGATAAGTTTGGAAAACAGACAAATTTTCTTCCAGCAGAAATTGCTTATTACTTTTACAGCCATCAATATTCCTTTGTCATTACTGAGGTCATACAAGTAGAGTGAGTTTTCTGAAAATCAAAATAAGCAAATTCAAAGTAAAAGCATTTGCTCACTAAAGATCCAAACCAGATCCATCTCTTTGATGCATGGGCATTAAGCATCACACCCTACCAAATTTTGACATTTTTTTTGTAGGTACCATCAAAATAATAAATGGAATGTTAAAATACCAAACAGTTTTATATCTTGGCAGACATAAGTTCAATGTGTTTTAAATATAAATACACACTTGCAAAATCAGCAATTGTCAAAAATGTGAAAAGTTTGCATTCTTCAATCATAATTAATGTGGCTGATGCTTCAAACTATCTATTCCATTGCTTTACTGAAAATATTTTTAATAAGATATAAGTTCTCATTTTTACTTTCACCAATGGATTTATTCACAGATGAAATCACTGTAAAATGGCATTTTAATTCTCAAACCTATAGTACAAACTCCTAAGCAATTAAATATTGACATAGCACATCACAAGACAATTGATAAATTAAATATCAATTTAAAAATTAGCACTTTGAATGTAAGGTATCTTCATTTATTGCAGCAATATTTTCATTCTTATAAAAATGATAACCTAAGAACTTTCTGCATATATTTAAGCCTAATACTGGCTACCCTAAAGATCAGTTCTAATCCTATCTCTTGCAAAAAAATGCAGATAATTTTTTATGTTGTTGAAATTAATCACATTTTATTCATTTTTCAGACATTTTGTTCTTTACTAAATACAAAGAAAGTTTTTGAAAACTTCTGTTATGGTTGTTTCTATGAATGACTTTAATTATAGTTGTCACTTATTATCCATGAATTTAAAAACAGACTGCACCTCACTGTACTATCTTTTTTACTATGTATCTACCACATGCTTATATTTATTATAATATAAATAGAAAGTTACTCATTAATTTCCTTCTTAATATCCACTAAACTAATATACTCAGACCAACTCTCACTAATCTTTTTTTAAAGTTATCTATCTATAATGATTAATATTTCTGTTAATGTAATTTTAACTACACCATTCTCACACAAGATAGGGATTATATATCTTGGGTATCATAGATTTTTTTTACTTGTCTTTGGTCATATGTTTATGATTATATCCCTCCACAAGATGTTAAAAGTGGATTAGTAACCAGTTCCTACTTTGCATGAGAGAGGTGTAATGAAAATTACACTACAGAAATATTATTCATTATTGGATAATCTCTAGTCTAATAATTAATAAAATACTCTATACTTAAAACAGGAAAAATTCTCCATACAGTAGTGCCACTCAGTGCAAGCCAGAGTAATCAATAAATGCCAGAAGGCTTGTGCATAAAATCCTATCTAGTGCCTACCCATCCAATATCCCCATACTAGTTTTTGGCTTGTGGCCTGTTTTAATAACAGTTATGAGCAAGCATAAGAATTGGTGATCATATGATGTTTAATGGTTTAATATCTATACTTATAGTTTCATTGGATTGTAACTACCATCTTCAAGTTTTTTATAAATCATGAGTTTCTCTACTTATTTTTCAATGATTCTCTAACAATATTATCTCACTGCATTGTTATTTATACAAACCTCTCACTGTCTCCTATCCTTTATCTAGCAAAATGAAAGTTCAAGATATCTTCGATTTCCAGTCAGATTTTTCATTAGCAATCATCTTTCAAGCCCATCAAAATTCGCCTAATAGATCTTAAGCACACATATACAATTACACTAAATTGAGATGTCTCTTACCAATTAATCAGCAGTATAAAAGTAAATATGATTATTTCATGGCTGATGATAAATTATGACATGCCTTTGCATCCTCATATCAAAGGCATTTAATTCATAGTAAATATAGAGAATGCAAAAATAGTAATATTTTCTGTTGACTTTATTTAAATACCTACAAAGATGATTCAGCTATAGCATAGTGGGCTAGTTCTTCATGCCAATCAATGCTTGACATAAATGGATTTAAATATAATGCTACATTTGGCTGCTGCTTCAATATTTTTTTATTCACATGATCACCATTTTTTATGCTTATACAAGCTGTTTATACAGAGACAATACTGTATAGAGAGTTTTGCCTTTTTTTAATCTAATAGTGAAAGAAATATAGACTTTCTATTTAAATAAGTAATATGTCTAAATGTACTGGAATGCAATTAATGGTGAGGCTAAGGTACAACTTGTAATATTGTGGCTGAATGCTTTTGAGACATTTATCTTTTCATAATCATAATGACAAGATAATCTTCAACCAATAGATTAATCAATAATTCAAAAGATTGCCTACCCTCTAATCAGACTCTTCACACAGTGTATAAGATCCCATGCCCTCAAACCAGCTGCAGTGCCCTCTACTATAGCAAATCCCATGCATCTCTATCCACATGTGTCTCTCAACATTCTTTACTTATATAAAAGAGCTCTTAACAAACCTGAATATAATTCTGTCTTTTTAGAACACCAAAGATTCATTGGCCATACATTTGAGTTTTCCTACACTTCTATTGCATGTCTAGAATGCTATGATTCTAAATGTAAAATCAAAGAAGCATAGCATATAACTAATAACATCCATGCTATAAATTTAAAGGAAGCATGCTTTCCCCTATCCAAAAATGGACTGTCTAATCCACTATTTTGCATATATTTAAATATTTGCCATGTATGTATTAAATCTTTTTTAGATAATCTTTTTGTTATGATTATGAGAAGATAAACTTTTCAAAAGCACTCAGCCACTTAATAATACAAATTGTGCATTAGCTTTACCATTACCTGCATTCCAGTGCATTTACACATATTATTTCTCCAAAAATTATTGCAACTAAATGTGTTGATTTACCAGTCAATAATATGCCTACTATTTGAAGAAAAATATCAATATTTAGCACATGAGGAAATAATATTCTACTATGTTAAAAAGTGCTGATATCAATATCAATATTATTCATAATGAATTATATAAATAAATAATTGAATGGGTTATGGCTCAGAAGTTCATAAAAAGTCTGAGCACAAAAAATGACAGAGTTGAAGTCATAATCTATAGACCTTTCCAGAATCCATCACTCCACCACTGGACTAAATCATACAAAAATAAAGTGCATTCTCTAGTTTTGCTGAAGTAATTCTCCATGCAACATGCCATTAACAATAGAAAAGCATGGTGTATGGATTTACTAATGCAGAAAATTATTTTTTTGTGTAAAGAAGTCACATTTGACTGATTATTATGTAATCAGATAGACTTAGCATCAGTTTTTGACTTAGTTTAATATGCAAAACTAGTTACCAGATTATACTTAATTGGTCCTAACTATTAGAAACTATCAACTTAATACCTGGTATACATTTTCTGTATCATATAGAAAATATATGTAGGGTTTTTATATAGCATTTGCAGTCATTTTATAGAACTCATATTTTATTTTTTTAATCCTTTTATATTTTTTCTTCATAAAAATTATAATTAAAATCATGTGTATTATCTTGATGTTACTATTGATGTCATTTTCTTCAAATATCATCTGTATTTATATGATATTTCAGTCATTACTAAAGATAATTCTATCATGTGTCTCTTTAATAACTTTTCTAGGCACCTCATTTCTCAAAATGTAAAATACCTAATGAGCTAAGCAGGATGATAGCAAACAAACTTCAAAAATAAATCAAGGCTTTTTCATTGTTTTTTCTATGTTAAATCACTGAAGTCAAATAGTTATGTTATTCTTACACATTAATTAAATTACTATTCTTTAGCTCACTAATTAATTACAGCCAATAGGGCTAATTAAACTATTAGAAAATGTGTTACATAGCATTATAGATCTTATTCGCTTCTTTCCTCTCAGTATTTTCCATATTTCAGGTGAGTATAGTGGTCTCAATCTAAGTTTGTTAAATATTTTTGCTATCTGTAGAAAGATAATTTTATAAATAAGGACTAACTTCTCTGAGCATGTGCTTTAATAATCTCCATGCACTCTCCCATGGGGATTGGCTTTAAAAGTATAAGTGTACATTTATGCTTAGAGTTTATTTTCAATATAAACCAGTCTTTGCTTACCATGCTTAAATCAGAGCTTTAATCTATTGGGTGCCTGAGATATAAATTATCAATTGAATTGTAGAAACCTATTCAATGCTTAGAAGAGTTAGCTCTTATTTATAATATTACATACATGTGTACTATATAAATAACAGGATTTATTTATTACAGAAGATAGTTTGCAAATGATCAATCTAAAGAACCTTTACTTTGGCCTGTGTTTATTGTCAACATATTTAATAATTCAAATATTAATTCATTTATTTGCAGTAAGATTGTTATGGCTTACAACAACTTTACAAATGATTTAAGATAGCATAAAATTACAAAATATTTTCTGAAAGCGAAGATATAGTTAAACTATATTATATGTCTACAAGATTTTAAAAACTTTTCACAAGATATAGTATACCAAACTAATCTAATGACTTTATTTAACCAGGTGCAACTTCAAAATATTCATGTAATCTATTCTTTCTCATGATTTAAATTTTATTTTGATGTCACTTATGAGTTTTATGGGAGAGAAAATAAGATCTATATCAAAAACGGCAACATAATGCTTGTGTCATCAAGATATTCACAAATAATTTTTAAAATACTTCCAATGTGACATGTTGTGTTGAGATCTTTTATATTTTCAAGATACATGCACTTAACTGTTTTTATTTTCAACATGTCAAAATAACATTTTTAAATGCTTTTATTAAAGTTGAAAAATCTATTTGTTTATTTGTTAACTCATTAGAGGGCAGTATTTAAGATTTTTTTCAATTTAATAACATTTTTTTAACATAAAAAGTAAATGTCAACAATTTTAAAAAGAAAAATTACTTACTGATTTCTTATACATATATAAATATGTACACATACTAAATATTATATATACATAGAGTATACATATTAATTTACTTCAGAAATATCGAGTGATATTAAATACACTATATCTGTGAAATTGATTTAAATTAAAATTATTATATGCATTAAATGAAGCTCACTTACAATATAGTTTTGGCTAAGCATTTTTTTTTAAAATTTCCAATCTAAGTAAAAATGTTAAACACTTTTCAGTAGTGTTCTGATCTATCATGTCAGCAGCATGATGGTATTAATGCTAAGCAAAAACACATTGATATAATGTTCCCAGGTGAGTGATTTTATAGAACTACAATTTCCATAAAATTAAAAAATTCAAACAAAGTATAAAAATGTAAGCTGACTTTTTGGACATTATGGGACAGTAATTAATCAGAGAGACTGTCTTTTTTGTGTGTGTGTCGATAAAAAATTATATTACTTTCAAATAGCAAATAATAGTACATTAGAGACTTTTTTGAACAGTAATTCAAACCAAATTTTACAATGAAAGCTGACTTTGACCTTTTTGGGACAGTAATTAATCAGAGTAGGATTTGTGTGTGTGTGTGTATTATATATAAAAATTGTTACTTTTTTTAATAACAAATAATAGTAAATATAGTGGATCGGAAAAGTTACGGTACTTTTTTAATAAAAAATAAAAGTAAATTTTACCTTTTTTTGGACAGTAATTAATCAGACACTGCATTTTGGGGGAGAAAATAAATTAGATTGCAATTTACCCACTAAAGTTAATAATTATAGCAAACTATTAATTATTCCAGTGTCTGGCAATTGCCAATTTTTAGAGTTTGCAGCAGCCATCTTCCTTGTCTCAGATGATTTCTCATGATACCTTACTTTCATTGGGATTTTTTAAATAGTGCTGTGCTGCACCCTAAAATCCAATTTGTGAGGGTTACACAGTCCTGATGGAACAGTGACAACACTGTTAAAACTGTTAGAAGGTACCAGTAGGTCAGTTCACATGGAAAAAAAGTTGGACTTGAAAAGTTAAATTATTTAGACACAATGCAGCAACACCCTCACATGATACTGTAGCAAAAATAGACAACCTAGCATTACAATAAAGTTCACAGCACAAGTAACTACAGCAGTCAATGAAGGCATTTTTCTGTGCTTTTAGCATAGAAAAAAGTCACAGTGGTAGCCGGGAGCCAAGTAAATGAACTCTTTCTGTGTTTTATCATACAAAAAAAGCTATCTGCTTGGCTGTGGCCATGAAACAGCATATTCTTAGTAATTTAGCTAACAATAGTGCTATCAAGTGGCTGACATGATAGAACAAAACACTACCCACTTTTCATTTAAAATAATATTTCATATTTTTAATCACTTATATCCATATATATATATATGCATATTAAAATGATATATACGTAAAGGGTGTATGTTTTAAATTTTAGCAGAAATATCTAATTATATATATATGAAAAACAAAAAACAAGTTAAAAACTTGCTAACGCTTGTATTTATGTTAACAGATGGTGTTTTTGGTAGAATACCATCTGTTGACATATATATATATATATATAACTATTAGCCAATTTAAAGTACAATATAATTTTACATTTTCATTTACTGTGGCAATATTAAAAACTTAAAAAATAATAGACATAAAAATTCTTTATATTAAGTGCTTTAATTGAACATGCACTAAAAAGTAAATAAATAATTGTTTCTTCAACCACAGTTGGGAATTTTAGACAACTTGAAATAAAAACATGGGGAGAGAGTTCCGGAAATTAATTAAGTCTATCCTTATTTTTTATAATAAGGGACTGACTTAATTAATTTCTGGATTCCCCATGCTTTTATTTCAAGTTAAATCTAAAAACCCCAATTATGGCTAAAGAAACAATTATTTGTTTGCTTTTTAGTGCATGGTCAATAAAAATATTTAATATAAAAAAAATTATCTCTATTATTTTCTTTCCACTGTGTTGTTGCAATTGTAGTGATTTAGTTTTATATTATCTGTACTTAATCTGTGAATTATTTTATATATTCAGAATTAGAGATTATAAATACAAAAGGTGATATAATTTAAAAGTTTCTTAAGTTGATTAAACATTCTGGAATTTATTTGATGAAAATAAGTATTCTTTATTTTTTAAATTTCTTTAAAAATGCACTCTTAATATGTTTTAACACTTTTTGTGAATCGTTTATATACATATAAACTATAAATACCCATTATAAATATACTATATATAAGTTCCAAATAATTTTAATGATGAAAATAGTGAAATATATATCTTAATTAATCAGCTCATGGAAAATCACATGATGTTAAACTTTCATATTACTTTACAGTTGATAAGGATTATTATTTAATCAAAAGCACTACTTATTAATTAAGATATATATTTTTACCATTAAAATTATTTGGAACTTATATATATATATATATACATTGTGAAGTACACCTGGGTCTCTTTTTACGCGGATTTATTTAACGCGATTTTGAAGTTACACGATTCACATTTCTCTGGAAGTCAAACTCCGACAATGCGCTATTACTTTAAATAATAAATTTCATGCACTTACGTCATATTGAAAGTAATAGCACATTATTGGAATTCAACTTTCATCTTAGTAATTTCAAAATTTTCAGTGCTTTATAATAGTAAGATTTTATGCAATAATAAAATTAAAATCATGATTTCTACATTTTATGTATACACACATTAAATTTTACAAGATTATAATGTAAATTTGTTCAAACATTGTGCATGTTAATTTTGCATTTTGCTTTTTAAAAAAGAATGTAATCAATTATTAATCATTTAGTGTCTGCAAGTTTATTTTTAAAAGGTGAGTAATAGCAGTGGGCACAATTAAAATTGAAAATTAAAAAATTAGACAAAAATAAGAATTTAATTTTTAGTTGTTAGATTAATTACTAATTACGTTGTCACCAGAAAACCATTAACACAACATGAGAGTGACGTTGGTGCTAGTTGTATTTCCTCTTGTGAAAAATCTGATTTTTTACCAGTTTGCAAATGAACCTGTTTATCGGCAAATAGCAATAATAATTAAAACATGTATAAAAATGTAAATTACTGTAAATTATGTATAAAAATATATTGTTTTGAATAAAATTAAATATTATAGTTAAAAAAAGTTTGTCTTGTATCAATTTTTTTTCAAATTTGAAATTTTTTATTAGTCATATTTTATTTCCTTATTTTTTTGCGTGAATTTTAAAGTAATTTTATGTTGGTGCTTTGCTTGTATGCGATTTTTGAAAAATCACAGTCTGTATCCCCCCTTTTTCAAAGTAAGTTACGTCTATTTTTGCACAATTTTATTTGCGTGTGTTTTCTGAGGAACCTATCTATCGCACAAACTGAGACCCAGGTGTATTTAAATTTTAAATACTAAATTCAATTTACCAACTCTCTTTTAGATGATTACATAAAAATAGAAAATCATAGTTACTAGCCAGACTAAATTACAGTTAACTGAAGATAAGCAAATGTAAATGTTATGCTAACATTTACTTGTAAAACAATTGTAAATGTCAGTAACTATGTACACTTATACAACATTCCACTCCAATTAAAAAAAAAGATTTTAAAAACTGCTCTAGATATGAGTATTATGATGATTGTTACAAACCAAATGTATAAAACAAACTCGATCATTTTTTTCTTTGCCATATGCAGTTTTTTAATTTTTTATGCAGAAAACTATTCTTTCCAAGATATTATCTGCCATATTTTCCCTATGAAAACAATCAATACTGCAATTCTTTGCAATCTCTTGAGACAATTCATATAATGTAAACAAAGTTTACCTTTCCAAACCATGCCCAAAGTCATTAAAAATCACCCTTGTAGGAAGTCTTGCATTATTCATTCATTTTACATTTCCCATGCAATGACGGTGTAATTTTATAATAATTGACTGTGTACTATTTCATTCAGAAGTTAAAGAACATAGTCAAGTGTTAGTGGCCTAGTGGTTAGCATAGCTGCCTTCCAAGCAGCTGGTCCATGTTCACTTCCTGGCCAACACATTTGACATGAAAAAAAAAGAGTTGAAGAATATATTAATTAGTTTTATGATTTTGTTTAGAATTTTACTTTTTTAATGTCATTTCATTACATTTGTAGAGTGTCCAAATCTCACTTCCATACTAAATTAAGTGCAATAACAGCTTTACATCTCACTAATCTAGTTGCAGTAGTCATTTCTGTGTGATTCCTGTATTATTAATCACCAATATAACAATTCCAGAGACTATTATTATAAAAATTGAAAGTCATATTGAGTCAATATGTATACTTATTTAAATTACGAGTTTTGTATCTCTAATTAAATGTGAATATTTCAAATCCTTTACATTTTTAAGTAGAATTAGAATTAATAAATTGATTTAAAAAATAAATATGCATTAGATGAACTCATAACTTTTCAGAAAAATTACAATAAGGTATATTTTGTCAAATGAGGGAAATGTCCTTTGTTCTTTATTTAGTATTGTTTTTTAAATATTTTCAAAGTTCAAATAAGATTTTTTACAATGCTTTCCACTTGCAAATGTACATTTCTAATAAAACAAGTCTAATTCAATTCTAATATAGATTAACAGGTTAATACTTTAAAATTGATAAATGGGATTTTAAGAGATTGTAAAAGACCTAGAAAGAGACCAGATATGAGATGGATGGATGGATGAAATAAGAAAGTGTGCTGGTGTGATGTGGAGGAGAGAGATTAGAAATTGGAGAAGATGGATTGAACTTGGAGAGATCTTCATTCTGCAGTGGATCGATAATAATTAAAAATAGTGATGATGATTACTAAAATTGAATGTTGAATAATTACAAAAAATGTCATTAGGGAAACAATGCAAATGTCATCCTGCAAAAATTTAAATTCTTTCTTTCTTTAAGTTTGATAATGATTATATTTTCACAACTTTATTATTTTTTATTGCATATTAATTTTGTAGAACGTATAATATTTTATCTTTAAAGCCATATAAATTAAAATTATGATCCAGGTCTAGGAATCAGGACCTAAATGTGCCGCTTCTAATGCTTGAAGTTCGTGTGGTCTCCCAGACAATACACCATTTTATTTTATTTTAATCGCGAAAATTACATCTTCAATCAAATGCATAAAAATTCACTATATTAAATGATTCACATGTTTAAAAATTTTGCTATTAATTATCATCTACTATTTTAAAAGCAAATAATTACATATTTATATATACAGTATAATTTTAAAAATAAACTTAATTAATTGTTAACAAAAATTGAATCATATTTAAAAATATACTATGTACATAAATATTTTTTGTTTTAATCTTTTTTCTTTTTCATAATTTTTTATTTTAATTTAGCTTATTTTACTTTAATCATATACCTTGTTGATTTGTTTTGCGTTATCTTTTCGCTTCTATTTTATTTTTAAAATTCAATTGAATGTTATTTTGAAGAAAATATTTGCTTTAAGAAAGAACATTTATTTCTCCTGACATCTAGTAGCTTAATCATGTGATTTTTAATCATGTGATAGTTGTCAAATAAAAATTTCGTGTAAAGCATTAATTTAGACTCCTAATATCTCTTTTTATTAAATATAATCTTTTTTTTTTAATCTCTGCGCATTTATAGACGTTTAATTAGATTCAATGTGAAATAAAGAACTTGAAGGTTTTGAATTAAAAAATATGAAAATTTTAGATTATTTAAGATATATATATTTTTTCAATTACAAAAAATAGAAGAGGGTAGGGAGATACTTTGAATATAAAAGCTATCAATTTAAACATATAAAAGCCTCATATATATAAAATCAATATTGTCATTACTCCGTAAATTAAATGCAGCCAGTTTTGTTTTATTCACAACGTCGCGATTTATATTTTTTCTGAAAAAAAAAATGAATTTTTTTATTAATCCATTGATAACTATTATATTGAAAGAATTTTTAAAAATTGTATTATTATTTTAATTATATTTTCAAATGAATTATTTTTGAAAAGATTTAAAATAATAAATATTAAAAAGAAAAAAATTATCAAAACAGAAAAACATGTATTCTTTATATGGATAAACAGTGTGCTAAACGGGCGAGTCACGTGTTCGGTCTTATATATTCACACGCATTATAATTTGCCTTCCAAAAAAATTTATACTTTAAGCTAGATTGTTATGAGTTAATAGAAATAGCATTTAATCTTAGTTTTTTTTCATTAAATTTTACATATGCACATTATTTACCAAGTTTTTTTATCTATATGGTACACTGGAAATTATTTTAAACATTCAATCAAGGTTTATATACTCAGGAGTAATTAGGGTACTATTTGTATAAATATTCTACATAACAGATTTGGGTATTACATAACAGAAAAAACACCAAGATGTTAATCAATAAAATTAATTTTTTCAAAATATATAAAATACTTATCAAATTTTATACAAACATAATTCTACCATGTGAAGTGTTTTTTTATTTAAAAAACAATACAAAGTAATATGAATGTATTTTTAAATTTGTATGCATAATTTTCTAAAAAAGTAATATAAACTTATGGAAGGGCATATATTACATAATTCTTATTAAAAAAAATCAAATGTGAACGTAATTTTAAAATTTATTGTATTATTTTACAAAATAAAAGCTATACAAACATTTTCAAAACTAAATACTGTAATAAATTAAATTCTTTTACAAACCATGTGAATGTAATTTTAACACGTAATGTGTAATTTTATTTTAAAAAACAATACAAATTAATGTGAATGTAATTAAAAAATTTTTGCTTGATTTTATATATATGTAACAATACAATTTAAAGTATCACTTCATATGAAAACAATAAAAAATAATTAAGACAAATAGCACCCTAATAAGAATAATACTCATGATGCAGTTCATGCTGGCTAGTATTTTTTCTGTTTTGCCAAGATCCAATTTATGCATACTAATGTTTTTTATTCTCCCAACATCCAATGCATGCTGAACAAGTGTTTTTCCATTTTCCCAAGATGCAATTCATGCTGAGTAGAATTTTTCCAATTTTTTTTTACATGGAACTTATATAACAAATGAACAATAAGATTTAGCTATGAAAACTATAGTACTCTCACCAAATTATTGGGACTATATGTCAATCTAACATCAACTTCAACCCCTCCTCCAGTATGTTTTCAATCTTACTATCATGTGTTTCACATATTTTTTCCAATATCACATTTAAAAATTCTACGTAAATCTAATTCGACATAGTTATATCTTATAATAACTATTTTTCTTTTAATTAATGTAAATGATATTTTCTTCTCTATTACAATCAAGATTGTAAACCTTTATTACATATGTAATATCATGAATCAATTTGTATGTAAGACTTTATGTTTTGAAATGTAACTTTTGTAATCCTTTTTGAGTCTCAATAAAGTTTATTCTTTGAAACATCATCATCATCATCATCATAATAATAATAATAATACCACTGCTACTGCTACTACTACTATTACTACTACTACATAGAAAACATTAATATTGCTAAATTAATACTTTAAAAGGTTTTAGTTTTAAACCCAAAAAAACTACCAAAAATCTACATTCTACAAGATAAGACATATATATATAGAATTGATAAATAAATATCATCTGTTATAAATACTTTTTTATAACAATCTCAATTCAACTACATAAATTTTAAAAATTAAAAAAAAAAATCAACCCCCAAATAATTACTCAACTTTAAAACCACCAAAAATGATGACTGCTCAGTCAGCTGATCATGTGGATAACACCGAAATACCAGCTTTAAACAATAATAAATTATATGCAAATGCCATTAAAATAATTTATAATCAGAAAATGAAAAAGATTCAACCTCAACTAACAATAAAACTATACAAAGATTTAGAAAAAATAATATAAAAGATATCAGAGAACTTGATTTGCAAATCCAAGAGAGCCTCCCTCACCCAGCCAGTGAACTGGAGATGTACTGAAGGTTATCAATCACAAGTTTAATAATATCATCCCAAGAGGTCTTTACACATCCTTTAAGAGACTTTTCCAGAGCTCAATTATATCTGCCACAGATGCTAATATCTCACTAAATTTCCAAGATCACTGCTATATGAGGCAATAACTTTGCATTGACTTTAGGATATAGCTCTGTGAATTTCAGAGCATCACACTTCTTCCATTAGAACCAAAAACTGCTTTAATACTGAAATCAAGACCCTATTCAACTACGCTCTAATTACAGTTGAACCAGACCATCAAAACTCTATTACCAGGATACTTAAAAATGTACCTAGGATACCCTATCCAAAATTTTCAGATGATGATAGAGCCATTTGAAAAAGTCATATTTTTCAGCCCTAACTATGATTTTAAACTAAGACTACACACTAATCTAGATCCAAATAGAATAACCCAGATTGTAGATCAAGAAGCCATGCTTTTTCTCTATATAAGAGGCCTGAAACCATACTGTTACTTATGTGACCAGTGTGTCCATTTTGCCACCCAACGCATCACCCGACAGGGGCCAAAATTACAATCAACCAATAATCATTCAACAACCATCCACACACTGCTACAGCTGATCCAGGTACTCATGATGAAATCAATGCTAGTCATCATTCTAGTGCAGCACATAGTGCCTGCTCTGCTGATCAAAGTCCATAAATTGAAGATATCTCATCTACTGATCAAATTACTCATATCACATATATCATGATAAACAACTCAGATAACACAAGCAATATTCATATAAGTGCCACACAAATAGGTACCCATCAACCACAGTTGTTAACTGATATAGAACATACTCAAATTGTCATTGGCAATACTATATTACAATCACATTAAATCACTATTAATGAGATAAATAACACTACCAAAACAGTCACTCCATGCATTATAAAAAACCTCCACTCACATCATGGAGACACTCCATACCTCCCACCCATTGAATTACCATCAACAAAAACAAAAAGAATGCCAGGTCTCCAAAAATAATAAGACACTAAAGAGAGCTAAAACAGAAGCTAAACAGTCTCCCAAAAGAAGAAACTATGCTTATAGATCTAACTTAGGTGTAACTTAATGTATGTTCATCTGGCCATACCATATACTCAGAAGCATTACCACAAATACACTGTAGCAATCAAACACTCCCCTAAACTGAAGATAAATACATTTAATATTTGTGGACTAATTCAAGTACAAAGATAAACCAGTTAAAGCAATGGACTAATATCACTCTGCCACAAATTCTATGATTTCTAGAAACAAAAAATTTACAGTGGATCACAGATCAAATCTTCTGTATATCTCCTTAAGGTGTACTGGGTTACTTATAACTCCAGGTTGTCCATTCATATTGTTTAAAATTATTTATATTGACTCAAACTTGTTAATTGCAACTTTTTATGATCCCAAAACTATGCTCAACATCATATTTACATATGTACCACCAAGTCATGTTATCATCTCAAGAATAATACCATAAACTCACTTTTCACAGCAACTCTGTACTCAACCATACTTGATGATTTCAGCATAAAATACCAACACTTCATAGCCAAATGGCTCCATAAGACATAACTACCATTTGTGAGTGCTAAAGACTTCCTATCAAATGATGCAATCACATTCCATAATAATCATTATGTCTCACTGATTGATCTCTGCTTTTACTCATTGATGTTAGATCATCTGATCAGTTTAAACTCTCTTCTTTTTCCAACCCTTCTATACAAACTTTGTCAATCAATATAACATAAGTTCAAACAACTGCAAGTTCTCTGGAAAGGCCATCAGAGTACTACTCCCTACATCCACTCCAGAATCCATTTTCTCAGAAAGATATATCATGTTTTACAAGATCAAAGATATGTAGCTCATTCTCATACAGAAATATCTAACTTTCATAAACATACTATCATTTAACATAGATTATATCATTCACAAAACACCACCCTAAACAAGACTGTAGATTTAGCTGATGAATAACATAGGTCAATTACAATGTCAAACCCCACCCATACCACATGTTAGCATATATACAAACTTACATAGACATATAACCATGCCTGTAATATTCTTAAAAACTTCTTAGCCATAAAAAGGAGCAAGATTTGCCTCAGCCAGCAATATTCTAGGGGATATATCTGACTAACTCTGGGATATCCCCTCACCATCAGAGTCCCCATGACTTTATGGATTGCAGGAGTCACCTATTCTGGACATAACATAGTAGAGCCTATATATAAGCATTTCAAACAGAGGTTCCAAACATACTATCCATTTAACCCTTGTACTGACCTTTTCAGAGCTTCAGACATACAGCTACTTTATTCAATAACATTGAATTTGCAATTAATCTTGCCCCTATATCCAATGCCTACCACCCTGGAACATGCCTTTGCCAAATTTATATTTGCACATCTAAGCCACTTCACTGCTCAATACCTATGTGATCTTGCAAATTACTTATCTTGGAAGCTCCATGATATTGAAGGATTATATTTTTCTGCAATCATCCCCTTCAAAAAAAGTCAGCCATAATATCACTCTCGCCAACCTCAGACCCATAACAATGGGTTCACTAGTCTTGAAAAAGTTATTAAGACTAACTTAGAATCTTATTTGTACTCCCTTCTTTTACCCATCCAATTAGCAAGGAAGCACTCATTGACAGCACAGGCTGTACTCATCTTCAAGGCAGTCTTGAACTCAGCAGATAACCTCCCACACTCAAGGATACCTATCAACTGTCATCAGCCATTTAAGAACAATATTTAATGAAATATCTCTCCTGTCCACACATAAGTACACATACAGGCATATCTATGACTTAATCCATCCAAACCTACCCAACACCAGTTCCCCAGTGCTTGGAATCAACAACAAATAACTGTTGGAAAAAATTAAAAAATGATCACTATAGCCAAAATATTGGATTTCCTTATTAAAACCAATCCCCACACCCAAATTTATATTTTCTTTGATACAGGAAATTGTATATCAATGTAAACCCTTTTTGCACCTTATACCATTGAGCAGAGGAAACTCAGCAATATCTGTTTCATGGTTGTTTGGCACTGGACAATATGTGATGTAATATGCTCAGTTCATACAGAGATCCCAACACCACTCTCCAGAGCATCATCACTGTATTCTGCAGGGCCTCCACACCCATTGTGCATGCAGCCACATTCACTCTCTATGCATTTGGGTGCACTCACTGCAGTTTTGCCTTCAGTAATAACACAAGATGTTATTCTTCTACATTCTAAAACAAACTCACACAGCTTAAAGCCAAAGATAAAAAATAACACACCCTGATATTTATGCTTCCATTTGGTCACTCTTTAAACAACAAGCCTATGATTAATCACAACTATCCCACATCTACAATTGCACCTACAGCCATTTCCCAACAAAAATTCTATGACAACAAGCCAATAGTGACTCTGTACCCATCAAAATTTGCATCATGCTCTATTGTAGCTACACAACACCATAAAACTAAACATGCAACATGAAGGTCAGTGCAGCAAAAGCAATCAACCATGTGCTACCAATTAGTCTAACACCAAACCAACAGTTAAAATGACTCCCACAAAATTGAGATCCAAACATATCTATCACACCATGCACCTAATCAAAATGGTCCTAATAGAAAATGCCAAGATGGTAACCAACCAACTGATACTTTGTGAGCAATACCATGTAAGAATATATGCAATCCAAACAACAAGAGATGCTAGCCACCCAGAAACTACCTCTAGCAATGAACTAAATAGTACATTTTACCAATGTAATGTATACATATGTATCCTAAAGCCCTTTATATTTATTTATTCCATCAACCCATGCACAAATGTAAACTCCACCCATTAAAATATATAATAATGTAAGCATATGTGTATGCTGACAAGCAATGTAACCCTTAGTATGAAATAAAATTCCCTTTTGAAACAACAACAACAACAACAACAATAATAATAATAATAATAATAATAATAATAATAATAATAATAATTACAACAACAATAATAATGATGATAATGATAATATGAGATCCATTATGAGTGTCAGAAAGTTGCAAGAATATCTTTGAGTAATGCTATGTAAAAGTTTAGATTTATTCTAGTCTGTAATGATATTTTTCAACAGATGTGTTTCAAATGTGGGGTTTTACTGATGACCAATAAGCAGCATCTGAATATCACTCATCACAACATGACAATACAGAGATTGAAAATTATAAAAAGATAGCTTCTATATTATATCCAGTAATAATTACAATAATAGTCAGTTTTGAATAGATATCATTGAAATTTGTTTGTTTTGAAAAATAAACTGTTGTCAGCAACAAATAGTAAAATTACTGAAAATATGCCATTAGCCACAACCTGGATTTCAAGTCCAGAATGTAGTTGAAAATTTTTCAGATGCATGAAAAATTTCCAAATCGGTTATAAATTTTAATTTTTTCCCCAACCCATCTGCTCGTAACTATTTAAAATAAAATAATGCTCAATACATAAGTATTTAGCTACTCTTTTGATAAAAATTTACTTTTTAAAAAAAAGTCTATAAATAGTCTCACCATTTGGAAGTAGTCATTTAGTAAGTAGTATTTTTTTTTCAAAGTTATGAAGATATGCTTTAGATGCATTTGTATTTGTGTGATCATCTAAAGACTGTCATTTTACTCAATGTCAGCTTATTCATTTCTTAAGTAAAAACAGTAGCAAACTTTTCATACAGTAGTGTCACTCAGTGCAAAATCAATGGATGCAGGAAGGTTTTTGCACAAAATCCACTAGACTGTCCCCAGATTAGTTTCTAGCTTGTACTTTCATCAGTGAGAAGCCTTAGATCTGAGAGCATTGTATCAAGATCTTAGAATCTAATGCAAGCCTCTAGCAGCTACCTTTTACCTTTTTAGTTAACTGTGAAGCTATGCATCCAAAATGAAAACACAATAATGTTTTTAATCCAAACTCATTCATTTGTATAGTCATACAGATCTGAACCCAGTTTATAATCTATACATTTTGGTCTCTTTGGTTCTTTATTAACCATAACCATAATCCCAAGGACAGTGTAGGTATTTACCAGTATACATCACATGATCACTATTTCCTAAGCTTATACAAGTTGATAAAATCATATGTGATGTGGTGCACTGCAACTTCTCCTTATAAGGAATCAGGAATCTCTCAGCAACTATGCCTTGAGAAACTTGTTAGCCACTTTATCTTCCCTTTGTATTTACCACCTTAAGTTTTCCCATATCTTGCTCCATCCCATTTCCACAACATAATCTATGTCAATTCCATGACCTTTATATCTAAATTCCCCATATCTTTTCCCAAATCCAGCATAAAAACTAATAATCCACTTTCTGTATAATCACTTTGTTTATATTTATTCTTCCACAACTTCATTATTTGGACCCTTTCTGCTTTCATGCATTTACATTCAATTAACAGATGCCTAATATTTTATATGCTTTCTTACATAACTTGCAAACTAAATCACCCTCATTTTTTTATTTATGTGCATATTCCCTTGTTGCTAAAGATCCTGTTCAAGCCTTAAACAATAAACTACTTTCCTTGCTATTATTATAAATTAATTAGCACCCAAGTATTCCATTTGTTTCTATATATATTTAAACTCTTTTTATTCTTCATACTAGTTCATCTCTCCAACTCCTTATTCTTTATTAATGTATCTATTCTTCTATCCCTTTCCTCTTAACACAATCATCTCACCTTTTATATAAATATACAGATCATAAATTCTTTATCCAAATCTTTTGCATATCACTTTACCTTTCTCACCCATCTTGTTGCCTTCCCTTTATTCATGACTCAATTAAATACTATTTTGGCTATTCTGTAATTATTCATAAACTGCAATCTATTGAACATTTTTATTTGTCTTTTTGCATCTCATACAAAAATTTGACCATTCCATTTCTCATTGAATTATCTCCTTTGCCATCCACACATTTACATCTAATGCATGTTTTTCTACTTCTCTTTGTACTTTTTCTAAATGTTCTAATATCCCTTTACTAACACAATGCATCATCATCTGTTAACCCTGCTACTGCCATACTCTTCCATACAATTTCAGCTTCATTATATTTATTATATGAAAACACTGTTAATTTCATTATCAGTCCCTTTCTTTTCTTTGCTTCAGTTATCAATTTTTTCTCCCATTCATCCCAGCAATTTCTCTGATTATTTAAGGTGATTTCCAAGTAGTTATATATATATATTCACCATATTTGAACTTTATATCCACCAATACAAATTCTTTGTCTTCTCTTTCCTCAGTATTAACCAACATTATATTTGATTTTTCTTCACTAAATTTAATTCCAATCTCTTTACCCACCCTTGCATATGTCCTCTGCAAAACTTCCATATCTTCCCTTTTTCTGCACACAAAAATACATCATCTGCAAATAAAAAACAGTACTCTCTTGCCACCTATTAATGGTATCTCTAACCATCTTCCTAGTCTTTCTATTGCTCTCTCCATTTCTCTCAACTACAACAAAAACAAAATAGGTGACATAGGGCAACCTTGCCTTAGTCCCACACCATTTTAAACTTTAACTGATTCTATACTCCCTAATTGATTCATATAATAATTATTTCCATATAATTTCTTAATAATATTCACTAAAGCTCCATCCATTCCCAAATTTACTAAACTTTATCACAATATATTTCTATTTACTCTATTATATACCTTCTCTACATCTATAAAAACCATATATAACTGTCTATATGCATTCCTACTCATATCCATAAATTGTGTAACTACAAATAAATTCTCTTAAATGCCTATCTTGTTGAAAACCTTTTTGCATTTTTTCCCACTACTTTTTTTCTTCCATCCATTTTGTAAGCCTTGCAGCCATCACATATGAGAAAACTTTATATAGCATTGGAAATACCACTATTAGTCTATAATTGTTTAACTTTCTATGATTCCTATCCTTTCGTTTAAATAGTAGCCTTACTCTTGCATTACTCCAACTATCTGTAAAATCTCTCTTCTGTGCTATCTTATTAAAACATGATAATAATTTTAATTTTGCCCTAAATTCATTATCATCTCTTCTGCCCATCCATCCAAACCTCTTGCCTTTTCACTTTTCAATTTCTTACCTGCCTTATTCAGTTCACTTTTCATAAACCTAATCCCATTACTATATTCTTTCATGTTTGCTATCATTCTGTTCTTCACATCTAACATCTTTTCTAAATCCATTACATATTTATTTAAAATTATCTTTAAATTCTTTTCTAGAGCTACACTCTATTCCCTCATTATCTAGTAATACTATTTCTCTCTCCCCTACATTCCTTCTTTTAATATATTTCCAATTTTTTTTACTCCCACTTCTTCAATTTTATTAATATTCTCCAACAATTTACTATTCAATTTCATTCTCTCTATATAATTATCTATTTTATCCAACTTCTTCTTTTCTAAATACTTTTCCTATTTAACATTAACATCTTTTTCACTTTCTTTGTTCTTAATAACATGCTTATATTCTCTGCATGATTTTTTCTCTCTTTCATGCTTTTCTCACTTTTCTATTACTTTTATTCTTCTGAATATTCTCACTTAAAACCTATTCCCCACTTTTTCTATTTCACTACATTAATCCTTACATTCACCCCAAACCAACTCTTCCATTGTTTCTTCAACTTTTATTTTATACTCTTCTAACTAATTCTTATCATTCACTCTCCATCCACATTTTTCACTATCTCTTCTACCTTTATTACTATTTTCCACCACATTACTAACCATTTCTACTATAAAGAAGTTATGATCACTATTACATATTCTCTCTTCATTATCAAACATCTTAATTTTCCATACTTTATTCATTCCCTCTTTCTCTATTAATACATAATCTACTGTGTGAAATACCTAATTTCCAATGCTCAAATTTACTCTCTGACAAAAATTCTTCAAAAGCTATCCATTCTTATTATCTATATCATCAATTTCTTCAATATGCTCATTCATATTCCCTATATCCATTATTCTCTTCCCCTTTTCTTTGAAACTTTGTATATCCTTAACTAGGCATTCATTTATACTATGGTTCCATTTCATTATAGTTTGACTATCTTCGGTGGCTATTTATGCTATAGCCACCATTAATTCTTGTCTTTCCTAACCTTATCTTAAACCACATGTGTTCTTGACATTTAACAGTATTTAAATATTTTTGACATAACTCCTATACTACCACCTCTTTTTTTTTATTATTTTCAAATTCATACTCTCCCATACCAAGTCTTCCAGAATAGGTTCTTCTTTTTCTCTTAGATGTGTTTCCACTACTGCTAATATCTTGAGCAGTTCAGTTTTAATTGCTTTGTTTAATTCCAGCCACTTTTCCATTCTCCTATCACCTTGCATATTTGAATACCCAATTTTAATAATTTCTTTTTTTCTAACTACTCTTTTATAAATTCTTTTAACTCTTTCTTCTCTATTACATTTATAAATAACTTGCTTATCAAAAATTTTACAGACCCATTTTCTCTCCACATCTACATTTATTTCCAAATCAGTTACCCTTTGATTATTTATTATATTCTATCCATTCTTCTTCTTTCTGATAGCACTGCCACTTAAAACCCCATCCCCTTTATAAGTTTCTGCAAACTATATTCTTTATAAATCGAACTTCCTAAAACTTAATTTCCTTGTTTTTCTAAGTGTAATTTATCTTTACTTATATAACTTCTGCTTACCAATAAAAAAAATCCCACACATTCACAAACTTAACATCGTTTCTCTCACACAATTTTTTTAATCTCTTATTTATAGAACATGCCCTATCTAACATATATCTCTTGTCAAATCTTGGTAATAATCCAAATATTCCTACTCTTCCTTTAATCTTACTGAAACTCCTAATCAATACTATGTATTCATCCATTACTTTTTCTGATGGCTCTGACAAATTATTAGTCACTACCATAACATACACATCTCTATTCCCTTGCTTTTTTACTTTATCTGTGTTGTTCCCTAATTCTAGCTCTAGGAAAACAGACTTTTACATACCTGTTTTTATTTTCCCTTGCAACTATATCTCCACC
The DNA here is from genome assembly GCA_028023455.1 of Epiperipatus broadwayi. Classification (NCBI taxonomy): domain Eukaryota; kingdom Metazoa; phylum Onychophora; class Udeonychophora; order Euonychophora; family Peripatidae; genus Epiperipatus; species Epiperipatus broadwayi. The sequence goes on along the minus strand of JAQFVV010012503.1, from coordinate 3,824,262 downwards.
TTCCTAATTAGAGAATCTCCTATTAATACTGTCTCATAGTCTACCTTTTCTGTTTCATCTGTAACATTCTCTACCACCTTCTGGACTTTCTTATCTACTTCTTCCTTATTATTTTTACTTAATAATTTCTTTATCTGCTCACACTTCATCTCTAATTATTTTAATTTTGCTTCTACATCCTTTACTTCTTCCTCTATCTTACTTATTCTTTGGGTAATAATATCCATTGCATTAATAATTTTTCTACCCAAATCTCCTGTCACTCCACTAGAACCTTACTCTATCCTATCTTCCTCAATTGCATTTTGCTCAGTTTCTCTTTAAACTATCTATACTTAGAAACCACTTTTTCACCTCTTTTATCACATTTACACCCTGTCTACATAACCATAAACCTATTACATCCTTCCTAATCTTATTTAAACATTTCAAGTGATAAACTTCATCACATATGGTACTCTCTACCACAGCATGCCTATGCATTGAAGAAATACAAGTGCAATCCATATTCTTTATTTTCCAAGTTACCTACTTTATATTTGACTTATACTTTGTCTCCTACTCTTCAAACCCCTTTGCACAGAAGGATAAAAACTTTACTTTCTTTTAATGATGATCAATCGATAACCACATGTTTTCCAACCCTAGGCCTCCAAAATGTTATCTTTTTTCTCAAATAAATCACTTCCTTTCTTAAATTAAAAAATGCTTTAGTAGCCTACTAAAAAATTAACTAATCTTACATACAACTTAGTTATAAAATATTCTTACATTAACCTACATTCAACAAAATATATATTTTTTACTTCTATATTTAAAATGGTGAATGAAACACTTTCTAAAAGTTAACAAGTCCTGATCTTTCCAAATTCATTTAAATCTATCTCTCTTGATCAGAATTTACTCTCCACTTTCATACAACAAGCAAACAGTCTTGTATCGATGATCTCAGATGATTAATCACATAAAAAAGACACAAAAAAAGCCTTTAACTTAGCTTGCATCATAGAATAATCACATCAGCACAGCAAAGCAGCCAAAGAGTTCCCCATTGTGATGTGATGTATTATGGCTTCTCCTTAAACGAAGTCAAGAATATCTCAGCAATTATGCCCAGATAAACCTGTTAACCACTTTATTTTACATTCCCCACTCTAAATTTACCATAATCTGCTCTATCCCATTTCCACAACATAATCTTTGTCAACTCTATAACCTTTATATCTAAATCCCCCTTATCTTTTCCCAAACCCAGCATAAAAACCAATAATTCACTTTCTGTAAAATCACTCTTTTCATATTTATTTTTCCACAACTTCATTATATGTACCCTTTCTGTTTTCAAACATTTACATTCAATTAACAAATGCCTAATATTTTCAATTCCTTCCTTACATAATTTACAAAATAAATCACCCATATTTTTCCATTTACATGTATATTCTTTTGTAGCTAAAGATCCCGTTCGAGCCTTAAACAATAAACTACTTTCCTTACTATTATCATATATTAACTCACACCTAATATTCTGTTTATTTCTATATATATTTAAACTCTTTTTACTCTTCATACTATTTCTCCATCTCTCTAACTCCCTATTAATATAGTACTGCCACCTAGTGCAAGCTATAATAATAAATTGATGAAAGCCATAAGCTAGAAACTAGTCTGGGGTATTGGATGAGTAGACATTAGATAGGCATTTTGGCACAAATCTTTTTGTTTCCATTAATTACTATGGCTTACATTATATGACTATTATATGAAGAGTTTGCGATTATTTTATCAGCTTGTATAAGCATAGGATACGGTGATCATGTGATTTAATATTTCTTAAAACTATCTCATTTAATGACTCCACCCTTTTTCAATTTGGTCCAATTATTTTTTGTTTATATCATTATCAACTTTGTTTTTATTTTTATTCATTTATCTTAGAACATTTCTCAAATTTCTATTATGTATGTTTTTTCCAAATGGAATGATCAGCAGTTAACATAATAGGGATTATGTCAAGTAATGGATGTCAATTTGCAGTCTCTTAGTTTATATGGTCATTGTTTTTCAACATCCACGCCACATGAGGACGTTGTTTTTGTTGAAAAAATATAACTTATGAACATTCCCAGGCCTTTTTTTTATATTTGAATTCCTTGTTTTTTTATTTTTTTATTTTTTATTTACAAATAAATTAAACACAAATTTTATTTTATTTTTTTTGTAAACATTTATATTTATTAACATCAACAAAATAAATAAATATAAAATAAAATCAAAATTTTTTGGTTGGGGGGGGGGGGTTCTTTCTGTTTTTTAAATGTAAAACTTAGTATGCTTATTACAGTTGTATTTTTGGTTTCCTATTTTTGTTTAAAAAATAAATACTAAAGTTAGTAAGCTTTTTTTTTTTTTGGTTTCGTTTTTTTTTTTTTTAAATAACAAACAAATTTAAAATTTATTACGATTTTTTTTTTTTGGTTTCACTTTGTTTTTTTGTTTTTTAAAACAACATCAAAAAAATTAAAACTTATTAAGTTTTTTCTTTTTTGGTTCTGCTTGAAACGGTATTATTTAGCCATCATCCTGTTTCACTACTATGTTCCATTGTAGTTAGTATCTTTTCCAACAGTTCGAACCCTCACAGACCACGTACATAATCAGAATAACTTATTTTGATATGTAATAGCATATATTTATGTGTAAGTGTGGATATGTGCGCACATTTAATATATATTAATGTCAGTATGTGTGTAATGTATACGCAATTATAAATTTAAAATTAATAAAATGTTCTAATTAAATGAAGTTGTGTGAATATTATTATATGTGTGTAACCACTTACATATATATGCCAGAGAAGCCATAATGCAATACATTTAAAGAAGCATTACAACTCTTTTAAATTAATAATATAAATTGGAAATATTCTCAATTAAAAACTCTTTATTTAAATGCATTGGTATATAAATTTCAATTCCTGAGATAGTCTCACACACATATACAATAAAATGTTTACAAACTCTTTTTAAAAAAAAGTTATGTTTTTATAAAAAAAGTTGTCAATTCTTGAGAAACCATCTGTAACAATCAGCAACAACTGAAATCAATCTATCCTTAGGGTTTTATAGACATTGACCCCGATTATGTATTCCCTATTTAGTATATTCACTGCAACCTTTGAACAATAATTACAAAACAATAAATTTGTTAAGATAGCAATTAATGAAACTTGGGATTAAAATTTTTAATGTATTTTAATAATAAAAACTTGTCTATTTTTTAAATTAAATTCTAAATCTCTAAACTCTTGTTAAATAATAACTTATTCAGTTATTATTCTATTATTTGCTAATATTTGTTTTATATATATTTACTTTATAACCCACCTGCATGTGTCGTTCAATGCACTTATGTTTATTTATTCTGTATTTAAGAATTAAAATATATTAAATGATAAACAATGTGTTGCATATCATTCATAGTCCATTCCAAATCTTAGTTAAATTCCTTAATACTAGCATTGATTATTAATGTATGCATCAACAAATTTCACATTTATTACGGTTTCTTTTTTTTTTTTTTTTGGTATAAATAAAATTTAAAAAACAAGCTGTTCATGGCTACAGTAATATATTAGATGTACAGCTTGAACAAAGTGGTCATTAATTGTGAGAATCTAACAATGTGTAGGTTTTCTGTGTTTTTTGTCTCATTGAGGTTATCGAGAATATGTTATTTGATGCATTACCTCCTTCAAAGTATTATTCAGATGTACCCATTGATAAGGTTTTGCACCTTAACAGTTGACTACAAAAGTGTGTAAACTCTCTGATAATTATTGCTTGGTCAAATCATGTGATTTCAATAAAAAAAATAATTAAACTTTATTTACAATTAACCATTTATACACAATTGTAAGACACACACCCTCACACAACACTGTAAAAAAGTGTGAAGTGTGCGAATTCACTGAAATAATTTGTTGCGATGCGACAATGTGGCCTGCAATGTGTAGTACAACAGAACTGTTGTATACATGTAACACATGGCTGCGAAAATATATTCGGCCGCGTAAACAGCATTTTTATGTGTTTTAGCACATAAATCACGCCATCACGTGGCGTGGATGTCTATAAAATAACTATCATTTATATAAAACTTTTACAAAATTAGGAAGTTTTTTTTATATTTTATTGTATATAGTACTTCAATTTTTCTCCAGACATATTTTAAAACCGTCAGATTGCTTTTATATCATTTACTAAAATCCTATCTTATATTTAAAATACTCTAGATAAAAAATTTAATAAGATTTTTATTATCTCATCAATTTCTAAAATAAATTTACTCTTCATATAATAATCTTATTAACTCCACTATTTACTTAATTTATCCATTATATCAAACATTTAAAAGCTTTAACACTGATTCTTACTACCTTTACTTTATTCTTTGAATATATATTATTTCCATATTTAACTGTTATGCTAATCTTTAATATCTGCAAATAAAACTTTACTATAAACTGATTTTCTATACATTGTTTTATTTGTCTTTGTCTTCAAGATATTGAAACTATATGTGTATGCATGTTGCAAAATTCCATTTTCATTATTTTTGTTACTATTATTTTCTATTAAAAATTATTTAATAGTAGTAATAAAAATTTAATAAAACAATGTATGTGTAAATGAACATAAAACTAATTAATTCATTTTTTTTCATCAATTGTCAAGGAAAAAATGGAACAAAAAGAATTTCTTCTCTGTCTCTATTATGATTATTACATATCCAAGTCTTCTACTAACTAGGTATTTATCAATAATAAAAACACATATTTTAAAGCTTTTTATACTTTACATTATTTTTCCAAATTAAAGTGTTATTTACCCCCAAAAAATTGAAAACAAGTATTAAAAAAACGACTATGTCAAATTAATTAATCTTAGAATTATATGTTTTTATAATTAATTGTTATACAAAAATTCTAACACTAATATCAATTTCATTTCTCTAAACAAACTTGCAGTCCTACAAAATATAAATATATGGAGTTTGTTATGATTTTAATATTATGCTATGTAAAAATTATTTTCTGGAATATGTGGAAAATACCATATATTACAATAAAATAGATGAAATAAAAGTTTTGCGTATTTATTTGGACAATATGAAATAATGAATTCTACAAAGAAATGCACACAAATCATAGCTTGAGTAAATCTGAAAACTGATACACTATGACATACAAACTGATCTAGTATCAATCTGTGATTCTGTTTATTTACTTGTCATCATTTTACTATTAAAGATCAATATATTGAAAAGCCTACTATGAAAAAGTCTTGTTTACAAGGTTTTCAACATTTCAATATTTAACATCTAAGTCGAAAACCATCCATATATTCATAATAATATGGTTGAATTAATAAAAAAAGTTTATGTTCAATATTTACTTACAAGTTTGGTTGAAAATTTACCAAAGGTACACTCAGCTTTAGGTTATAAAGAAGAAAAAATATCTTCATTATGCAGATGAATAAACGTATGCAAGTTTGAATTACAAATGCAAATGAAGGGGAAAAATCCAATATTATATGTTTAATTGTATAATTTAGTGTATGTGTTTAATTCTGTTGAGAGGATTATAAAAATATTTCATATTCTTTTTATTAATAAAGTGGTAATAAAATATTTGTCTATTTATTGTTGTTGTTCCAAAAGAAGTTTATTTGTGCCTCATCGCCAAATGTTGTGAGGCCAAAGTCAAAATTTACAATATAATATTCTCATAGGTAAAGGACAATAGCATAGTCAATCCATCTGGAGGGTCCCCAACCAGATGAGGTATCTCATAAGGACTCCATTCATTGGCCCAGAGACCCCCCACACACACACACACAAACCACAGTCAAAGTTACAAAATTATAAAAAAAATTTTTACAGACTAAAAATTCCATAAATTACATGGATCATAAATACATTACAATTGGAAAGTTGCAATATAAATGAACTGATTGTTATAATAATGTAATATATGTTGATACTATTACAAGGGTTAATGGAAAAGATAACAGGTAATTTTAGAAATGATCTCAAGTCATATATTTGAAATAAAAATGACTATTGACGTGGTAGATAAAATATATCTCATGTTAAAATAGGTGTAGTAAAATGAATGAAAGAATAGCCCATACATTTAAATGAATAAAATTATAGAAAAATATTAAGTTAGAATGTTCTATTATAATCTTATTGCATATTATTAACATTGCATTTATTGTTTTATTGTAATACGAACTTAATTTTAAACTTTGCGTGTTTGGTTAATATTCTGTAATTCAATACTAGCGCTATAAACGCATAAACACAAAGCTAATATTTAATACCTTATTAAACTATGGGCTGAGCGCTTTCGAGAGACACTACTCTCATAATCATAGCTCTTTGTGAAGTAACTGATTTTATTGTATTAAAAATATATTTATTTTTAAAAGTAAAAATGTAATAAAAATGTATGATTGAATGAGAGATAAATGAAATTAACGTAACTTAATTTATTAGTAATTATTATTAACATTTATAACTAAATTAAACCATTGTAAATGTATTTAATTAGATTATAGTATTATGTGTGTAAAACTCTGGAACTAAATTTATAATTTTAATTCAAAAGTATATTAAATTACGAAGTTCTGGTGTTTAAGAAATTTCAGTACTCTGCGTTTACGATTACGTTTTGATTATCTTATTAGTAAATATTATTTGTTTAAAATTAAGTTTTGAGTGTAATATTCTTTTTGATTTTAAAATCATTTTAATTTGATATTGATCCCCCCCCCCTCACACTTTTCTTTATTGAGTGTGCAATTCCACTATTGTATTATCTTTTCATAATCATATACGTTTATAAATAATTTGTTTAAATGTAACATAAATTGCTAAATATTCAAGGTTACAATTTTTATTTCATTCTACACAGTTGAAATCGATATTTGCCCAAAACATGTGTCTTGAAAATATTTTTTTATTTTTTCATCATATGACCATGTATAGAATGAAATTAAAATTGTAGTAATATAATGCTTTGAAGATTTAACATCATATCCATTTATCTCAGATATATAAATATCTTGAAGCCATATTATTAGAATGAGAACTAATTTATGATTTCAAATAATAATGATAAAAAAAAAATAATCGCAACAATAATACTAAAAATATTTAAATATTATTTTTATTTTTATACTATTCTTCTTTTACGTTAAATAATTATTTTAAAATAAATGGGAAGGTATCATTATATTTATGTATACCGTCATTATTATTTTCCAATATTAATGATCCACTGCAGGATGAAGGCCCTTCCAAGTTTAATTCAATTACTCTAAACTGTAGCTTCTCTTCTCCACATTACACCACCTAACTTCCTTATTTCATCAATCTATCTCACATGTGGTCTCTTTCTAGGTATTTTACAATCTCTTGAAATCCCATTTAAGATTTCAACTATCTACCCATTATCATTTCTTCTAGAAATATGTCCAGCTCAGTTTTATTTTAGTCTCTTAATTCTTTCTATGATATCAGCGGTAAATATTTCTTCTCTCACTCATGTATTTTATTTTTGATTCCTTCTTGTTTCTCCTAAATATTTCTCTCCATACTTTGTTGAGATGTCTGAAGTCTCTACATTGTTCTTCTGCTAAGTATCCAAGTCTCACATTCATAAGTAAATACTAGCATATATATATATTTAAAAAATCTCTCTTTTTAAACACATACCATATTTCCAAATTTTATTCCTTAAGTTTTTCAACCAAAAGCACTCCACATAAGTCTAATTCTTTGATAAAATTTCATCCATTATGTTTCTATCTGGATTAATAATTTGACTCAGATATTTGTAGCTAACTTCTTGTAAACTCATCATTATTAATCTTTACTTTCTTCTTTTGAGAAAGTCCATTAGAACATTGTTTTAGTCTTTTTTAGCGTTTATCTTTAGTCCTACTATCTTACTGTCATCTTTTAACTCATATAACATTTCTGAAGCTCTGAAGCATTATTCACCAAAGGAACTTTATAATCTGCAAAACCTAGATGACTTAAGTAATGTACTTTTACTTTCTTAATTTCCTATTTTAATCCACAAAATACTTCTTGCAAACAGCTATAAAATGTTTTAGAGATATGGAGTCACCTATCATACATTCTTCTCAATGTTAGTCCTAGTATTACTATATCAATCTAATCATTGCTGTTGACTTTTGACAAATATTCTTCAGAAAATGACAGAATAGACATCTTAATGATCAAATACTTTAATCACTGAAGAAATGCTTGTAGAATCAAATACGTTTTCATAATCTGCAAATTCAAAACATAACACCATTCATATTAATTGGTTCTCATTACTTTGATGATCCTCTGAACTAAAACCATTCCTGCTTGTTCCTTTAGTTAGTTAAAATCCAAAGTTTGTCATAGATGAGTTGTAATTATCTTCATAAAAATTGTGTATAGAATTGATAAAAGACTGATAGGTCTGTAATTGCTAATATTTTCTTCATCATCTTTTTTAAGTATTAATATTTTTACTGCATTCTTCCAATCATCTGGTACATCTTTATCATTTAGACATTTGATATATAACTTTTCCAACAATTTTTCTATTTCTTCATCTCTCAATACATTAATTATAATTCCATCATAACTTGGAGCTTGTTCCTTCTTCATATATTTATTTGCATATCTCACTACTTTATTTAGAATACTGGTAAATACAGAAGTTATTAACACTTTGTTTCCTTGTTCTTTATTGCTACATAATTCTTTATAGAATTCTTTCACACTTTTTATGACAACGTCTCTCTTTTTAGTAATAGTTCCATTTTTTCTTCTTATTGCAGAAATCAGTTTTCTACAAATATCAAGATGTTGTTTACCCTTTGAGATTTTTATTCTCTTCTATAGCTTTCCTTATTAATTCACAATTATATTTTCTTATATCATTTATTAACTCTTTTTGTGCCATTTTATGTAACTTCAGATATTCAATCCTTTTTAATGGATCACGTTATATTCTTTTTTTTCTTAGCACATTCTTAGTCTCAGTAGAAAATCTACTAGTGTATTTATATATTAAATAATTATATTTAAAAAATGTAAAGTATGATTTATTGGAGATGGGAAATTTTTTTTGAAATATTGTCTGCTTATTAGGCATATATGCAAAAGATTTTATTCATTATATTTTGCTTGGTAGCAAACTATGTATGTGTGCCAATACCACAATCAACCATCGTGCATAGAAAATATTGAATTGACACACTTTGCAAAGCCACTTATACGTTATTTTTTATGTAGAAGTTTATTTCCCTTATTTTACAATTTCTATTAAATCTTTATTTAGTTTACAAGTTATGACAAAAAAATAAAAAAAACTCATTTCTATCAGCTGACTGTCTTTTCTTACCTTAAATTTCTGAAGATGAAATATTTGAGCATAAATGCTACAAAATATTATCTACAAGAAATCATTATCAATCCACTGCAGGATCTCTCCAAGCTCAATCCATCTTCTCCGATCTCTAGCCACTTTCTCCACATCATTTCTGCACACTTTCTTATTTCATCCATCCATCTCAAATATAGTTTCTTTCTAGGTTTTACAATCTCTTGAAATCTAGTTTAAATTGCTATTAAATAATATTTATTATAACTTGGATAAATGTAAATATTTTTTTAGAAGAAACAATGGATGTTGAAAACATGACAGATAAAGAAGTTACTAATAAAATATCACATGACTTCATATTACACATTGCTGTTGAATGTGACTATGTTTGATCAAAATCTAAGGACACAATAATATATAGATAGTGAAATGACTATATTTTTATGACTTTGTAGGTAAATTGGCTTAGATTGAAATCATTCACTGATAGCTTGATAGTAAACGGAGAAAAGATGGATACTAAAATGAACATCCTTAAGGTCCAGATGCACTATTGCAAGATCCAAATCCATAAATTAGAAATTAAATTGAGAATTTTGGATAGAAAAAAATTGGATAGGGATTTAATAGATACTATCATCTAGCATTTATTAGTTACTAAAGCTTACAGTAAGTGGCATAGTAGTAGTGAAAGAAAAAATAAAGAAGTTACTATAATTGGAAGAGATTTGAACTGACTTTCAAGATCCATACAGCTATCCATTCTATCTTATATAATCTATACACATGATCACATTCATGTGAAAAAGATAAATGATCTCCAATATACATATTTTACATTGAGCCAGCACTCATCAGCTGGTCTAGATCATCATCTACCACATACACACACACACATATATATAAGTCTATCTATATTTTAAAAATTATCATTTGTTATATAAAAAAAAACTCTTTGAGTTGATGTTTATACATGAAGTATTATTATTGTTTATGGTTATTAGGTATAGTTATTGTTTGAAGTTATTATTTTATTTATATGTTGATGGTACATCGTTATGAATATTCAATTATTATAAATAGATAAAGACATATAAATTGTTGATTATATAAAAAAATTATTTTATTTGCAGTGATTATTAAAAAAATGCAATATTATTATTTATGTATATTTTTAAAGCTGTCAAATAAATTTTCAATTTAATATTTTTTATATATATATGCTTGATATTTTATTTTTTTTTTAATGTTAATTGTTTAAAAGAAAACATGTGTAACGAGGGTTTTAAAAACAGCATTTGCTAGCACGTGGAGCAACAACAAAAAAGGAAGCCATTAGTATTAGTAGGATGGTGATTAGAAAAACAAAAGGATAAAGTTTTGTTGTACTTTGTTTCTTTGAAATTACCATTCTTCAGAATATTGGAATAAGATAGATTTTTATGGTAAATACATAAATCATGACAGGCTAATAGAAATATATCGCAGCCAAGAGGCTGCACCATTTTCTTTCATTTATTCCAAAGCAGTTTAAAAAAAAAAAAACTAAGAAAAGTTCAATACATATATTTCATCGCGTCTGAAGCTGAAATTTGACATAGCTATCTGGAATCTATAATGGTCAATCTAATAATAATCTGGAGGTAACTAGAATTAATATATTGGATTTAACATTTCAATTTATTTATTTATTTTTCAAGGAAAGAAATTTTAGAAGGATAAAAATATACATATATCCAAGAATTGACAATTTTCTCTAACGTGATAGTTTCCTCACCTTAACTAGAATGCATTCTAATATTAAACGGATAAAGAAATAAAACAAGGGAATAAGTTGACTTTTGAAGGAAAACTGGACATGTGAACTTTGAAAGGTAGTCAATAATTTTATATGTATAAATGATATATAAATATATTTTTGAGATCGATATTTTTGTTTACTTTTATTTTTCATTATAAAAATATAACGTTTTATAAATATTCAATTCAAGCGTCTTGTTTTCTAACAGCAATAAACGTTTAACAGGTGTTAAAATTAACACTTAAGTAATTTAAAATCTTAAAGTATGGCTTATAAGTTTGGGTTGTATATGAGTTGTTATGTATATTTTAATAAGTAAATTTATATTCGCAAATTTTTATTATAAAAATTGTTTTATTATTAATTTATTTCCATTTTTTTTTAACTTTATATAATGATTCTTATGCATACCAAAACAATAATTTATATATATTTGCTGTATATAATATTTTTTTATTTATTATTTTAAATATCTGAAAAATATAAATATGGATTTGTATTTATATTAATACCTACTTGTTAAGCACAGATATGTCTTTATTTATTTAATATATATACTTATTGCAAGTATATATGTATATTTATTATTTGGGTTTGTATTTAAAACATTGATATTACCTAAAATTAAACCATAATATAAAAATAAAGGATGTACTATTTGTTTTATAAGTAATGCCTTTGTAATTTATTTGAAAGTGTATTAATATTTTATTATTATTTTTCTTTTAGTGCCAAAGTCATTATGAAATTAATTGAATTCACAATTTAATAGAGGATAACTATGTATTTCACTTATTATTTAGTCTTTAGGCCACTTACACATATTATTATTCATTGATATGTTTAGATATACATAAATTTACATAATAGATGTGTATATTGGATTTAATAGAATTCCCTTTGTTTCTGATATATATTTGATTAGTTAGTCATATCAACCTTGAAAATAAATTATAATGATAGATCTCATTGCTCTGTATGATTTTAGATTTATTTCATGTATAGCTAGTTGGAAGGGCATATAAACAATTTATTTAAATATAACTGGGATAATTTTGTCTTTCTTCATTTAAATTATACAATTTATTATATTAGGCTTTCTCAACAATTGGATTCATTTAGATTATATATATTCCATTACGTTTATCATCCAATGTTTGAAGCATTATTTTCTTCTCATATATTGATGTTCCATTACATTTGAGGTATAATATGTTTATATGATATATTGTCCATTACATTTGGCACCATAAACTGTTGGTCCCAGTTAACTGATGATTGTATAATGGAGTAAAAGTATGTTCCATTACATTTGGATGCCATAACGTAGTCAGCATAATATGTTTGTTTAATTATTCATTACATTTGGTGTATCAAAGTTAGGGGCTTGGTTAACTAATAATTATTGTTACAAAAGTTCATATGTTTATTTTCATTTGAGATCATATATAAAGATACATTCCATTATATTTGGCTTTCCTAATGTTTGGGGCCTTCTTTCTTCAATTTAAATGGAATGCAGCAAGTACGTTCCATTACATTTGGCGCAACAACTAGGGCTCGAAATAAGCTAATTAGGGCTTGAAATACCCCACATACCTGAGAGATGTGTAGTATATATATTGATATGAGATGTATAGTTTAAAGAAAGAGAAGCATTTTTGTGTGTTTAATTTTTTTTATATAAATGGAAATATTTTGGCCTTATGTTTAGATGGTGATTATTACTGTTATTGTATTTTTTAATGATGAAAGATAAATATAGTCATGAAGCAGTTTAATTTCAATTTAAAAATTATATTGATGGTGTTAAATTATAGAGTAATTATTTTGTCTATATTTGGAAAGTTTATGTTGTAGAAAATCTATAATTTTGAGGGTTAGATTGGATATTTGATTGTTGGAGTTTGGTTGGTTCTGTTGCAAGTATTGATGTTGGATGGGGAATTTTTTTCATTGTCTTGAGGATGTGATGCATTCATGTCACTTGTGATTGATTGATCTCATTTACTGCTCCAACCCAAATTTTGATGTTAATTATTATTTATCATGAAGCAGTTAACAGTAGTCCTGCCATGATTTTACCTTTAAGACTCCAGAGAGAGTAAGGTATAATTATTTTTGATATATGTATAATATTTGCCTCTAAGTCTCCCAAAGATGAGCAAGGAAATATTTTATAAATAATAGCCCCTAAGACTTGGATGTAAGCAGGGCAGTGTAATAGTGTTTTCAGAAAATTATTATGGGTTGTAGTAGCTTGGATAGAATGAAATGTGATAGTCATCTAAGTGTTCATGAGGCATTGTATGCTTTAAGAGTAGTGATTGAATTCTTTTATCTATATCAAAGTTGTGAAGTGCTAATCAATCTTTTGGCTGTCAGTATCTGTCAGATCTTTGGAGGAATAGATAAGTATATAACCTAAATATATAACACCAAACTTAAGGGCTTGGTTAATTGATTATTGTTGGTAACAAATAATCTATTACATTGATTATCAATTAGGGCTTGAAAAACAAACATATCAATGTTTTATTTTCCATTATAAGTGACCTTTAAACATGAAGTTCAATTAGTGAATGTTTGTTGATGATAAACTGCACTAGTACAATTTTAGTAAAATATTTCAGGCACAAAAGTAAATAATTAGTGAAGTTAATTTTTTTTTTTTATGTATATAAAATGTTATTAAGTTTTAAGGTCCAGAAAATTTATAGGTATCAATTTAGTAAGTTTATGCTTAACTACCATTATCTTGAGTGCGAAAGTTATCTCACAATATTATTGAATTGGTTGTTTTCAAGGCATGTGAACATTTTATTGTATTTTAAATATTTCAAGGTTATATTGAATTTGATATGAAATTTCCACATTTCAATATTGTATAAGTGTGGAATATTTATTATCATTATCTATAAATAAATGTTAGTTAGTGATCTCAGTTGTTATTTTTTTTTTTCTCTCTATATATATATATTTTAGAGGAATTTATTATTGTTATAGTGATAGAAGAGACTTTTTATAAGCCAATAAGTTTATGAGTTCTAACAACTGAAATTTAGATTGTCGGATAGCTATTATGTATCATAAAATTAAAAAAGGCTTGTACTTTGCTTAGTTGAGTAATTGCTTGTTGGAATAATGATTGGAGATGGTGAGCCCTTGATCTGTGGTAATTACTACATAGAAATATATATATATATATATATCTTAGATATTTTTTTTTTGTATAATATTGCAGTTCTAATAATAATGGATAACAATAGTAATAAAATGCCAGTTAGTGGTGATTTTGATTTAAGAGATTTTATGGAAAAATTTAGAGCTGAGATAAAAACAAATTATGAGAGACTAGAGTCTAGATATGATGAACTAGAATCTAGATTAAAAACAAATTCTGATGAACTTTCCCAGAAACTAGAGACTAGTTTAAAAACTAACTCTGATGAATTTTTACAGAAAGTAGATGTTATATTAAAAACCAACTCTGATGAATTTAAAGCTGGGTTGAAAACCAACTCTGATGATCTTTCTAGAGAATTAAAAGTTGCATCAAAAACTCTGGTAGATAATAATTTTATAAGATTAGACACAAAAGTTGATGAAGAAATGGAAGAATATAAAAAACCCATAGATGTGACTAGTGAAAATATAAATGAAAATGAAGAGTGTGTTAAAATAGTTGATAAATCCTTAGGAATAAAATTAAATTCACAAAAGCAATCAGAAGAAGTAGAATTAAGTTGTGAAAGATTAAAGGACACTGTTGACAATTTAGAAATTGGACAGTTAGGTTTTCAATGGTTAGACAATAGTACTCTAGAGTTAAGAGAAATAAAAATGCATGATAATAAAATGAATGAAGGTGTTCAAATTTTAGAAGTTGAATTAAGTTCACCAGAAAAGATTAAAATTAACTCTAAAAAATTACTAGAAAGAACAGAATGTGTTTATCAAAGTCAATATAAAGAACAGTATTATAGTAATTTTGTGTGGTACAAAGAAAGCATATTTTTATATATATTAGAACATAAATATTTGAGTGGTAATTTGTACCATTGTTGCAATAGAAATGACTTATTTTACAAGTATGCCAGTAGGACAAAGTTTGTAAGATATATCTTATTGAAATTTGAGAGAAATAAAAAGGTATTCAATTTAAATATTGGTAGAAAGATTATTGATGTAGAAAAAGAAATTGGAAAAGCTAAGATCAAACTTAAAATGATAAAAGATGATCTGATTAATATAGATTTTTTTTTTTTTTAAAGAAAATGTAAATAAAGAAAGAGATATTGGAAAAGCCAAAGTTAAACTTAAAGTTATAGAAGGAATGATAAATAATATTGGTTTTCTTGGAGAGAATATTGACAAAGAAAGAGATGTAGGTAAAACAAAAGTAAAATTTAGAAGAATGGGTAAAAAGATATTTGATCTGAATCTTGGTAGAAGAATAATTGATGAGGAAAAAGAAATTGGAAAATCCAAAATTAAACTAAAAATAAGAAGTGAGGATGTGATTAATAAAGATTTTCTTTGAGAAAATATAGCTAAGGAAAGAGATTTAAATAAACCTAAAGTTAAACTGAAAAGAATTAATATAGAATAGGATAATATTAATGGTGTAAAACAAAATGATTTTCAAGAATTCTTTAATTGTTGAAGTTGTATCACATCAATCTGATTTGCAATTTTTAAAGGATTATTTAAAAAATTTGAATGAATACCATTCAAAATTGCCCAGAGAATTGTTTTTAATTGCACGTAGAACAAGTGAAGTAAAATAAAAACTTACTCAAATCGATGATGTTTATCAAGATAGTCAAAGGAAAAGTAATAGATTATCTGATAAAATAGCAACTGTTATTGATAAAGTTAAAAATGGTGTTAATGCTTATGATCAAGTTACTATTTATGTAAAGGATATAGATGCAGAATCTAAGGAGTTCATAGCAAAATCTTTAGATACTTATCTCAAAATTATTCAAAAGCAATTGAATTATACCAAAATGCTATATGAAAATCTTGTAAATCAAAGCAAACTTCTTCACGAAGTTCAACATACTGGAAATTCTTTACAAGAAGAATTAAAAAAAAGGCACTTTTGATTATTATTATTATTTTTTTTTTTAAAGAAAACTTGGACAAATATCTAGATGATCTGAAAGATAGATATAAATAAATGAATATCTTAGAAAGATTAATATTCTTTAAACCAATCTTAGAAAGATTACAATTTTGAGAAGTTTTTCGATATCTCATAATTCATTAGTTATCTGCAAAGACATTTTTTTTTTTTTCGGTGGATTAGAGGGTATTGTAAATATCGATAAGTCTATCTATATTTTAAAAATTATCATTTGTTATATAAAAAAAAAACTCTTTGAGTTGATGTTTATACATGAAGTATTATTATTGTTTATGGTTATTAGGTATAGTTATTGTTTGAAGTTATTATTTTATTTATATGTTGATGGTACATCGTTATGAATATTCAATTATTATAAATAGATAAAGACATATAAATTGTTGATTATATAAAAAAATTATTTTATTTGCAGTGATTATTAAAAAAATGCAATATTATTATTTATGTATATTTTTAAAGCTGTCAAATAAATTTTCAATTTAATATTTTTTATATATATATGCTTGATATTTTATTTTTTTTTAATGTTAATTGTTTAAAAGAAAACATGTGTAACGAGGGTTTTAAAAACAGCATTTGCTAGCATGTGGAGCAACAACAAAAAAGGAAGCCATTAGTATTAGTAGGATGGTGATTAGAAAAACAAAAGGATAAAGTTTTGTTGTACTTTGTTTCTTTGAAATTACCATTCTTCAGAATATTGGAATAAGATAGATTTTTATGGTAAATACATAAATCATGACAGGCTAATAGAAATATATCGCAGCCAAGAGGCTGCACCATTTTCTTTCATTTATTCCAAGGCAGTTTAAAAAAAAAAAAACTAAGAAAAGTTCAATACATATATTTCATCGCGTCTGAAGCCGAAATTTGACATAGCTATCTGGAATCTATAATGGTCAATCTAATAATAATTTGGAGGTAACTAGAATTAATATATTGGATTTAACATTTCAATTTATTTATTTATTTTTCAAGGAAAGAAATTTTAGAAGGATAAAAATATACATATATCCAAGAATTGACACTTTTCTCTAACGTGATAGTTTCCTCACCTTAACTAGAATGCATTCTAATATTAAACGGATAAAGAAATAAAACAAGGGAATAAGTTGACTTTTGAAGGAAAACTGGACATGTGAACTTTGAAAGGTAGTCAATAATTTTATATGTATAAATGATATATAAATATATTTTTGAGATCGATATTTTTGTTTACTTTTATTTTTCATTATAAAAATATAACGTTTTATAAATATTCAATTCAAGCGTCTTGTTTTCTAACAGCAATAAACATTTAACAGGTGTTAAAATTAACACTTAAGTAATTTAAAATCTTAAAGTATGGCTTATAAGTTTAGGTTGTATATGAGTTGTTATGTATATTTTAATAAGTAAATTTATATTCGCAAATTTTTATTATTATAAAAAAAATTGTTTTATTATTAATTTATTTCCATTTTTTTTTTTAACTTTATATAATGATTCTTATGCATACCAAAACAATAATTTATATATATTTGCTGTATATAATATTTTTTTATTTATTATTTTAAATATCTGAAAAATATAAATATGGATTTGTATTTATATTAATACCTACTTGTTAAGCACAGATATGTCTTTATTTATTTAATATATATACTTATTGCAAGTATATATGTATATTTATTATTTGGGTTTGTATTTAAAACATTGATATTACCTAAAATTAAACCATAATATAAAAATAAAGGATGTACTATTTGTTTTATAAGTAATGCTTTTGTAATTTATTTGAAAGTGTATTAATATTTTATTATTATTTTTTTTTTAGTGCCAAAGTCATTATGAAATTAATTGAATTCACAATTTAATAGAGGATAACTACGTATTTCACTTATTATTTAGTCTTTAAATTACTTACACATATTATTATTCATTGATATGTTTAGATATACATAAATTTACATAATAGATGTGTATATTGGATTTAATAGAATTCCCTTTGTTTCTGATATATATTTGATTAGTTAGTCATATCAACCTTGAAAATAAATTATAAGGATAGATCTCATTGCTCTATATGATTTTAAATTTATTTCATGTATAGCTAGTTGGAAAGGCATATAAACAATTTATTTAAATATAACTAGGATAATTTTGTCTTTCTTCATTTAAATTATACAATTTATTATATTAGGCTTTCTCAACAATTGGATTCATTTAGATTATATATATTCCATTACGTTTATCATCCAATGTTTGAAGCATTATTTTCTTTTCATATATTGATGTTCCATTACATTTGAGATATAATATGTCTATATGATATATTGTCCATTACATTTGGCACCATAAACTGTTGGTCCCAGTTAACTGATGATTGTATAATGCAGTAAAAGTATGTTCCATTACATTTGGACACCATAATGTAGTCAGCATAATATGTTTGTTTAATTATTCATTACATTTGGTGTATCAAAGTTAGGGGCTTGGTTAACTAATAATTATTGTTACAAAAGTTCATATGTTTATTTTCATTTGAGATCATATATAAAGATACATTCCATTATATTTGGCTTTCCTAATGTTTGGGGCCTTCTTTCTTCAATTTAAATGGAATGCAGCAAGTACGTTCCATTACAATATATATATATATATAATCACTGCTCAGTTTATATTAAGATAGAAAATCTTTAAACTTTAATTAACAGGCTTCAATCTTCTCCACCCTACAACTCTTCAGCCATCCATATCTTTGAAAATCTGATGGTGGAATACTCAAAGTCCTTGTTGATGCCAATATTACTGTCATACCCATGTTGACTTTAAGTCATTCTGACCACTCACATATAGGACTTTAATATGCCCATTTAAATACACAGAAGAGGAATGGGCAGAATACAGGCTGAATATATAATATTTAAATACAAGTATATTGTCTATACTGAACTCAATGTAATTAGAAGGGATTTTAATTCAAATTTTCAAGCTCCCTATGGCTATCCACTTCATCTTCTACAGCTGACACACACGACTACATTAAGTTTAATATAGACAATATATTTATATTTAAATATTATATATTCACCCTGTATTAAAGTCCTATACATGAGGAATGAGAGTGATTTAAAGTCAACATGGGTATGACAATAACATTGGCATCAACAAGGGCTTTGAGCATTCTATCATCAGATTTTCAATGATATAAATGGCTGAAGAATTGGAGGATGGAGAAGATGGAAGTCTGTTTATTAAAGTTTGAACATTTGCTATCTTAACATAAACTGAGCACTGATTGGGGGAAGAGAATGATCTGAACCAACTGACGAGTGCTGGTTCAGCACAAAATACATATATTGGAAATCATTTACCTTTTTTTCATGTATGTGGTCATGTGTGTAGGTTGTATAAGATGGAGTGGATAGCTGCAGGGAGCTTGATAGTTTGAGTTTAAATCCCTTCTAATTATATTTTCAGTATAAACAATATACTTGTATTTAAATATAAAGAGCCTACATTATGCATTGGATATGTATATAAAGCAATATATCTTAAATATAAATTTCTTTTAGAGGGACCAAAAATAATGAGCTTCGTGTGGAACAATGAACTTTGTATGGAACATTTCAGTTGTAAAGTATTTAAAGAATTTTTTTTTAACAAAGATAACTTTGTTATTATATATATATGTAGACTTATTCATGGAATATATATATATTAGCGTGTACACAGTAATTAAAATAAAATAAAATACTTTTATACATGTATATTTTTGTATGTGTTTTAATATAGTAGATAATAAATATTTTTAACCTTACTAGTTACAACTGTAATCTTTGATAAATTCTCCATTTTCATGAAGTAAAACAGCTGCCTGACTTTATATTAGTATGTGTAGCTATAAAAAACGTTTAGTTAGGTATGATTTTTATCTTTTACTATTCATTTTTTTTCTACTAAAATTTTCAAATTGAAAAAGTATTACTCTTTATAATTTAACTAATTGATCTGAAATATTAATTTTGATAGTTTAAAATAGAATAATTTATATAGAAATGAAAACCACAATGCTATATCCATTTAAATCTTTGAAAAATTAAAATTGTATGTTCTGTGGAGTTTAGTGTAGATTGTTAGAATGTGGTCCTAGGATTAATTCGGATGCTGGTACTTCTGGTTCTTGACAGTTAACCCATATAAATATATGTTGATATGTAATTAATAAAAAATAATGAAATGACTTTGCTGTTTGTGAATTCATAAGAAGTTGGATGATAAAATGTCAGACCTGGCTATGCTCCGTAACTCTGAACTCTAGAGTTCACCATTTTATCAAACATCAAACCATGTAGGGCTGCATAATTAAATATTAAATGTTAATGCTTTTCAGTGATAACTATTTAAAACGTATTTATATTTTATGATTTAATAACAACATAATTTACCAGTGCATTTTCATAGTAACTCTTAATCAAAAGGTAATCAACCTTCTATATAATTAAATAGCACATGTTGAAGGCTGATTACCTTCTGATTAATAATCTTATGATTTAATAAAAAGATAAATTATATTAAAATATATTTAATATTTATTTAATTTGCATGTTTTATATTTCTTCCTGTGTTAATTGCAGGCCAATGGTACAGATTTATATGAATTTATAAAAACAAAATTGCTTACAGACCTATATAGATTTGCAAAGATTTTGAGTGTGAAATTTATAATAAAGCTAGTCAAGGTTAGTTGATAAATATTTTATTTGCAGAATTTATCAGTATTTTATGA
Organism: Epiperipatus broadwayi; assembly: GCA_028023455.1. NCBI lineage: Eukaryota > Metazoa > Onychophora > Udeonychophora > Euonychophora > Peripatidae > Epiperipatus > Epiperipatus broadwayi. The sequence continues at coordinate 3,803,078 of JAQFVV010012503.1, read as the reverse complement.
AGATTTTCTGTTATAAGCATAAGAATTCTGACATATGGAAAGATTTTTATGTAATAATTCTGCATTGTGAATCCAATATTTGTCTTCAAAAAACATTAAATTAAAATAATCCATTATTCCAAAAAATTATTAAAAAATTATAATTATTGTAATTATTGAATATCTTAACATTTTACTACAGAATAAATAAATATTATATGCGTAAACTTGAGATTGATTATTTGAGCATTTGTTTGAAGATAATGTTCAATAGAACTTTACATAAAATTAAAAATAAGGTATTATATGTTCATAAAGTTAGGATAATATAAAAAAACAATAAAGCAAAACAATTATTAAAATTACTATAAAATAAAATACATTTAAACATTTTTAAAGTTGTTAATTTTTGAATTTATTCATAAATAGTAAATTTTTCTATTTAAGTTTTAAAATAGAAGTTTTGTTAATAAGTTTAATAAAATCTTGATAAAAATTGATAAAAATAATACATAATAGTTCTTCTCTAATCTTTTTGTGATAATTCAGAATTTTCTGATTTCATTTTAAAATTAAGGTCCACCTATGGTTGGACTGTTCTTCTTTTCTAAGAAATAAATATTAGATTATGTAATAATTTGTTTTCAAATGTATATTAATAACATTGATAAATTATATCTAAAAGTGCATTTTTACATTAATGATCCAAATGCATATAAATATATACACATGAGCACTAACATATGGCTTCCTTCAAACATATATTTATAGACTGATTAACTTTTAATTTAATTTATATATATATATAATAAGTAGATTTTGAAAAAAATAAAATAAAATAAATTAATATTCAAAAATAAAATAATTAATATCTGTACTTACTCCATGAAATGTCTATCAATTTCTTTTAAAACATCTGTCTCATATAAATCATCCATGGTTTAATCTTTTTTTAATAAAAAAATTAAAAAAAATTTTTTTTTAAAAAATCATAAGAAATTATATGAGATATGTACATATATGGTAAGAACATTTGCCTCCTACATTTAATATTTGTTTAGTATTTTTCAAATAAATGACCTAAATTATTTTTTTTTATTTTGGTTTATATTTTTATTATATATATATATATATTTGTTTTTGAACAATATTAGAAATATATATCCCAAAGAAATGTATATATAATTGTTTTTTTCAAATGCATATATATATATATTTGTAAGAAAGTTGTGTTTTTAAAATCTACTATAGAAAATGGTTAATTATTTCTTTATTATTTATTGAAATTGTGTTATTATAAATATTTATAAAAATCAAAAGTTTTTATTCATAAGTATATACCTTGCAATTTTTTAAATATATAAAAATACAATAGAAATAAGAGCAAAACATTTAAATTTGAGTTCTAATATTTTTCAGTAAGTCAGACATCGTGTGTTTTTCAAAATCTACAATAGAAAGTCTATTTATGCCAATAAAATAGATAATAATTAAATAGATAATAATTACATTTACATGTGTTCTCTTCCAATGTGTAAAAAAGATGCTGAAGAGAGTCTAGGCAAAATCAAATAACTCATTAATTATAATTGCTATCTATATAAAATTTTACCAACTAATATCTGAATACTATATACATGTACTGAAATCAAAAATGCAAGTTTGCATTGAATGTTGCTAAGTAATATTGATGTAATTATTAAAAGACAATGTGTTGGAAACAAAATGAGCTATGTAGCACATTAATGCCAGCTTGCATGAAAATCAAAGAAAAAAATAAAGAAATTATGAGGTGTGTGAAATTTACTGAATTTTACTTTTAAAATAAAAATGGCAGTTTTTGAATTGAAGATACTCATTTCTCTCAATTTAAAAATAGTTATAGAAGCATTTATTTATTTTGGAAGTAACAATCACATGAAAATAATAAACCAATCAGTAATTAGAACTTAGGAATTAGAGGGAGATAAATTTACTATTTAATTAGTGTGCTGGGGAAAAAGAAAACTACAGAAACATAGTTAAAATTGTCTCTTATTTTTTTATTCTTTATTATTTAAATGGAAATGGAAATTACTTCCACCTGAAATTATTTTGAAGTGGAAAATCTGAAAAATATGTTAATTTGCAAACAAATGATATTTTTGCATTCTTGCCTATTAAAAACATCTGTAAATTTTCAAAACATCCACTTGGAATGACATCTGGGAATGTATTTTCTTTAATCAACATAGTAATTATAATTTAAAGAAGTATAAAATAATATTTTATTAATAAAATTATGATATATATATATAAGAAACTGGATATGTTATCAAACTATGCAAAAATAATGTCAAGCATTGGTGGTCGAGAGGTCAGCGACAGCTGCTTTACAAGCAGTTGTCCCGGGATAGCGAGTTCGCTTCCCGGCTGATGCTATGACACATGAGAAAAAAATAATAATGATGTGTCAATGTCACATATTTTTGAAGAAAAAAAAAACCAGAACATCGGTTGCCACTTAAATTATAACAATAATGAAACCCTAAATTAATATTTTCCATAACTTTTAATGAAATAAATTTTTCAAAATTTGTATTATTTTAAATTTTTTTTTTTAAACTGTTGTTAAATAATCAATCCTTCATAATATTCTCTTAAAAAAATATGAATATTGTCAAGTGCAAAAATATTTCCTGAAATATAATTTTCAATAACTTTCAAAACGCCTGTTATAAAAATATTCCTGGAATATAAATTTCTAAGATAAAATAATTTTAATTTTAAATTTTTGTTTCTTTTATAAAAGAAATTTATTAGAATTAAATTTTTGAAAAATGATATAAATAATCATCTTAATAAGGAGTTTCAAATTATCTTAAGGATAATTGTAAGAAAATAATGTAATATTTTTCTGATTTAACAAAATTGATCATTTACAAATTTTTTGAAAATAATTTAAAATAGAAATACAATATCAAAAATTGCAACATTGAAAATAAACTTGTCATTGTGCAACATTTGTGAAAGTTTTATTTAAAATTCTTCCCCCTCCTCCTTTTCCCCCTTCTCCCTAATCTTCCCTGTCCACTTTCTCTCCTTCCGTCTACTTCTCTCTCCCTCTCTCTGAATGAAAATGTGTTGAAATAAAAATTAGTCTTTAAAATTTATTATGTGCTTTATCTTTAATATATATATACAATTTATTTTAAAGTTAAAATGTACATTATATTAAGATTTGTTGACTATAAAAAAAAAATACAATTTCTTGATAAAAGTGTGTCAAGAATAAATGAAAAAAAATGGTAATCTGTGTTTAAAAACTCAATATATTTCCAATCTATTACTTTTATATAATTGTTTTGTGTTTTTATATATCAGTGCAAACCTGTTTTTAATACTAAATCTATAATCATTGGAATTTATAATACACCCAAACATTAGATACTAAAAACAATATAAGTATGCCTCAGTAATTGATCACAAATATATTTTTCTTAAGAGAGTAAAGTTAACCAAAAATAGTTTTTAATTATTTAAGTACAGTATTTTCTATTACACTGAATATTTAAAGATTTGTATGAATGAAGTAGTGCTATAGCTGATACCTTAGCCTTACAAATCAAGGAAATGACTAGAATTGTTATCCTTTGTAATAATAAAGTATAATCAAATGTATGCTATATATCATCAATAAAATACATTTATTCCATGATTTATAATAAAAGACATAGTTTTCAGAAAAAAATGTTTTTTTAAAATCATTAGTAATTAGTACAAAAGGCAATCTTTACCGCATTATTATTTTAATAATATGGTGAAGTTTTTTTTATTGTGAATAATTTGGAAGTCAGGAGATTGTCATACAATAGGCAGCAGTATGCTACCATCATCATAGGATATATTTAGCTTTATTTAATGAGGATGCTTTATCATCCTTATTTTGTAATATGTTTATGTTATATCTGCTATAAGAAGATGTAGTTCTTCCACATGGTTCTTAGTTAAAATCTTATTGTAAAAAATCCAAGGAAAAGATTTATATTTTTAATTTCTTGTAGCTTAAAGGATGCTATTAAGAATCAGAATAATAATTTGTTAATCCATCATACTTTGTGACATCTGAACAAAGACAGAATCAATAATAGTATACATTCTCTTTGAAAAGTATTATAAACATATATCCTTCTATATTATACCATCTGTGATTAGACTTAAAATAAACATTGTCATATTAAAAAAATATTATCATGATTTTATGTATTAGAAAATGTTTAAAATCATCAAGTGATGTTTATTCTAATTTTGATTTATTATATATATTCACTCAAATATAAAGTAATATTCATGATTTATTTTTTCCCCATTTTTTTAAAGTAATTTGATAAGTAATTTATTGTGTTGAACTTATTATCTTACTATAAAATTATTTATAAATTTAAAGATCTATATTTTGATATATTTTACATTAATGTTTTGTCTATTTACATATTTTAACAAAAGATTTAGATACATAAATTATATTTTCATATGTGTATATAAATATATTTGTAATTTTAAAATCATTTATTTTAATAAAATGTTATTAAAAATATATTATTTGTAATAATTTTTTTGTTAAACAAATGAATGTATTTTTGTTTTCTGATTTGTAATTTTATAAGAAGAGATTAAAATTATTGTGTTATTATTTCTATTTTAAAATATTTTCTTTTAAAATTAAAAGAAAATATTTTGTTTGGAATACTGTGTATTTGAATGATCTCTAATTAAAATGCAGTAATCACTTAATAACTTAGAAGGGATAAATTTAAATTACATATTAGGTACTATTTCTAGGACCATGATGTAAATCTTATGTCAATAGACAAATTATATAAAAAGCCATGATTTACAGTTTCAGACTCTTTCTATATAAACATCTTTATCACTTTAGTGGCATACAGCATTTTTGCAATAAATAAATTTTAAAAAAAAGTTATATATATATTAAAAAAATATTTAATGTAAATAGCATAATAAAAAGCTAACAACTAAAAAAAATGGAATTTGTTTATGAGCATTCTAAAAGAAAAGTTTTAAAATGCCTTTAAAGTTTTATTATGTAAATTAACATACATATATATGCATATATTTCTATGCCAAGAAATAAATAATTTGCTAATGATTATAACCCAAATGGATAATGATTTTGAATTTGATAAATAACCATTTAATCATTTTAAAAGGATAAAACAATACTTGTTTCTCAATGTCATTTACAATGTGAATATTGCTATGATACATAAGAATTATTTGTTAAATAAACTGGATATTTAAAAAAAGAAACAAGTTCTTGTGAATTATTATATTTTTGAAAATATCATTTCTTTATGTGAACTTAATAAAAATAATGCAAAGAATGTGGAACTTTTTGTGTATAAACATTGATTAGTATCTTATCCCATTTGATAAAACAGGTTGTATGCTTTATTATTATTATTATTATTATTATTATTATTATTATTATTATTATTATTATTATTATTATTATTATTATTATTATTATTATTATTATTATTATTATTATTATTATTATTATTATTATTATTTTAAAAGTTATTTAATGTATATACGTGTATAAGTAGATATATATCTATAAATAACTAACCTAACAAATATTAGTAATTTTAAAATAAAGATTTAAATAATTACAGTATATTTTTACTTAATTGATTGTTTTGTTCATTTATAAATGATTAAATTGGTGACAGTGAAAAAAACAAAATGATGGATTAGTATTAGTTAGATAAAAATTTAAAAATACATATATATTTATAAAAATATTTTACAATAAAAATAATTTATAACAGTTAATAAGTTTAATAATAATAATTATTAAATTAGAAATTAAAGTTTATACATTAATATTTAGATTAATAATAGAAAATAAATAAATAAATAATAAAAGATTATAAGTTTTATAAGTTGGTTGTATTTTTTATAATTTTTATAGGTGTAATAATATTAACTAATATAAAATAATTTAAAAAAATACTAAAGCTTACTGATTTTGATTTTATAATATTATATGACATAAATATATCATAAATTTTGAATATGTTGATGTATATATGTGATATATTCATACTGAATGTGATATTTGTTTATATATTGTATATAAATGGGGTATAATATATACATGTATAGTATATTGGAAGAATATATATATTTGATATGTGTACATTTGTATGTATATATTTTAACCTATAAAAACTAGACAATTCATAAATAAATAACTACAATGCTAATAAGAATCTCAAAAAGCCTTCAAAATAAGTATATCATATAATATAGACTAAAACAGGATAACACATAGGCTAAGCTCAGAGGGTTTTCAAATACCATATGCCACACTACCAAGAGAAAAAGGGCAAATAATTGTAATAATCATTATTAAGATAAAGATGATAATAGTAACTAAAGAGGATGAGACTTCTCATACTCACTCTTTAAAACATAATGGCTCTTAATATTATAAATATATGTCATTAAAGGTTAGGTTACTTTAAGATTCTTCAGCTACAACAAATCTCCTACATAACCTCTTACAACCATAATAAGCATCTTATTGCTATGATCAGATTCAATATTAAGTTTTTGAATACAGATGTTCAAATTGCCTATATTACATTTAAACTCCAAGGATATGAATTATGATTATATTTCAAAAGTATTAAGTTTTATAAAATAGGAACATGTTTTCTTATGTCTTTACCACATCAATTTCTTCATTTAAAATAATTTATTCTTAAGTAAAATAATTTCTTTAATAATCTTGTATGTAAAATAAAATGGGTATCCCAGGATTTATAAGACTAAAATTTAATAATGATAAAAAAAATTTTTATCTTCTAATTATTGATTATTAAGCAAGGAATGAGATTCTAGTAACAAAACATTGAGACATATTCTTACCCTTAAAATAATGTCTCCCAAAATTACAATAATAATAACACTAAAACTTTAAATAAACATCATCACTTTTAATTTAGAATAAAATAATCTACTAGGAAAGCATTCAGATATACTGAGTGGATAAGGGATTTTATTGTCACATAATATATCACACTAATAAACCTTATTTATTTTCTGACCTTGAACAAAGCAGTTCCATTATTTAAATTTATGATGAATCAATAATAATAATCTTATAAATAAAACAAAGTAATCTCAGAACAAATGCATTGATCCTTCACATATAAACAAAATAGACTAAATTGATTGTTAATAATGAATAAACAATTATAATTATTCTATTAAATAAAATTATCACTTTCTTAGTTGTTTTCTTAACATCTTAATTATAATTTTAATAAAATGACTCTTATGTCAATTTTTCAATGTTCATGTACTCTCAATGCATATCATTAAAGATAATTTATAATAAGGCTTATAATATTTAGATTTCTGAAAGTGTGTGGATGATGATGAAAAAACTAAGAAAATGTAATTACATGATTGACATTTCATATACTTACACAAACTATTATTAACAGTAGCAAACTTTCCATACAGTAGTGCCACCCAGTGCAAGCCTTACTAATTAAAAGATGCAGAAAGGTTTTTGCATAAAATTCCCACAAGCTAGAAACTAGTCTGGGAATATTTTATGCAAAAACCTTCTGACATGCATTGATTATTAAGGCTTGCACTGGGTGACTCAACTGTATGGAGAGTTTTTACTGTTAATGTGTGTAAAATTTAATTAACAATAAAACAACATTTATTTTAACATTAAACATATAACAAATAACAATTCCGTTTTGTTACAATGTGATCAAACAAAAATTTCTCCAGATACTTTAAACAAAACTTGGAAATGTCACGAAAATTGCACTTTACATTATTATTATTATTATTATTATTATTATTATTATTATTATTATTATTATTATTATTATTATTATTATTATTATTATTATTATTATTATTATTATTATTATTATTATTATTATTATTATTATTATTATTATTATTATTATTATTATTATTATTATTATTATTATTATTATTATTATTATTATTATTATTATTATTATTATTATTATTATTATTATTATTATTATTATTATTATTATTATTGTTGTTATTATTATTATTATTATTGCTACTACTACTACTACTACTACTACTACTACTACTACTACTACTACTACTACTACTACTACTACTACTACTACTACTACTACTACTACTACTACTACTACTACTACGTTTCAATAAACGCTTTATTGATCTCAATGGTTTACAAAAGTTTACATCTAGAAAAATTCCAAATTTTACATACAATGAGTAATATTAGGGTAAACATATATATATAAAAAGGAATTTAATGGTTACACTTTGTAATTAATGGACTATAACAATATGAAGGATAAAAAACAAACAAAAATAATTAGAGTTCTAAAGTTTGATGAGTTTAGTTTTGTGGGCATGTCTTTTTGAATGTTAGTTGTATGATAGTTTTTTTGCAGCATTCACAGCATTGATGGTTGCCTTAACAATGACATGTTGCTGCATATAAGTGGGGGTTGGTTATTATTCTATCTCTATTTCTAATGTGTAACAGTTTTGTTTCTAAATGTAGCTGGGTGTCATCTGGTATTATTGCCAATTAAGAAAGTACATCTGGTGCACCAGTATGCGTATAGTATAAACGTGGCTGCCCTAATGCTAGGTATTGATCTTCCCTGAAATGCAACCATTATGTGATTAATGATTGCATCTGGTTTTCTGTAGGTGTTACACATCATTTGTCGGGTTTGGTTAAGTGCTATACATTGATAAATAATGTGGTCCAGCGTCTCTTCTGCTCGATGGCAGAGTCCTTATTATTATTATTATTATTATTATTATTATTTTTTTTTTATTTTTTTTTTTTTATTTTATTATTATTATTATTATTCAAAGGATAAATTTTATTAGTATTCTAAAAGGTTATACAAGTTACATTTGACAACATAGTTCTTATATATAAATTGGTTTCGCAAAACTACATATGTACAATGATTTGATCAGTGATTGTATGCGTTATCAAACTAGAAGTATTTAAGAAAAAAACAGTTCAACAAAGTCAATGATGATCACTCAATCATACGATTATATACAATTAGATATACTTCAATTAAATTAAAGCAGGAATGCATCTAATTTGTGTCAGTTGACTTCAGAACTGGCACAAGGATCCATGTTAGATATAGTTTTTTTTGTTAGTGCTTTTATATAAGTTCTTGTATATTCCAGGTGTCAATGTACTTAGATTGATCTGTAATCTTCATGTCTCTTTCACGTATGGTTTGCAGCTTATTTCTGAACATGTTTGGATGTCTTCTGGGGTTATAATTGTATATGAAATTACACCTTGTACACCATAAGGCATAGAGTAAAAATGTGCAGATTCTTATTTCAGCAAAGATACCCCTTTTAAAAGAGTCAAAAAGGGTTTTCATATTGATTTTTTTATCCTTGAGTGAAGTGCTAATAATTTCACGAATGTTTTCTAGACTTGGGCATGAGAAAAAAAGGTGGTTTTGTGTCTCCGAGTCCCTATGGCAAAGATTACATATATCATCTATATCTTTATAGTTTCTTTGATATTTCAAAAAGTGTTGCATAGGTAGCGAGTCCAGATTTATCTTTAGGAGAAAGTCAAAATATTTTGGTTCAAGTGACCATAGTTTGAATTTGTGACATAATTGTTTATTATTAATATGAAGTGGAGTTTGTACATCATCTTGACTTGGATGTAGAAGTTGATAAACTTCCCAATATTTATATTTGGCTTGTGGTGGTTTAAAGTTAAGAGTGTGGATTGTTAATAATGGTGTAAGTAGTGTGTTCAGATATCCCTGGAGAGGAGGTGGTCTATCTGTAGGGGTAATCTTGGCAGAAATTTCTAAATATGGGAATTTTTGTGCACATGTAGATATTATGTTCAATGTTTTTTTGTATCCTGAAGACATGTATTGAGTGAAGGCCAAGGCCATTTTGTGAAAGGGGTTTTCTTAGACGTTTTACTGATATTGAGATAATCTTTTTTCCCCAGAATAATTTCCTGCATAAGGAGTCTATCTTATTTGTAAATGCCTTGGTATAAATGATTGTTGGAGTAAAATAAGAGATTTTTGTAATCACTAGCATGTTAAGCAAAGCCATTTTTGTATATATAGAGAGGTAGGCTTTGGAGAGTGAATTGACAGTCTTTTCCACTTTCTCTATTAAATTTTTCTGTATGAGCGATCTCATAGGTGAATGACATAAATAAAAGTTGAACCCAAGAAATGTGCTTGGTCTACCTTTGAAAACTTTAGTAATGCTATTACCGGTGAAGATCTGCCATGCACATGATTTCTCCATATTAAATGTTAGCTTATATTCTTTTGTAAAATTGTTAAGTATCTTAAGAAGTTTGGGAATTTGCTTTTGGGATGATAGAAATACTGCTATATCATCCATATATGTGATGCATGAGATGTTGTCATTGATGGTAGGCACGTAGACTCCTGAAAATTCATTTTCTATTATTTTTATAAGAGGGTTGATATAGGCAGTGAACAATAAGGCACTGAGAGGTGAGCCCTGAGGAATGGACTGATGCGGCACTATTGGCAGTGAAGTTTTCCCATTTAGGGAAACATAAATCTCACGGTTTAAAAGTAAATTAGCAAGCAAGTTTAGATAGGCATTGGGGACTGAGTATTTTTGCAGAGTTTTAAGAAGAGTACTGATGGAAATCATGTCAAAAGTGGCTTCAATATCTAGTTGAATAACAATTGGACTGTATTTTTTATTACCTCTAACAGTTTCTATAGTTGACTTGAATAGAAAGGCTGCCTGCCCTGTTGAGGATTCCTTTTTGGCAAATTGCATTTTTGATAGGTTTGGCAAAATGAATGGCTCTATTTTATCTTTTATCACTGATTCTATTATCTTTATGCCAAGGGAGCACATTGAAATTGGACGTAGGTTAGTGGTGTTTGAGATTAATTGTTTCTTTTTCATGAATGGCACAATCATAATTTGATTTAAGCCCTGTATTTTATAGATGTCTTTAGTGAGGTAGGAGACTAGGTTAAGCATATATTGTGCTGCGATTTTATCAATATGTTTGTATACAAACTTGGGAATTCCATCTATGCCAGGATGACATGAATCTGGCATCGCTTCTATTTTTTGAATGAAATCTTTTAAAGAAATTTTAAATTCATTTTCTGATCTATCTTGTGAAAAGGCCATTAGACTTGGTGAGGAGACCCTCTGGAATTTTTCTCTATACAATATGTAAAGCCGCTCCAACATAAAATCTCCATAGACAATTTCAGTTTGAACTTTAATAGCTGTTGGGACTCGCACCTGGGAGGGGTGGCCTAGCGCCCATCTAATGAAGTTTCTGGTATACATGTGTGGCTTATTTAAATATAACCTTTTCTTTTTAATGGAGATATATTCTTTAAGCTGGTTTGTTAACTCTTGATATGTTTTCTTTAAAGCTATCAGACAGGGACGATCGAGATTTGATTGAGAAGTGCCAATAATTTTTTTATAGGTATCATCCATAAGCTTTAGTAGTTTTGTTGGAGGTGTTGTTGTCCTGGTAAGATGATCAATGTTAAATGAAATCAGATTAGTAAAAGCACACCATGCTTGGACTGGATCCATTGTAATATTCTTCAACTTGTGAAGATATATGTATACTTCTGAAAAAAGATATTCTGGTGTGCGTGATGGTAGTAGAACTCTGATGGTTCTTCCTGTATTAATTGTTGTTCTATTATCAAAATTAATTTCCAGTGACACTAAAACAGCTGCATGATCAGAGAGGGGGGAATTCTTTAATTGAATGCATATCATGTTATGTAATGATGGTGAATAGAAAACCAGATCTATAAGTGATGAATGTCTACCATTGTTAAATGACATGGCCTTCTCCAGCAGAAAGCCTCTTCCACTCATCATCGGGAAAGACAGCTGATGTAACCATTTGCCAGTGAAGGTCTGATATGTCATGTTGAAATCTCCCAAAATAATCATCGGATACATAGCATTTGTGAACCTGGAGTTAAGTGTTTGTATAATTCTGTTTATAATAGTGGGACCTGGGGGGATATAAACAATTGCTATGTTTAAGGTGATGGCTTTATGAGTAAATGTAATTATTAGCAAGTGCGCATCAATATGTAGAATTTTGAAAGAACTAAATGGGCAGGCTTTATCAATGATAATGCCTGTACCCGCTGATGGAGTGTCAGATGTGTTTGAGAAGGCTGTATAGCCCTTGGAATTTAGCTTATCTGTAGGGTTGATTAGTGAGCCACTGTAGATTTTTGTTTCAATAATGCCCATGATCTGCGGTTTAACAATGTCGTACCATTTAGCAAGGAGGTCAATTTTTGTGGGGAGTTTAACCCTCTAACATTAAAAACTCCTATTTTAATATCCATTATTTGTATGTGTGTGCTAATATATATCAGAATCTAAGCCTAGAATAGAAAAGTTTTATTCTAAGATAAAGTTAAATATTTTAATAAAGGAAGCTGTAGTATATTTTAATGGATCAATAAATATGCATTGTTCAATTATTGTCTGTAGATTTGAGAGAAATATCATTGGATCTCGTTTTCCTGTCTGTGAAGGGGTTTTCAAGTGAAACTTTATTTATGTTTGTAATACTATCAGTTTCCTCTTCCATTGGACTATTTTCTGATGAGTATGTGGCAATTAGAGAGGCATTGTAACTTTGCATGATGTTAGCTTTTTTTCTAGAGACTGGAGGAGGGGAATCATTATCACTACTTTCACATTCTAGAGCTTTGAGTTTCTTCGGATTATAATTAGATTTTTTTTTAATCGGCCGACCTGGTTTTCTAGTGATTTGTAAAGTTTCTAGAACTGGTTGGGATGGCAACACTGTGAGTGATTCAATTATTTCGAGGGATGTTTTATTAAGAGGGGGTGAGATTTCCAGATTAGGAGAGGAGGAAACTTCAATGCTATTGAGCCCTGTAGTATGTAGAATCACCTTTCCACTATTGCTAATGTCAATATCATTTTTTCCCTCAATATTATGGTCTGTCAAAGGCACATCTTCATCTGCAGTCACTTCTTGATTACTATGGAAATATTCTTTTGGGCATTGATGTAAGGGGGATGCGCTCATATTACAATTATTACAATATAAAGCCGGACAGTTGCTAATAAGATGACCGTGTTCTTTACAATGAAAGCATTGCGGTTTTAGACCATTTATAACAAGAAATAATGTCGCTTCTTCATCTGCAACTTGTGTTGGAATATTTTCAGGATTAATGTTCTCTCCCAATTTTACTTTAAATCTATAATTGTTACTAAATATTGGGATGGGTGTATTTTTAATCTGTAAAGGCTGAAAATCTATCACCTTCCCGAACGGTTTCATAAGTTTAATGAAATCTGTTTCTGAGTAACCTAGGTAAGTTTTTTTAATTAAGCCAGTAATAAAGTTTTCTCTGTTGGGATTGACTACAACTAATGCATATTGCCCCAGAGTTTTCATTTCTTGTTGGAACAATTCTTTGCTTTCTTCGTTTACAAATTCAATAGCCAAATAACGCGGATTCGGATGATCTCCCACACGAACTATCAAATTCCATAGTTTTTTATTATTTATGTCTTCGAATAGAAGCTCCTTAGGGAATCTATAAAGTGAACAGTTTCTATCCGTAATTGCTATGACAATGGAGCGTTCAGTGAAAAAACGTTTAAACGAATTGAAGAGATCCCTAGGGATGGTTTGATTAAAAACTTCAGAGGTTTTTTAAGGCTATCATTAGACCAAGGCTCTTTTATTGCGTTAACGTAGGTTTCAGTAGTTTTTGGGGTAAGATCTAGTTTCATCAGATCTCCTGCTGTAGAGCGGTGAAATCTAGGTGCTAGCTGCATTTTCCTTGAGAAAAACAATCGCGGATTATTTTCACTTTTTTTTATAACTGTTGATGGTGATTTTGCAACTTGTGCATAAGAACTTTTAAATGTGTCTGAGCTGGTGGACATCATGGCTGGATGTTGGACATCTAAGTCCATTATGCAATCAATCTGAGTTGCCTTTTTGTATTTCTCTTCTTTTTTTTTTAAAATTAATCTATTATTTTTCTATTTTATAGTTATTAGAGATATAAAACTCTTACCTGTAATCGGTATATTTTATGATATTCTAATAAATTGAGGAGCACGATCTGAACGAGTGGTAAGCTAAAGGCGACCTCTGGTGACTCGTTTATTATTATTATTATGATGATGATGATGTTTCAAAGAATAAACTTTATGAGTATTCTAAAAGGTTAGACAAGTTACATTTGACAACATAGTTCTTATATATAAATTGGTTTCGCAAAACTACATATGTACAATGATTTGATCAGTGATTGTATGCGTTATCAAACTAGAAGTACTTAAGAAAAAAACAGTTCAACAAAGTCAATGATGATCACTCAATCATACAATTATATACAATTAGATATGCTTCAATTAAATTAAAGCAGGAATGTGTCTAAATTGTGTCAGTTGACTTCAGAACTGGCACAAGGATCCATGTTAGATATAGTTTTTTTGTTAGTGCTTTTATATAAGTTCTTGTATATTTCAGGTGTCAATGTACTTAGATTGATCTATAATCTTCATGTCTCTTTCACGTATGGTTTGCAGCTTATTTCTGAACTTGTTTGGATGTCTTCTGGGGTTATAAATGTATATGAAATTACACCTTGTACACCATAAGGCATAGAGTAAAAATGTGCAGATTTTTATTTCAGCAAATATACCCCTCTTAAAAGAGTCAAAAAGGGTTTTTATATTGATTTTTTTATCCTTGAGTGAAGTGCTAATAATTTCACGAATGTTTTCTAGACTTGGGCATGAGAAAAAAAGGTGGTTTTGTGTCTTCGACTCCCTATGGCAAAGATTATACATATCATCTATATCTTTATAGTTTCTTTGATATTTCAAATAGTGTTGCGTATGTAGCGAGTCCAGATTTATCTTTAGGAGAAAGTCAAAATATTTTGATTTAAGTGACCATAGTTTGAATTTGCGACATAATTGTCTATTATTAATATGAAGTGGTTTGTACATCATCTTGACTTGGATGTAGAAGTTGATAAACTTCCCAATATTTATATTTGGCTGGTGGTGGTTTAAAGTTAAGAGTGAGGATTGTTAATAATGGTATAAGTAGTGTGTTCAGATATCTCTGGAGAGGAGGTAGTCTATCTGTAGGGGTAATCTTGGCAGAAATTTCTAAATATGGGAATTTTTGTGCACATGTAGATATTATGTTTAATGTTTTTTGTATCCTGAAGACATGTATTGAGTGAAGGCCAAGGCCATTTTGTGAAAGGGGTTTTCTTAGATGTTTTACTGATATTGAGATAATCTTTTTCCCCAGAATAATTTCCTGTATAAGGAGTCTATCTTATTTGTAAATGCCTTGGTATAAATGATTGTTGGAGTAAAATAAGAGATTTTTTTTATCACTAGCGTGTTAAGCAAAGCCATTTTTGTATATATAGTGTAACGTGTGAAACAGTAAGGTCTGCTTTGCAGATCTTCGTTTCAATAGAGAGGTAGGCTTTGGAGAGTGAATTGATAGTCTTTTACACTTTCTCTATTAAATTTTTCTGTATTAGCGATCTCTTAGGTGAATGACGTAAATAAAAGTTGAACCCAAGAAATGCGCTTGGTCTACCTTTGAAAACTTTAGTAATGCTATTACCAGTAAAGATCTGCCATTTTTATTATTATTATTATTATTATTATTATTATTATTATTATTATTATTATTATTATTATTATTATTATTATTATTATTATTATTATTATTATTATTATTATTATTATTATTATTATTATTATTATTATTATTATTATTATTATTATTATTATTATTATTATTATTATTATTATTATTATTATTATTATTATTATTATTATTATTATTATTATTATTATTATTATTATTATTATTATTATTAGTAGTAGTAGTAGTAGTAGTAGTAGTAGTAGTAGTAGTAGTAGTAGTAGTAGTAGTAGTATTGTTATTATTGTTATTGTTATTATTATTATACAAAGAAGAAAATAAATAATATGGCTCGATAATAAAACTTACTATAATTTTGATATTTGACTAAGTTCTTACACTTATACATAGCAGTCTCACTATTATATTATTCCTTATCAATGTATTTAAAAACTATAAAGTTACCAATTCAATGGTGAGATGAATAATGAAGAAGATTTATATTACTTATTAGTGTCATATACAATTTAAAAATTTTAAATATTTATTGGATTTATGACTTGAGATATATCAAACAATATAATCAACACTCAGATAAACTAAAAGTGCAACAAGAGTTAAGAGTGATGTTCATCAATACGTATGAAAAACATATCAATTGCCAGGATAAAGTCACAGTAATACACTATATATGGCTTTATACAAAATACACTAGAAACAAAATCCATATTTGGAATGATAAAATAAAAGCAAAGTAAAATTGATAGCATGAACTCAAAAGGAAAGGCATCTTTATCTGAGGGCAATAAATGAACTAGGACTTAATCTCCAGTCATATAAACAATGAGAATGAACCATCAGGGAACAATAATAAATAGGATTTTCCTAGCATTACCTGCTTAAATATATGATAAAAAGCAATATTATTCAGTGAAAAAAATATAATAATTTAAGAGAGAGCTAAGCTACATCCCATAAAAATATACTGACAAGATACTAGCATTCTTAAATCAAGAAAGAGACTAACACCACAGTCTCTTAAATAAATACAACTAACTGATGTATAAACCAATAAATGGATAATTAATGCTAAATATAGATTAATAAAATTAGACATAAAATAAGTTCAATAAAATATATACACCAGCTTCTTATTTAGCATAAGCATATACATTCAAAAGTAAATAACTTCATAAGAAGGCCACATATAATACTTTTAAAATATAGTATTATTATATGATAATATTCTGAGAACTTTGACAATACAATTTAATCATTACCATATAAAGTTATACCAAATAAAATTGCATATAAAATATTAATAGCATTTTAAGCAAAAAACATGAATATTAAAAAAAAGCTAAACCCTTTTACCAATTATAAAAATAAAAGTCCTTCATTTTCGTTCCAACTATTTAATAGGATACAGTGATAAAGTAAATAAAATTCTGAAAACACTGAAAATATCCAGCTTACAATAACATTGCATAATGAAATCTTGCAAACTGTACTTTAAACACTAAAATTAAGCACAAAATATTTAAGAATGCAAATATTCTATGGTTAAAAGCAATTATAGTAATATTTATTTTATATTTTATTCTAATACAATGTCATTTGACCCACCATCCTTTGAAAGCACTTTTTATTAATGATAAGTAGGAGGAGCAATTCTTTATTGAAATATATTTTATGGTAGAGATTTTTTAAAATAGTAATGATGAGACAGAGAGAACAAACTTTTATATTAAGCACAGGATAACTCTTAATAAATTTGACTAAGGATAATAATTCAAAAATATTCATTTTATTAATATTATAGTTGAAAAATACTTCATAATATATAATAGATTTTGTAAAATCAATAAAAGTCAATTATTTTAATTTCAACTGAGTAAATATATATATATTGATTCTAATGTGAAATAGATATAACAAGTATATGGTAGGTGTCAAGCGTTGTTAGCCGAGAAGTCATCGCACCCTCCTTGCAAGCAAGTAGTTGGTTGCAGACGGGTGTGGGTTCGCATCCCGGCCGATGCTATGACATATGAAGTATATGGTAGGAAGTAAACTTACTAATGTCTGTTAAGATAATAGCATAAATAAATGTTTCCGAGTAATATAAGTTGAATAAATTGAACGTTTTTCTTATTAAAGTATGTGCAGCTTCATATAAGACATTTATTCAATATTTTTATTATTATAATGCAGGATTTAATATCTGTAATTGAAAGTTCTTTATTTTAAAAAAATGAAACAAACTCCAAAATAATCTTGCTCTGAAGTAACGGGAATTTTAAGAAAAACGTTTTAAAATAAATATTTCTCAAAACAATTGCATAATTTAAAGTCATTACTAGTGTTAATAATTATATGAATATTAGAATTAATTAAAGTTCTTATGTATCAGGAATAATAAAACTGCTGTATTTTGAATTCCAACAAAACATGAAATTCAAATAAAAATAATTTAAGCATTATAGAATACTCAGTAGGCTTTTCCATAATGTTTTCTGAGTAATGCAAAGATTGAGCACTTGAAGTTATCAATTCAGAATGTAAGCTTGGATGAGGTTAGTTTTCTAGCAACTCATTATTTTAACTTTTAAGAAAATAATATTATTTAAAAAAAAAAATTAAAGCTTAGCAAATTAAAACAATTAAGCAATTCTAAACAAGCAAGAAAGTGTCCGAATGGGTGTGCAAGTATCTCTTATTTATAACCCAAGTCATATGACCACTTTTTGATTAGTGAAATTGATCTTTTTAATTTACTTCCATTTGACTTCCATTAACTTCTTAGAAAAGCTTTTAAAAATAAACTCATTTGCATATTCCAGAGCTTTCTGGATAATAATTATAGCTTCACAGACAAATTAATTATTATATTTTTTTAAACAGATTATTTAGAAAGCCTAAAATATTATAATGAAATCAATAATATTACAATAATGAAAATTACACCATTTTAAACAATATTACTTATAATATTTTACTTTAAACTCATTTTAAATTTATTTAAGAACCCAGAATATTTTTAATTTGTCTTTTAAAATAAAGTTGTTAAAGAATAATTTTAACATTAACTCAAACAAGGAAGTTTTAAGAAATTAAATCTTTTACATCCTTTCAACCATATATACACACATCTCATTCTTTACTTTTAAAATAATTGGCTTTACTATTACTTCTTTATCTAATTAAATTTGGAACTATTTAATTAAAATGGTTTTATTCTATAATTAAGATTAAATAAGGCATTTAACAGTAAATTTAAACATTAGCAAACCAGCCTTAAGGGTTTGGACTTGGCTTTCAAGTTTTTACACTAATATTGAATCTTTAAGATACTTTAAAAATTAAACTAATACAGTTTTAACCTTATTATTCACAATTAACTTAACAATTTAGGTTTATAATATCCTTAAAACTAAGCATTTAAAGTTAAAAAGAGATACTTTGGAGATTTAAAATATTATGAACAGGCTACTAAAATTACTTTTAACTTTTATAAAAGTTACAAAAATTGTTATAAATTGGCTGTCATCTAATTAAACATTGAACTATTAAGCAGTGACAAAATTTAAATATAGAAATTAAACTACTAAAAACATTTTTTTTCTTTAAATATTAGGCTAATATAACTTCAAGTAAAATGCTAAAGATTACAATATATATAATAAAATATAAAAAAAAAAATTCAATTTATAATGAGATATATTGTTATGTTGCTGGTCAATCGAAATTATCCAGTTGATTAATTTTAATAAAATAAGCATTGTAACAGGAATAAGAAAGGTAGATTTGCTTATTTTTTCTTTCTCTCATAAATCTTGCGATTCAAATATTGTATGCTTAGAATATTATGGTATGATCAGACAATATCAAATAGTAAAGTATACTTTTCCATTGAAATTAGGTTAATAAAGATTCCATTATCTGAAATAATGAAGATGCATGATAACTATCATGTGTAAAATATTCACAAAATATGTAATTTTAGCCATTGTGTTATTACATTTAGGCTGACAATACATTTATAATAATATTAACAAATACAGTTGAGCTATGGACTACGCTATATTTTTTTTCTAAGCCTTCCTTGTGTTCAAATGTATATAGCATATAATAGTTCACATTTTGTTGATAATATTTGATTAGAAAAGAATACATAATTCCATGTGCACAGGATTTTTCATCACAGTCATATATATATATTTATTTAAAAAATAAGTGTAATAATGCTCAAGACTAAATGGATTTGAAAGTAATCATTAAAAACCAGCCAACACTTAGACAACCCCAATATCAATAACAATCAACAATTTCAAACTGTTGTCAAGGCAACCTCCTTTTAACAATAAAGGTGGAATATATATATATATATATAACAAAACACTTTATATGTATAGTATGAATATATAAATTAAGATTATAGTATAATTTTTTTATATGGTATAATTATTAATAATAAATTGCAGGAACACATTTACATATATTTTTCTGAGTGTGTAATCACTCACTTGTTCACTGAAACAATAAGAATAAGAAAAAACTATCATATTTTTATTTTTTAAAGTAAATAGTGAAATGACTAACTTCTATCACTATTAGGTATGCTCTAAAAAATGTTGTTTTTTTCAATAACCTTTTTCTCTTATAGAAATGTAATAGTGATCTTTTGTCAAGAAATGAGGATTTCTGCATGCTTTAAGTCAGAATCAACTTTTAGTGTGTTCTAAAATTTTATAAAACATTTAGCGTTATGCTTAGAAAATATTTTATTACACAAAATACTACACATCAAATTCAGAAAGGATAATAAGAGAACAATAATGTATATGTGTTTTCAACACAACTCAAAAAAAACATTAATCAATGTGATTATGTATGGTACTCTAAGATATAACAAATTTCAATTTTATATTTATAACTAGATTATGTATAGTGCTAAGAAACAGAAAATTTGTTGCTCACACATCATAAAATGTATTAAATCTATGAAATTTAATGTTTTTTGTTCATCTACATTTTGATTGTTCTTTTACATTTTTTATGGAATAATGTATCATTGAAATCATGAAATTGGATACAGCATACTTTGTGGCTTCATTGTAAAAGCTTTACTAAGATTCAGATTGAGAATAAATTATTAAAATATTTGGTATTCTTATTTGACAACTGAATATATATTTGCTCACGTAACTTGTATTTAATTATAAAACTGAAAATAAATCATGGAAATAAGAAATAATACAATTCAAGATTTAATACCTATAAAAAAAGAATAAACCATTTTGTTTTGCGTATATAAGTTCTATTAATTTTGTTAGCATTATGATATTGATTAATAAAAATATGATTTTAATTATTGATAAAAAAAATTCAAGATTTTTATTTATCCAGAGTGAACAAGTGAGGTTCTTTAAATGAAAATCTATGCTTATACAAAGGACTTGGCAAGACTTAGTAAAATAAAATTATTAACTTAAAGATTTATATAGGCAGTGTTGGATATTAAGGCTGGAATTGAAGAATTAGGAAAAATCACTTGTATTATCAAGTAAATATTTTCTTTATTTAATAACTCTTGAATACAAATTTGATAGATTTGGGAATAGGGGAATGTTCATTAACCCATATGTTACAGGCAATGATTATATTATTCAATATATATAATAACTGAATCTATAAATGGCACCTCCCTATAGATAAATGTATCAATATAATAATTATAATAACATGAAAGGCTTAAACCTTCAAAACCTGCGCCTTAAACATGCTAACATACAGCCAATCAGATGTAATAATAACTGCACGTAAACCTCTTAATTCTGAAACACAAGTCAGAAAAAGATGGGACCCACCTTCTTCTATGCCTCAATTTATATATAAATAAGCCAGACTCAAACTATGAGTGTGAAACTTAAAATACCTTCACATTTAATTCACTAAATATTACATATAAATAAACAACATGAAATCTTTCGATTTATTATGCAGCAATATTTAAATCTAATGAAATGATAGTAACAAATGTAAATATATCAAATTTATTAAGCGCAAGCAAATAATATTATAATAACGTGAAAATTGCTGCATAGTAAATTGAAAGATTTCACATTGTTTATTCATATATATAATATTTAGTGAATTAAATGTGAAGGTATTTTAAGTTTTACACTCATAGTTCGAAATGCTTGAGTCTGGCTTATTTATATATAAATTGAGGCATAGAAGATGGGTCCCATCTTTTTCTGATAGTTCTGACTTGTGTTTCAGAATTAAGAGGTCCACGTGCAGTTATTATTACATCTGATTGGCTGTACGTTAGCATGTTTAAGGAGCAGGTTTTGAAGGTTTAAGCCTTTCATGTTATTATAATATTATTTGCTTGCACTTAATAAATTTGATATATTTAGAATATAATAATTATATATTATGTTATGCTATTATTAGCCAGATATAGATTTTAAACTCACAATTCAAACAAATAAATAAAAGCACCAGAAAAACGCAAATAACTACAGGATTGCATTTCTGCTCAACTACCATCTTCATTTGGCCCAGATTAGTATACTCTTATAAATGTCTCCATCATTGTTCATTATTTATCCATTTTTTATTCATAAAAAGCATGAATAGAATAGAATATAAACCTCATTGAGAATTATATGTAAGTCTCATGATCTCAATTCAGCTATTAAAAAAAAATTCCATTGAAATATCAGAATTTTGTGGACAGTTAAAAATGATTACTTTGGATCAATTAAAACATAACAGATAAGTTTTGAAGAGATTCGATCAAGATAAAATAAAAAGATACGTGATAAAAATAATGGCAGTCAATCTCAAATTAAGCTATTTTAACATCAGTTATCTAAATATATACTTCTATATCAAATAATATATATGATGAGATAGAAATAAATAACACAATGATGGAGACATTTATAAGAGTATAATAATCTGGGCCAAATGAAGATGGTAGTTGAGCAGAAATGCAATCCTGTAGTTATTTGCCTTTTTCTGGTGCTTTTATTCATTTGTTTGAATTGTGAGTTTAAAATCTATATCTGGCTAATAATAGCATAATAAACTCTAAAATAAATGTCTCATAAAGACAGTAAAGTGAAAGGTTAATATTATATGGAATAATAGATGGAAAAATATCATGGATCAGTATAGTTTTGAAGAATAAATATAAAGACTTGTGGGGTTTGTTTTAGAGTATTATATAAAGCACATGATTCCAGAAGAGAAGGGCATCAAATGATGGAAAAACAAAGAACATGATAAACATTATAATAATAAAATGAACAGTAAACAAAAATAAAATAAAGTTTTATTTTGAATAAATATCAAAACTGATTTACAAAGAAGCACTACATCTGCTATATTTTGTTCTAAGACCTTTAGTAGATGGAATGAATTAGCAGATAACAGCTT
The DNA here is from genome assembly GCA_028023455.1 of Epiperipatus broadwayi. Taxonomy (NCBI): domain Eukaryota; kingdom Metazoa; phylum Onychophora; class Udeonychophora; order Euonychophora; family Peripatidae; genus Epiperipatus; species Epiperipatus broadwayi. The sequence goes on along the minus strand of JAQFVV010012503.1, from coordinate 3,779,854 downwards.
ATGCTTTGTTTACAATTCTGCATAGCAATAATGCATAAAAACATTTGTAATATAGATAGATAGATAGATAGATAGATAGATAGATAGATAGATAGATAGATAGATAGATAGATAGATAGATAGATAGATAGATAGATGGATGGATGGATGGATGGATGGGTAGGTAGGTAGGTAGGTAGGTAGGTAGGTAGGTAGGTAGATAGATAGATAGATAGATAGATAGATAGATAGATAGATAGATAGATAGATAGATAGATGATATTTTGCACTACACATATATATTTATGTACCTATAATATGATATAATTTTAAAATTAGTGCAGTATATACATATATTTTTAATAATTAATAAAAATATTATTATATTTAGAATGAAAACAAAAATCTTTGAGAAGCACTTTTTAAAAAAGTTTTTACTTATTTATATATATATTATCTTTGAAATGATTAAGAATCAACAGATTTCAAAAATAAAAATAAATCCATTGTAGTATTGTACATAATGAATTTACTCAACCTTTTTATAAATATAAGATATTTTTAATAGAGTGACTTTATGATCAACTTTTAAACTAGTGCATATTAAAATCTGATTTCAATGTTTATTAAATGTATCAAAATACGATCATGTTTAATGAAATGTAAAAAAATTTAAAAATAGAATTATTAATGAGATTGTTGACATTATATTGATTTAACATTTTTTTAAAGCAGGATTATAAAAAAGACTAGATAATCATAAAATTAATCAAAGTGTTAATTGGTTTTAAAAATTTTAGTTTTTTGATTTACCAAATATTTAAACCAAGCAAAATGTTATTTTATGTGCAATATTTTTGTCACCATGTGACTGAAGAAGAAATAAAGATATATCAAATAATATGTTATGATTAATACAGAGAAAAAACTTTCCATACAGTAGCACCACTCAGTGCAAGCCAGAGTAATCAATGGATGCAGAAAGATTTGTGCATAAAATCTCTATCTAGTGCCTACTCATCCAATATTCCCAGACTAGTTTTTAACTTGTGGCTTTTATTAGTGAGGAGCATTGGATCTGAGATCACTACACCTAGATCTTAGGATCTAATGCAACCCTCCAGAAGCCACATTACTTTTTAAATTAACTACACAGCTTTGAATCCAAAATGAAAATACAATAATGTTTTCAACTCAAGCTCAATTCAAGGGTTGCATTAGATCTTAAGATCTAATTGTAGTGCTCCCAGATCCAAGGCTCTTCATTGATAAAAGCCACAATATAGAAACTAGTTTAGGGATATTGATGGGTAGGCACTAGATAGGGATTTTATGCACAAATCTTTCTGCATTTATTGATTACTTTGGCTTGCTCTGAGTGGCATTACTGGATGAAGAGTTTTGCCTCTGTACTATCAAGAATGGTGATCATATGATGATTAGTGGTATAATGTCATGATCAACAGGTAGGTTATGATTGATTAGTTGAATACCATACAATATGTTATTGAAAATTCAAAAAAGTAAAAGCAATTTTTTATGTTTTGGATTTTAAATAATCAAATATATTTTCCTCTTTTCAACTTTATTAATGATAGATTTTAAAAAAAGAATCTTTAAATTAGAGTAATATCATTGCCAGACACAATATTTTTTTGTTTTAAATCATGAAATGCATGAAAAAATTAAACAAAAATATATATAATTAATGCAATGTCAATAAGAGTTTTTAATACTGTAATTTAAAAAAATAGTGTAATTAAGCACCTTAATTATACATACCTTTAAATCAGGGATGGGAACCTTTTTTCTGCGAAGTGCTATTGAATATTTATAAAAGCATTTAACAAGGGCCATATAAAATTATCATTTAAATTAGCTTGCTATACTGGCCATCCCTAATGTGATTACTGAAACTGTTTTTCTGTGATGAGACATGATATTAGCTGTTGATGATTTTATTACTCGTACTTGCTTTTCCAGATTTGTGTTAGTCAGTCTGGAATGCAGTTGACTCTTTGTGATACTAAGTTTTGAAAAGAACTACTCACAGCAATAAGTTTTTCCAAACACAGATGCACATTTCAATGCATATTTCCTTGATATGGAAAATTTATCATTATTTATGTGACATTTAGCTAACTCAAGCAGCGTCATTAGCGATGAGATTATTTACTTTGTCATTGCGTTTGTCAATGATGAGATTTTGTTTTTTAGTTGCTGTTTATAGAATATCACACCACTTAAAATTTAACTGCGTATCACCAGAGATGAAATTATTTTGCTCTGTTGTTGCTCTTTGTGGGATGTTAGATAACTTAAGTTTTATAATCATCCAGTGTGTGTAGCTAGCAACACTATTATTTTGCTTTGTCTTGATAGTCATCAATGAAGAGATTATTTTGCTTTATAGTCATCATTATTAGAATGTCACACCACTTAAGATTTAAAAACCATCCAGGGTCTATCACCAGAGATTAAATTGTTTTGCTTTGTAGGTTGTTACATAACTTTGATTGCTGTTCTAATCCTGCATTCTGAATTTGGAACTTATTCAACATTCACATCACTGACTCTTAATGTCTTTTCAGTATCCTGCATCATGTACTATAAATTTTTGTTGCTATAAAAAAGGCTACTAGCTTTATTGAATTTCCAAGTCCTCCCTGCAATTGCTTTGGTGGGTCAGACAAAATGATTTTGTGGCCCATATAAGGTTCAAGGGCCAGATGATCATCACTCCTGATTTAAATATTTATATTTTTGCAACTAAAAGATTGATAAAAAAGTGTTAATGATATAAGATCTCTCTTTTGCTCTTTTTATTTTTAAATTTTCCCAATCTCCATACTATTTATTATGATTCTCTTTCAATATTTAGTCTCCAAAATAAGCACTCAATACTCTTTTTTTTCCATTTCCATATAAACTTTATCTATAATTTGAATCATCAATTCCATATTTGCTTTCCTTTTCTGGCATCTAAAGTGCCTAACCTTGAAGCAAATATCAATAAGCTGTCTTTAGTATTAGCATATATTCTTTTATATTTTATATAATTTTCATTTTTATATAATCCATATTCTCATTCCATAATGCCACTTCTTTTTCTCTAACCAAACTTATTTAGCATCTTTTTACATTCCTTATAACTATTTTCTTTTATTCATTTCCTATACATTTCATTTATAAGTATATTGAAATAAATTGTCTATCTACTAACTTTACTTATTGAATAATTTTTTGTGACTAATGTGTGTTATCCTCTCCAATTAATCAAATTAAACACTATTTTTATTAATATATTGTCATTTATATATTGTAACATTCAAATACTTTTATTTTTAATTTCCCTCAAGTCCATTTCATCTTGAATATTCTCATTTGCTGTCCTTAATTCACACTTCAATGCATTTTATTTTTATTTACTTTTTTGTATTTTATCTAAAAAAAAAAAAATGGAATTACCTGGGTAATTGAGCAACGTGCATAATTTCTAAATGTTAAGGCAGAATTCCATCATCTACTTTCTAAGTAATTCTACAATATCATATATTTATTATATGAAAAGTAGGCCTGATTTTTTATAAATCTCATACTATTTTCTATTTCAACTCTATTTCACAACTGTCTTCTTTTTTCCATTTAACAAATAACTAAATATGAATATTCTTTTTTTTTTTTTCAAGATAAATATTTCCTATTTTCCATTCTTTAGTTTACTGTTACCAATAATTGTATGCATCTTAGATTTTTCGGCATTTATGTATTAGTTTGGTGGTGATATTTTACATACTTATTAGTCCAGTAATATTTATTTGGAAAAATTAATTTTATTTACTGAAAATGATACGTCTACTAACACGGATTTATGTTTTTGTGTGAGAAATTTATCTTCCTCTATCTAAATTTATAAAAGATCTTTTATTGTGAAAAATAGCCACCTATGATTTTATTTAGTGGAAAAGAAACAAACCAGCATTTATGTTTTTGCGATAAATGATCTTCCAACAAGTAAAGTTTTATCAATCTAAATTTATTTCAAATGGTAATTAAACCAAATATATATATGGTTTGATTAATAACTTTTTCCTCATTGGAATATTAACTAATATTCACTTACAAAATTAATTCATTTCTGTTTTAGAAGATTGTAAATGTTTTTAATTAGGTTATTATTATACACGTTTATGTCAGCGACTTTTATCACCACTCGGGATAATACGTAAGTACCGATTTTTCTTTATTGAAATTAATTTTCATATTTATTGCTTTTCTATACTTCTTTAATAAGAATTGTATGTCTTCTGTATTGTTTTCCAAACATGCAACATTATGCATTATCTTTGTTCCAATTATAATAACCCCCACCTCTCTATAATCTACTTTTCATAATTCCAATTCTCTTAGAAACAAGATTAATAAAATGAAAATGGCCTCCATTTAAATACAATTTCGCATATAATTTTCCAAAATTTGAATCTCTGTATACATAATTAAGCTATGGAACAAATTATAAATTAATTACATTATCCTATACTATATATTCTTTTTATTGATATAATCAAATTAACTATTAAATAATTATCATTAGTCAAGATCACTTAACAAAAAAAAATGCACCGTAATAAAATTTTATCTATAATTTTATTCATTATCATTCATAAGTAAACGATTTCTTTTTTGTATTTATTAAACAATTTATTTATCAGTATTTATTAAACAATTTATTTATCAGATATTAAAATATTGATTTGCTGTATTCTTTAATCGTTTCATAAAACCAATTTAAAAATACAGTACTCAATATTATATTCAAATATAATCTCAAATATATTAATAAAGATATTAAACTATTTATATTTTTAACGATTTATTGAGACTTTTCGAAACCGAATGAGCAATATTAAAACATTTAATGAAGCGGTGAACTGAAATTTAAATATACTAAAAAAGTACAGCGTTTTTAGCAATCAATTTTTTTTTTCGTTTATTAAAAATATTTAATTGTTTTTACAATTTAGCAATAATCTTGACTAGAAATGATTATCACATCATTAGAATATAATTATCACATTAACATTTAATTATATTAGAAAATAATTTGTATGCACCAATTTATTAATAAGTAGAATCTATAAAGTAAATACATTAAATATATATATATATATGCCTTTATATCTGTCATATTCCTTCGCAGAGAATTCTAACATAATAAAAAATGATTGCTAATATTTAAATATTTGAAAAATGATTGTTGAGAACAAGTATTTGATTTAAAAAAAAGGATTTATACTTACGTCGCATATTATTATTTTTTTCTGCTTTCTTCTGATTATAGCTAGATAGCTATTTTCTGATCAATAATTGGATAGGTAGTTGAGTTGTCTATACTCAGAGTAAAGAGAAATATAAAAATGAAATAACTTTGTCTGATATGATTGTAAAATGATACATGAAAAAATTGAACTTATAAATATTAAAAAAGGTAAATACATTTACAAAATTTAATGATAAATTCAGAAATTGAAATAACTAAAGCTAGTCAAAGTTGATGCAAGAAAATTGTAAAGAAATTGCAAATATAAAAATAAATTTGCGTGCTTATTATTTAAACCTATAATATATGATAATCCCATTTAATTCTTCACCTTCTTATAATCATGTGACAGTATTACAATTTATTTATTTTTTTACATTTTAAACATATAGTTACAAGCATTGGGGGAAAATATGTAAATAATTCCTAAGATGCATTTAGTAAACATATATTGTCACATAAAATATATAGATAGATGAAGAGATGGAATAAATATGAGAGTATGTGTGTGTAAACTCATTGTTAACATTGTGATGTGATGCACTGTGACTTCTCCTTGTACGAACTCAGGAATCTCTCAGCAACTATGCCCAGAAAAACCCGTTAGCCATTTTAACTTCACTTTCCATTCCCTGCCCTAAGTTTTCCCATATTTTTCTCTATTCTGCTCCATCCCATTTCCACAACATAATCTTTATCAACTCCATGACCTTTATATCTAAATCTGCTATATCTTTTCCCAAACCCAACATAAAAACCAATAACCCACTTTCTGTATAAGCACTTTGTTTATATTTATTTTTCCACAACTTCATTATTTGTACCCTTTCTGCTTTCAGGCATTTAGATTCAATTAAAAGATGCCTAATATTTTCTATGCCTTCCTTACATAACTTGCAGACTAAATCACCCACATTTTTCCATTTATGTGTATATTCTTTGTTGCTAAATATCACTTTCAAGCCTTAAACAGTAAACTACTTTCCTTACTATTATCATAAATTAACTTGCAACCAGTATTCCATTTACTTCTATATATATTTAAATTCTTTTTACTCTTCATACTATCTCTCCAACTCTCTATTCTTTATTAATGCATCTATTCTTTTATCCCATTCCTTAAAACTATAACACTCAACAATTCTCATAACACAATCATTCCCATGATTAATATAACTCTTAGTATCATATATTTATATTTTCTCTTATGTCCAAAAGAAATATTAAGTGAAGGGTACACTCACTGAGAACATTAGAATCCAACAATAATAATTATCCAATTGAAATTTTGGCGATATAGGACTGAAGAATCTTTTATAAAGCATTCTAATCATGCCATTTCTATTTAAATTGATTTGCCTCTTAATGTCCATTAGTTTATTTAATATATCATCTGTATTATTATCATTTGCATTTATCTGCTTTAACAAAAACTTGCAGCATCAAAATCCATTTGAACCCATAATTTTAAAGCAGTTAATTATTTGTAATTACTACTTAGTCCAAAAATTTAACTGAGTAATTATTACATTATTGTTTATATTTGCAGTTATTAATTATGAATATAATAATAACTAGAAATAAGAAATTGGTTTTGGCTTTGAGTTTGACCAAAAAATAATCAAGCTAAGCTTGTCTTTACTTTATGCAAGAGTTGGACAATTTAAAATGTTTTTTTGTTGTTATGGTATAAAACTGAATGGTTCAGTAAGAAATTGCTATTCAGTTTATCGACTTTGAAGGTAGACATTTCATTATTCCTCTGGAGATTATCAGCATTTAAAATAAAAATATATTCATGCTTTTGGTTCACATTTTACTGTCAAAAAGTAATGACAATATTACCACATTAGTTGAATCTTTTCTGGTGTAATTGAATCTATATCTTGTTGTAGGGGCTGAACTTTTCATAAATAGAATTTGTTAAAAATTTAGATATATATTAAAAGATAATCAAAATAAAGATGTGATTATAAAACAAGTTAGGCAATTTTGGTACCATTTTGGATAGCCATTACAATAAATATAATAAATGAAAATTATGAACTCACAATTTAATTATGCTATGTGAGTTGATAATGTCGTTTATTCCAAAAAAGATAAGGATTTTTATTTTGTTTTATTAAATAGTAAAAATTTTAATGAAAAGTAATTGCTGCAACCAGAATTCCTTTACTATAAAAAAGTTATCAAATATAATCTAAAAAGAAAAAAAGAACGAATTTATATTAGAGATTCTGAGAAAACATAATAATGTTTACATAAATTAGAATTACCTGTCTTTATACCCATAAGCTGTGATTATCCCACATATGTTTTCTAGCATTGAATTACATAAAACTAATCAACCATTGAGACTAATGATTGATTTCAGAGACTCATACTAAGATTGCTAATTTTATCATTGAATTTATTATAGAATATATAGGATTTAAAAAATTAATTATTTATTCTTCATTTGAATTTAACATAATTATTAATGTGACAATTAATAGTGACTTTAGAAAGAGTTTGTAGGTTTTAATCTATAGATGTAATAAATATATTAATTGTTCTCCAAAATGTGATGTAATTCTTAAAAAAATAGTTTTCATGATAGATGATCTAAAGTGAAAAAATGATGACTATTGAGATGTTAGATGGATCTATACTTTTATGACTAATTGTTGACCTATGGATCTGCAAGTAATTAAATGCTCTACAGAGGGGCAATAGTAACAATTAATTAATAATAATATTTAAGAAAAGATTACCAATAGCATAATTCACAAACATATTCACATATTAGAAAATATAGTGTGAAACATTGAGTGTCAAAAGTCTATGAGACTTTTTAACATTGTTTGCATGGTTGTCAGGGAAATGTTCACTCTCACTACATTAATAAATTTATTAAGAACCAAAAATGACTATTTTCCAGAATTGTCAATAACGCTATAATCTTCTTGTTTGTCAGAAAGTGAAGAAAGTATAAAATGATATATACAAAAAAAATTATAAAGTGAAATATGTAAAAAAAAACACAAAACATTACTTTTTCTTTTTACATGATTACCACAATGCCAATGATAAAAATAAATTACTATAATATTTGTTGATTGGATTTCATTTATAAATCCTAAATCAATTATTCTTAAGCCATCATAAACTTATAAAATTCTATTCTAAAATTTAAAATTGTATTTATAATGCATACAATTTTTTTAAGAGGATGTTTATTAGAGCAGTGACTGATCATAGTTTCTGTTTGATTGTTGTTACAAATTTCTTGCATTTTAAAAAAACAAACAGAATGAATGTCTCTCCAAGTTCAATCCATCTTCATATCGCTAGCCTCTCTTTTCTGCATCATCCCTACACACTTTCTTATTTCATCTACCCATCTTTTGTGGGGTCTCTTTATGGGTCTTTTACAATCTCTTGGAATCCAGTTTAATATTTCAACTGTCCATCTGTTATCCTCTCTTCTAGAAATATGTCCAGCCCAACTCCACTTCAGTTTTTTAATCCTTTCAATAATGTCAGTAACAACTGTTTGTTCTCGTACTTTCATGTATTGCATTTTCAAACTCTTTTAGTTACCCCTAACATGCATCTCTCCATACTTCTTTGAGTGGTCTGAAGTTTTTATATTGCTCTTCTATTAAGTGTCCAAAGTCTCAGATTTATAAGTAAAAACTGGTAAAACACATTTATTAAAAACCATTCTTTTCAAACACATAGGCATATTTCTTTTTAATATTGTTATTTCTACTAAAAGCACTCCAACAGAGTTTAACTCTATGATTAATTTTATCCATTATGTTTTCATCTGTAGTAATAATTTGATCCAGATATTTGTAGCTGTTAACTTGTTCTAACTCATCATAATCAATCTTTATTTTCATTTTTTGAAAAAATCCATTTAACATTACTTTAGTTAATATTTAATCTTTAGTCCTACTTTCATCTTATAATATTTGCAACCTTTTCTGAAGCTCTGAAGCATTATTTTCAAAAACAACTACATCATCTGCAAAATCTAAATGACTTAAATAATCTCTATTTACTTTTATTGCTTTAGATTCTCATTTTAATCCACAAAATACTTCTTACACCACTGCTGTAACAAATTTTGGTGATATGGAGTAACTCTGTCTTACACCCTTCTCAATGTTAATCTTTTTAGTACCATTATATAATCTAATTGTTGCTGTTGCATTTTTATAAATATTCTTCAGAATATGGCAATATCCTGGATCTATATTTTGATGATCCAATACTTTAATCATTGAAGAAATGTTTATAAAATCAAATGCTTTTTCATAATCTACAAATCTAAAGTATAATGGCAACTCATCTTCATTGGTACTTTCTATAACTTCTCTCAATATTTGGATATAATACATTATACTAAAACTGCTTTTAAATCCAGCTTGTTTTTTTTTGTAGATGAGTTGTAATTATCTTGGTAAAAATTTTGTATAAAACTGATTAAAGATTGATAGGTCTGTAATTTCGAATATTTTCTTTATCACCTTTTTAAAATAGTAATAATAATACTGCATTTTCTAATCATCTGTTACATCTTTATCATTTAGACATTTGGTATATATAACTTTGCCATTTTTTTTTCTATTTCTTCATCTGCTTCTTTTAAAATATTGATTAAAATTCCATCATTACTTGAAGCTTTTTTTATATATATATATAAATTTATTTGCATGTCTCACTTCTTCATTTAAAATCCTGGGCAATTCAGAAGATATAATAGTTATTGGAAGTACTAGTTCTTTATTATTAGATAATTCTTGATAAAACTCTTCTACCCATTTCATAATGCCAGCTTTCATTTTACTAATAGTACATCTTTTTTTCTTATTGCTGATATAAGTTTCCAACCAATACCAAAATCTTGTTTTACATTCTTGAGACTTTCATTTTCTTCTGTAGCTTTCCTTGCTAGTTCACATGTATACTCTCTTATATCATTATCAGCTCTTTTCAACATCCTTTTTAATGCATCATTTTATATATCTTCAGATTTTTTCTAGTCTTCATAAATTCTCTAGTCTCTGTAAAAATTTTATTGGTCAATTGCTGCTTTTTTCTATCAGCTATCTTTGTTGCAGTTTTTAAAAGTATATTAGTTATTCCTATTAATTTCATCCAAATCTAAATCATACTCAAAATCTGCTGATATTTGAAACTGATTTGCAAGTCCTAATTTAAATTCATTAGAATGTTTCCGAAGATTAGGAATATCAAGTGTGAATTTTTCTTAATAATTTGTAACTCTCTAGTTTTGCATTAACATGTATCTTACATCTTACTAATCGATGATCACTTCCTGTGTTAAATTTATTAAGAACATTACAATCTTGAAACATGTATTTTCTGTTAGTGAAAATATAATTCAATTCTGCTGAGCCTTTATTTGGATGCTTTTATGTCTGTCTATGTCATCTCTCATCTCTATTACCATAATCAAATTTATCTACAGCACTTTCAACTTTCTATTGTTTACTAATTCGAACATTAATGTCTCCCATAATAATTTTAAATGTTGTTTGGTTTTATCAAAAGACTTTTGTACATCCATATAAAAATTATCTACTACTGCATCACAATGAGAACCTATTCGGGCATAAACATGAATTATGTGCATTTGGTATCTGCTATTAAGTTGAATAATTCTGTCCAATACATTATCAAACTCCACAATGTTGTTCTTCCACTTTTTATTTATAAGAATCCAACTTCACTTGTACTTCCAATATTTGTGTCTTTGTAGTAGAGTACATGTCCACTTTTTCAATCAATCATGTATTCACTTTTGTTTCTAACTCCATGCAGTCCAATAATGCTCTACTTAATATGAGTCATAGAAGTATGACTCAATATATCAATTCTTATATACTAATTCAAATTAATCTGGGGTCTTTATCCTCTAGCTAACAATAACTAGATAAACATTTATTATTCATTACTGGATGGATGGCAGGATTGGATATTGTTTGCTTTTGTATCTCAAAAAATTGCCCAAGTTTATCTAGCATTAAAAGTCTGAATGAACAGCTACATCATAAATCTCTGATTATTGCTATAAATAAATATAAAACAATCACAGTTCAAATTTTCATTCAGTGATATTCATCATCATTGTAAATCATATTCAATTCACTATAAAATAAAAGTCTCTCCAAGTTCAATCCATCTCCAATTTCTAGTCTCTTTTCTCCACATCAGCTCTGCACACTCCCTTATTTCATCCATTCATCTCAAGTATGGTCTCTTTCTGGATCTTTTACAATCTCTTGGATTTCAACTGTACATCTATCATCATTTCTTCTAGCAATATGTCTAGCCCAACTCCACTTCAATATCTTAAGTCTTTCAATGATGTCCTTAACACCTGTTTGGTCTTTTGCCCATGTATTGCATTTTGACCTCTTTTTGTTACTCCTAACATCCATACTTTTTTGAGTTGTCTGAAGTCTCTGTATTTCTCTTCTATTAAATGTCCAAGTTTTAGATCCATAAGTAAAAATGGATAAAACCCATTTATAAAAAACCTTTTTCAAACATATAGGCATTCAAGCACGAGTGTGTATGCGACACAATTGTTCCCAAAACCTATTAATACAAAATAGCTAACTAAAAATAATAAACTAGCTGAGCGCTTTCAAAGGATCTTGCCTTTATAATCATAGTTTGCTAATACATTTAATGATATGCAAATATGCTAATTCCATTTTTTTGATAAAGCATAGCACATATTTTGCTTTAATATTAAATTATTTCTGACCAAAAGCACCACAACCAAGTTTAATTCTATGAGTAATTTCATCCATTATGTTTCCATCTATAGTAATAATCTGATCAACATATTTATAGTTATTACCTTTTTCTAACTTATCATTATCAATATTTTCATCTTTTGAGAAAATTCATTGAATATTACCTTAGACTTTTTAACATTTACCAATAGCTCTTGCAACATTTTCTGAAGCTCTGAAGCATTATTTGCAAAAATAAATACATCATCTGCAAAATCCAAATGACTTAAATAATTTCCATTTATTTTTATTACTTTAGCTTTCATTTTTAACTACAAAATATTTCTTCCAAAACTCCTGTAAAAAGTTTTGAAGTTATGGAGTCACTCTGTCATACACCCTTCTCAATGTTAATCTTCCTAAATAACATTATATAATCTAATTGTTGTTGTTGCATTTTTATAAATATTCTTCAGAATATGATAATATCCTGGGTCTGTACCTTGATGATCCAATGCTTAAATTACTGAAAAAATGCTTATAGAATCAAATGCCTTTTTATAATCTACAAATCCAAAGCATAATGGCAACTCATATTCATTGGTTCTTTCTATAACTTCTCTCAATACTTGGATATGATTTACTGTACTAAAACCACTCTTAAATCCAGCTTGTTCTTTTGGTTGATGCTATATATGAAGGTATAACGTAAAGCTACATACCTGCTTATAGTGAGACTCTGCTAAATAAATGTAAAGAGAGTGCTATTATCATTTATCTGGCCTAGATAGAAGTGACCGATAAATGTTCAAATATAAATAGTGAGGAAAACTGTTTTCTCTCTCGTGTTCTGGTTTCCTCATGCAGTTTAGTCTAATGCCTTGGATAAATATAAGAGTCCAAGAAGAAGCCATAATTGAAATGGTAAATTGAAATCTATAATGGATTAACCTTTAAATAACTAGTTGAATTTGCTAATGTTAAATTCACGATGGATTATAAGTGTTTATTAGTATAAGTAAATATTTTAGTGAGTTGTTATATTTATACATTATTACATTTGTGTATAAACTAAATTGTGTGCTTAAGTTATTTTACACTTTCTGACTGGTTTCTAAAAGAGAGATACCCTCAGACATAGCTGTAGGTTAAAATTCAAAGTTCTCTGTAGACAAGTTGCAGTTATCTTGTATAAAATTGATTAAAGACTGATAGATCTGTAATTTCTGATATCTTCTTTATCACCTTTTTAAAATATTAATATTAATACTGAATTTTTCCAATCATCTGGTACATCTTTATTATTTAGATATTTGGTATATAACTTTGCCAAAAAAAAATTATATTTCTTCATCTGCTTCTTAAGGTATCAATCACAATTCCATCATTACCTGGAGCTTTTTCCTTCTTCATAAATGCAATTGCATATTTCATTTTTTCAATTAAATTCCTGGACAATTGAGAAGTTGTAAAAGTTGTAGGAAGTACTTTTCTTTGTTTTTTATTGCTATATAATTCTTGATAGAACTCTTCCTACATTTCATGATATCATCTCTCTTTTTAGTAATAGTTTATCTTTTTTTCTTATTGGAGATATATGTTTTCTACCAATACCAAAATGTTATATTACACCTTTTCTTGCTAGTTCACAATTATATTTTCTTATATTATTATCAACTCTTTTTCACACGATTTTATAAAATTCGTGATATTAAATCCCTTTTTAATGCATTATTTTTATATACAGATGCCTTCTTATTGTCATAAATTCTTTAGTCTTAATAGAAATTTTATTGATTAATTGTTGCTTTTTCTACCAACTATCTTTGTTGCAGTTCTTAAAAGTGTATCAATTATTTTCCTATTAATTTCATTCAAATCTGAATCATGCTTAAAATATACTAATATTTGAAAATGATTTGCAAGTTCTAATTTAAATTCATTACAATGTTTCAGAAGAATAAGAATATCAACTGTAAATATTGTTTTTCTTAATAATTTTTGCTCTAGTTTTGCATTAACATGTATCTTATATCTCACTAATCAATGATCACTCCTTGTGTTGAATTTATTAAGAACATTACAATCTTGACATATGTATTTTCCATGTCCATTTCCTTTTAACATTTTTTTAAAAAAAAAAATATGTTTTTTTTTTTCTGCAAACTTCACAAGTCTATGTCCTCTCTCATTTCTATTACAATAACCAAATTTACCTACAGCACTTTCATCTTTCAATTGTTTACCAATTCTAGCATTAAAGTCTCCTACAATTTGTTGCAGCATAAACCTGAATTATCTGCATTTGGTATTTGTTATTAAGTTGTGCCCGATATGCCATTAATCTCCACAATGTTGTTCTTCCATTTTTATTTATAATAAATCTTACTCCACTTGTACTTCCAATATTTGCGCCTTTGTAATTTTTAAATTGTCTCTTCATTTTTTCTTCCCACTTCACAAAGTCCAGTAATATCCCATTTAATATGAGAGTTATTCTAATTCTTGCAATCTTCCTTCATTTGAAAGTGATCTATCTAAATAAAAGGTCATCATCAAATGGCAGCCTGGATAGCACCCTCTGCCTTTGGCCACCAACTACTTACTTGCCTTGGTTAATGACTTTACATCCTCCTGGGAATAAAAGCCATTATTTATTTTTGTCTGTCATGATTGTAAATATCTATTAAGAAAAAAAAATTCATTCACACACACCACATTCATTCGACCTTCAAGAAAACTAAATTGTTATTTCAGTTAATTGCTATCAGGCAACAGAAAAGAAAGACCATGGTGTTTCTTAATCTTAAACCCAGACATAAAAAGCCAATAAACTAAGCATGCTGGCTAATGCATGTTGGTGAGTAGCCCATCCATGTTCATATACTATATGAATAATCACATACTAATAACAGCTGCATTGACAAAAATGTATGGAGTTGACATTAGGAATTTGCCTTGCTCAGTTCATTGAAAACCTCCAAGAGAATCAAAGGGTCTCCTTTCAATTAACAGCAAACTCCTTTCTGCAGCTTCAGTGATATTACATAGAAATAAATATAATTCAGTATGTGCGCATATTGAAATTTATCTTCACGTAAAATGTATCAATGTGTGTTTTACTTAAAAATATATTTACAGTACATAAATGCGATGATCTGAAATACTAAACAGTGCTTTCTTTTTTTAAAGAAAGGTATGTAAAGAAAGGTATGTAAGAAACGAATGTAAGGAAAAGTTAAGATTGTTTGTCAGAAGAATTTTAATGTAAGGGGTATTTGTATTTATTATAAGTATTATGGAATATTTGTATTTATTGTTTTTTATGTATTTTTTAGTTGTTCGTTGATTAAGACTATAAAAGAATATAGTCGAAACTTTGAAGTGTTATTTATTTATTTATTAGTTCATGTAATAAAACAAGATTTATAAAGAAGAACATGTGTCTTGTATATATGTCATTTTTTAAATAAGTGTTGCTTACTATTTGTATTATGTAATCGAAATGGTGATCATGTGATGTTTATTGGCTATGCATACTATTCTATAATTGCACCAATGTTTTGGTCATATTCCATTGTTATTGTCAAGGTTATTCCATTTGTACCTTTTATTTAATCATTCATCCTAATCTTATCAATTATCTTTAAAACTTCAAATTCCTTTAATTCTTTTTATTATTCCAAATTCTTTTATTTTTAAAATCCTTAGTTTCTGTAATCACATTATTTACTATTTAATTATTTGGAATACAAAAAAGACGGTTTTAAAAATGCAAAGGAATTTGAGGTTTTGTAGATATGTGATAAGATTAGAATAAGTATGTAAGGGGAAAAAAGTTAGTCAAATTATCGAAAATACTGTAATTGAAAATAATCCTAAAAATAGATGTACAGTATATAAATTTATTGGTAACGATCGTAAAAATTGTAAATTTATTGGTGCTGATTTAGTATGCCCTCATGGCCGCCATGTTGAATTGTAGAATTTATATTTTCTATATTGCAGCTAATGACCATTTTAAAAAAAAATAATAGAATTAAAATTGCATACGCTCTTCTATAAACATTTCAGAGATTATAAAATTTCTCCAGCTTTATTTAATTATCAACAACAGTGAAGAAAATTATTTGCTAAGAACAATATTTTACTTTCATGCGAAATATTATTTTAAATTATGATTCAATAAAATTAAATGGCAATAGAAATAATGAAAATGAGGGAAGGAGCTAATTTTATCAAACATTCCAGGAAGATTTTAATACATTTGATGTCTTCGTAGAAATATTATTTTATATTCAATAGAGTACTTGAGTACTAACTAAGCTATGACGTACTACACCGAAAGCATACTATTCTAATCTTACGATCTTTAAGATAACGTCTCCTAGTGATTTGCGAACAAACTTAATCGATAAAATTTGCCCGCAGATCACGTGGAGAAGTCACCGTGAAGATCGCAAGATTAGAATAGTATGCCTTCGGGGTAGTACGTCATATCATACTTCATATCAAAGAAGGAGAGGGAGATGTCCACCATGTTGGCCAAACCCTGAAACAAACAAATGGAATAATAAGTAAAATTGACTAAAATGTTAATTAAAATAATTATGAAAATGTAAATATGAAAAATGGGATAAACCTAAAATTATTAGCGATATTTAACAATAATTTGCTACGGTAAAATAATATTTCAATATTCAAAACAAATAACCTAAAATTATTTACGATATTTAACAATAATTTGCTACGGTAAAATAATTATGAAAATGTAAATATAAATAATTAAAAATCAATATGTTCATTTATATTTTAATCAAAAATCAGTATTTTCAATAATATTTCAATATTCAAACAAAATAAGTAATCAAATGTAAATATGAAAAATGGGATAAACCTAAAATTATTAACGATATTTAACAATAATTTGCTACGGTAAAATAATTATCAAAATGTAAATATAAATAATTGAAAATCAATATGTTCATTTATATTTTAATCAAAAATTCAGCATTTTCAATAATATTTTAATATTCAAACAAAATAAGTAATAGCTAAACCCAAATACATTACTTACAAGTAACTGCCTTTCATAAATACTGCGAAAAGGGTAAAATGGCGGATTTTACAACCAATTTTTCCCCCATACTGTTTCAAAAATTTAATTATAAGCAATATTTAAGTGAACATTTTTTTTTTCCCATGGTATGTAATGAATCCAAATTGATTATATTTAGGAAAAATTGATGTCAAATATTTACTACAAGTAACTGTCTTTCACAAATGCTGCGATACTGAACAACGTAAAATGGCTGATTTTACAATCAATTTTTAGCCGTAATGTTTCCAGAATATTATTATAAACAATTTTTCAGTAATCGTGAAATAAAGCTACAATAACAGGTAAAAAATCATAGTTTTTGGGAGGATGGTATTTAAAAAAAAAAAAAAAAGCAAACAAAATATTATCAAAATTTTAACTATAAACAATTTCGTTTTTCAGCTACTGCAATAATCAAAAAGGAAAAATGATGCCATGACAAGCAATTTTCCCCATACCGTTTACGAAACAAAATTACAAAACTAAAAAGGTATATTAAATAAATTGTACTTACAAATAAAAGTCACTGTGGTGGACTGAATTCACGTATATGTTCCAAAATAGCAGTAAAAGTGTCATTTTTGAAGCATCGCCTCCACATGAATTCCGTTAAATACGAATCCAAGTGTTGTCTAGCTGTACCTCTGTGCTTCTTGTTCCGCCATTTTAGTAGCCCCCACAACCTTTCTATATTTTGAGTGTGGACTCCAGTTGATGGGTCCACAAAATTATAGGTGTGATTGACCTGAAGATGATCATATCCGGCCTCCTTTAATTCATCGGTTTTGTAACCTTTCCAGCAGTCGCTGTAAATCGTAGATCCTTCCTGCACATTGTCTCTGATGGCTTGCATGAGAGTGGACGCGGATCTGTCTTGAATGGCTACCACAAAACATTCATCCGTCTCCCTGCAAACACCACTGAATATCCACTGCTGAGGGAGTACTCTGCCGGCATTATTTTTCCGTCTTGAAAAAAGACTTTCGTCAATTTCAATAACCCTGTTAGGGCCTCCAATTTTCACTTTTTCTTTATGCAATAGTCTCCATGTGCAGACTTCATGGAGATAATTGTTCCAGTCGATTGCTGTTTTACTGGCAATTTCCAACTGCTCCTCACAAAATCGTATCGATGTCAATTCTTGACACCAACTATATATAAATCTGATCGCAGTGACCAAACTAATTCTGGATCCTTCAAACCAAGTCCCTTTTCTGATAGCGATCCTTTTATAACAGTCTTTAACATTGCAGCGCCATTGCTTTTCATAGTTCTTAATATATATACTCATAGGATGGCCATTAACACAAAATTTCCCACTCGGAATAATTCCATATGTTTGCAAAAATTCAACCGCTTCATCTTCAGAAGATGGTAAGTCCCACAATTTTATATCCGACATTTTCTTGTAAGTTGTTGATTAGTAATAAATTAGTAATAAAAATAACACGGCAATCAAAATGTAAATTAGTAATAAAAATCAAAATTGAAATTAGTAATAAAAATAATAAATAGCAATAATTAAAAATCACAGAAATTAGTAATCCAAATCTCAGCAATGAAAATGTAAAATAAGCAATAATTTCTCAATTAGCAAAATGTAAAATGAAAATCTCACAAAATGGCGTATAACAGACAATAGAAAAAACACCTCTTGCTTGCAATACGACAGCAGGTAAAAGACAGGTATTTACCACAATTCACCGCAATATTACATAATCTCGTTGGTGACCACGAAAATACCTTAATCACTTCTATCGATTAGGCATGCCAATGTTTCAGTTGCCATGACATTGTTTTGGTTGATCGTTGATCTTATCTACCGGTGGCCTGTGTAGTACGTCATAGCTTAATTAATACTCAAGTACCTTAAATAGTATTTTTGATCTTTGCATTATGGTAAAAATAAAGATGAAAAATTATAAACAATGTAATTTTTATGAATTGGATTTTTAAATACTTTCTAAACAAAATAAATTATTTACAAATTTTCATATACAGTTAATATGTTAATAATTAAAGAGTATCGCTTTTAATTTTATAAAAAATGCAAATTGTAATGTGGTTATAGTCTCTAAAATAGCTTCATAAAAATCGATAAAGCGAAAATATTGTGTATATACACAGGGTAACCCAGTAAAAAAGTGACTTCAAGCTGCCTATAGCTGACATCAATTCCGTCCTTTGGATTTTGAGGCCCCAGGCACAAACATGGTGTGGGATCACCTTGTAAATAAAAAAGTGAATAAATAAAAAAAATCTTTAATTTTGAATACAAAAAAGGAACAGTACAACATTTATTCTTATCTAAATAGTTATCCTTAACTTATAAGACATTAATATTAATATAAAAGAAAAACAAAATTAATATTATTTTATTTTCCTCGCTTTAATTTCAGCAAATTGATCGATTATCTCACTTAAATTTAAGTCTTCACATAATTTATTTTCCATGGAGGTAAAGCAACATTTGATTGGAAGGTCTTTTTTGTGCCATGGTGGATCTTAACTAGTTTTATTATTTTAAGCTTTGACAAATTATGTTTGGACTCAGCAGTGGTTATTGAAATTATTAATAAAATTCTTAAGATTATACTTAAATTGTGAAATGCATTTCCTGTTTGGTGAATTTTTTTAAGACACTAATCTTTGGGCATATGCCTGGTTGACTGACCTCAGGGATGCTAATGACTGACATCTTAGAATCAACATGGGTGATATCATTTATACTCACTGAGATACATTATATGTTTTGTTTTGATATTTATTTACTTCATAGTTTATATTAATTAATTATTTTTGGGGTCAGCCAAATGTAACTTTATCATAATATTAATTTTCTTATAAATTTCTTTAGTTGTTTTTTCTTCTTCTAGGACTTCTTAATCTTACTTTATATTAGTTTAATTTTGTTGAAATATAATTGTGTTAATAAAATAATAATATGTTTCAAAAGTATTTTATTAGTCAATTAAAAGATTGCATTATATTTTCTGGATACATATCCAAAGTATATAGAGATTACAAATTATTTCTATTATAATAACACAACAACATCAACAAAAACTGCTCTAAATTATATTGTCATTTTGAAGATACTTATATAATGTTAGATTCAGGTTCTGCCTCATTAGGATCCATGTGTGTATAAATATATCATGAGGTATAATCTTTTTATCTTTTTCTCTAACGGTGTTTATTTGTTGGAAAGGTATTTAGATGTCTTTTGGTTATACATAAAAATACATCTTTTACATAAACCATAATACATATGGTACAAAAATACATATCCTGATGTTAGCAAAGTCTTTGAATATGAGTTAAAATGTGATTCCATATTGGGTATTTGAGTTATTAAATAGCATGGAATTTCTGCATGCATGTCATCAAGACAAGTACATTAAAAGAATAAATGAGATTGGTTCTCCATGTATGTATGATATAACCAGAATTTATCTTCAACATTTTTACAATGTCTTTTGAATCTGAAGAAATACAATGTAGGTAAATAATCCAATTAAATTTTATAAGGAAGTCAAAGTATTTTGGTTCAAGTGACCAAAATCTAAATTTCCTAATAAGTTGTTTGTTATTTAATTATTGATGGGTAATTTCATAATGATCCCAATATTGAATTTATTAATAAGGTGGATAGTAAGAAAAAAAGTTGGGATTGAAAGTAATAGAGACATAAGATTTTTAAGATATCTGATAACTGATGGTGGTCTATCCATAGGCATAATTTTTGTCACAGTTATTAAATGGGGATACAATTTTGCACAAGAAGAGATTAGGTTTACAATTTTTTTCATATTTTAAATATATCAATATTATGAACTCCTAAGCCCTTTTGCATTAATGGTGGTTGAAGATGTTTGAGAGAGATGGATGCCAACAGACTATTCCAGAGAAGTTTTCTATACATAGAATATTTTATTAGTAATGTGAATCAATAAAGAGACTTTTAAAAGATTTAAATGGATATAATTTAAAAATAATATTAACCATTTCATGTGATGGTCAGAACATGTTTTTGAGAATAAAAAGAAACCATTATTATTAATATAAATTGATGGATCAATTTGAGAACTATTAACTATTTTTGTTTCAATCAATCCAAGTATATAAGGCTGTAAAATATTACATCATTTTGACAATTGTAAAACTTTACTAACATAATTTAATATTCTAACATTAAAAATTACTATTTTTATCATCATAATTTATTTTACTGATATTTATTATCAATGATATTTATAACCAAAGGCATTTACAACTATATTTATACAGTATTATAAATTAATATACATATAAAATACAGATAAAAAAATTAGTATAAATAAAGCAATTAAATTGTGATAGAAGTAGAAATGTCCATAATTCTACTAGGCAAGGGATACCCTAGATCAAAACTCTTTATCTTATAGCAACCTGAGTCATTACTATACAGTACCCTTACTTCCTCAATGGCAGCTGAGTCCTCATCAGTTAAGTATTCAGGGTCAGACCCTTAAATGTGAATATTAGATTTAGCTTTTTTATTCTGATTTGCAAAGAATAGTATATCTTCATCCTCACTAACATCAATGTCAAAGTTTTTCTTCCTTTTATGCTTTTTACATGGTGGATGTCCAGGTTTCCTTTTAGTGATCACTTTGGTGCTCAAGCATATAGACAACAAGTATCAATAATTTCATTAGAAGTTCTATTGACTGCAAATGAAGATATCTTTATGGTTTTAATACTATATTTTTTTCTTAAGGTTTTTTTTTGTGATGGTGTATTATTTTGGTATGATTCCATTATAGATAGTTCATTTTGATCATCATGGTTAATTAGAGCACTGTCAATATTAATTGTTGTATTTCCATGATTATGTAAGATTGTTTTATTGAATGATTTTTGAACTTGCTTTTCGAACCTCAAACATTGATGCATTGAGGTGGTTACCGTATTACACATTGATCATAATAGTTTGGGACAATTACTAATAATGGGCTCACATTGTTTACAATGATAATGCTGTGGCTTAAAATCTTGAATT
The DNA here is from genome assembly GCA_028023455.1 of Epiperipatus broadwayi. Lineage (NCBI taxonomy): Eukaryota > Metazoa > Onychophora > Udeonychophora > Euonychophora > Peripatidae > Epiperipatus > Epiperipatus broadwayi. The sequence goes on along the minus strand of JAQFVV010012503.1, from coordinate 3,757,652 downwards.
ATTAGTGTAAGTATTACTTCCTGGTCAATAATTTGTATTGGTATATCATTAGTATTGATATTTTTATGTAGTTTTACTTTGTATTCCTAACTCCTCCCATATATTGGATGTGCAAAAGTCAATAGCTAATTACTATACTAAACAGTTCTACTAATTTCTTAAAGTCATCTAAATTATAGTTGAGATATGTATTTTTTAAATTTTCAGTTATAAAGTTTTCTCTCTGTCAATTAATTTTCACAATGACAGATTTTCTAACAATATTTATTTTATCCTCAAAATGGAATTTTTCTTCCTCATTATAAAATTCTATTATTATATATCTCATATTCCAGTGTTCCCCGACTAATCTAATTCCAAATATTATACATATTTAGTGCATTTTATAACAGATCTTTCAGAAAACAATACTGGGAGCAGGTAAAATTGCTTACTGCAAGAACACTAGAACGATCTGTAAAAAAAATGCTTAAACAAATTAGGGTCAAGTTAAATTTTTCCAATATTTTGCTTAGGCTTTCTTTTTTTTTTTTTTATGTGTCAAAGCGTCGGTCGGGAAGCGAACCCCGGGACAACTGCTTGTAAGGCGGCTGTGCTAACCACTCGGCCACCAATTTTCTTCCATCCAATTTTCTTATTAATTAACATTATTTAAATTTGTCAACGGTATCAAAATATCGTATTTTTCAATATCATTTATTGCTGAATGATGAAATCTAGGTGCTGTAGTCCTATCACATTAATAATTTTTTGATTAATTCTTGTTGTCAATTTGTGGCAAAATCGGCAATTCTTTCATTATGTTTGCATATATTGTAACGGTCAGAAAACGTGTGACTCGTAAACATAGAGATTTAAACTTTGAAAATTGAAATAATTATGAGCATGCAATAATTAAATAATAACTATAGATAGAAATGTAGATTATAGAAATACCACCCAAGAAAGACAGAGTGAGGTAAGCTAGATTATTAGAGAAATTAACATATTAAATTAATTATTCAGTTTTAGTTATACATATGGTAGTTTTACATTTTATAATTTAGATAAGTAGTATGAAGAAGAGCTATAGCATATTATTAGAGTACTCTAGAGTTTGAACACAGACAGGTACCTGTTTTATAAGAAGTTTTCTGATTCCATTAGTTTAGCAGCAAAAAGTCCACGAGTGGCAAGTCTTTCTTGTATTTAGATATTCATTTAATTTCATGGCAGCAGCAGCTTTCTCATTCATTTCAGGCAGCAGATCTTCATGGTGAATTTATGACGGGCAATGAAAGTTCAGCATCCGATAGGCCATCTCCCGATGGAGAATAATCTAGGTTCTTTACTCGGTCATACCTTGGCAGGAACAAATTATTTTTATTATTTTTGGAGACTCTCAGTGATAGAGAGCAAAGCTAAAGTTTAAGTGAATGTCTCCAGCAAGTCTAAGATGGCCTCTTTTCTTATCTTGATCTTTCACATTTTTTGTTAAGATATTTTTAGGTTCTACTTAATCTGCCCTGAGGATAATCAATGCATTTAGTTGGTTTTTAATTAAAGAAAGCTGCCGTTCTATTGTTTACATTTTACATTTACTAATTACTTTTGGGGAATTTTTCTTTAATTAATCTATTATCTATCACTGACCAATGCTTTTAAATTTCAAAAACAAAAAGGGAACGTAAGATTATTTTAACTTTTAATTAAATATTACATCAGATATTTTTTTAGAATTATTATTAAATGAAATTTAAACAAAGCAATAAATACGAACTTTATAATCCAAAATAAATGATTAAAATTATACAAAATTATATAACTAAAAGAAATCTAAATTATATTATTTTATCCCTATTTATTGCCTTTAATTTGAGATCGAAATGTGTGCGTGTTTATGCTGAATTCTACATATATTTATACATTTTTAATATTGTTACACATACAATTCGATATCAAAAAGTTTAAATTTGGGTATGATAGACCGGTCAGTGAGAGACGACAGAAAAAGGTGAAACTTAAGATTCGAATACGAATCTTACTGTTTCAATATTAAAATGTGGTTAGCACATGTAGTATCAATGGATGCAGCCATTTTGATTTCAGGTGATAAAACTCCTGATAATTTTAATAAATCCAGTTCAATATTATAAATATCAATTGTTATATAATATAATACTCATTTTAATAATAGGAAACATTTTCTTAGATGCAGTAGTGTTTCTAAAGTTGGTCAACTGGGTGTATGTCCAGGGCCCAGGGCTAGTGAGGCCCTGTACCGAGCTATATTATTTTAATTAACAACACAATACATATCTTACGCATATATATTTTACATATATATATCTTAAGAATTTTATAAACAATTTCAATAGCCACTGCTGAGTCCGAGCATAGTTTGTCAAAGCTTAAAATAATAAAAAACATTTAAGATCCACAATGGCACAAGGAAGACTATCCAACCTAATATTGATTTTCATAGAAAATAAATTATAGTGAGATAATAGATAAATTTGCTAAAATTAAAGCAAAAAAAAAAAAAAGTTATATTAATTTTGTTTTTCTTTTATATTAATATTAATGTCTTATAAATTAAATATTAATATTTAGATAAGAATAAATGTTGTATATGATCCTTTCTTACATTAAAGATTAAAGATTTTATTTATTTATTTACTTTTTTATTTACTAGTGATTCTATTCCTTATTTATGCCCTGGGCCCTTAAAGTCCAAATGAAGGCACTGCTCAAATAAAAGAATACTAAGGAATAATGTTATGTCCCGCTTTTGTAAATATATATATCATTAATAAAATTATATGAAATAAGCTAAAATGTATTATTCAATTTTGGGCTGAAACCCAAGTTTAAGAACTAGTAATGTAAATAATAGTTGTTAAATGGATTTACACTCTTAATTGAGTTATTGTCACCTTAAAAAGTTTGCTGGAAAATGTTTTTATTTTATTTTTAAAATATTGAAATAATATTTTTAATTTATATAAATTAATTTGTCAGTTAATTAAATCTTGTAAGATGTCTTATAAGAAAGTTTAATTAAAATCTCTGTATCCTGACCATTTACAATTTAGATGTTAGTTCGTATCCATCAAAGAAGTGTGGTGGTATCGTATTAAGGATTTCATTATCTTCCTTCATATGCCATAATTTTTAGCCATATAAAACATTCCATGGTACTAAGTCCAGTACAAGATTTTTTTTGCATTCTACAGAAGACCAATTATTTGACCTTGAAATATCAATACTGCATTTTTCAATGATCTCTGTTTTCTAAGCAGTTGTTCTAGTTTACCTAAGGGTTTCCATTCTGCGTGAAACTCATGGTCAATGACTTGCCTGATTTGAGCTATCCATCACATTGGGAAGTGATCATGTGGACAATTTCTACATTTTCAGATTAGCTGCAAAAGGATGGATTCAAGAGCTACTCAAAGTTCATGTTTGATGCTGGAACATTACATAACTCCTGGGCATTAATGTAGACCAGTGTGAATAAATGTAAATGCTATTTTTAAATGTGTACAGGGTCAGCTCCAAATTATATATATACAGACAATTTTATAAAGTATCAGTATATTGAAAACATTAAAAAAAGAAAATGCCTAAGGAATATTGACAAGTGAAGCAAGAAACATTGAATTTATTAGTTTTCTTTTAAAATGAAAAAAAAGATTTCTTTTCCATCAAGCAGCATTCCACAAATAACTTCAACATTTTTAAAGCAAGCACTACAGTAAGCCAAGTGTTCATAGATCAGAAGACTTTCTTTTTTCCCTAATTTATTCAATATTCAAAATGTTTTGAATTTTAAATTAATACTTTTAAAAGTTTTGTTTGATTGATTGATTATAAGATAAATAACTTTCATCAATTAACAAAAAATTGAAAGATATATTATAGAATTTATTTTAGAATAAAAGAGAACTAATATTAACAGTTATACGCAATATAAGAATTATTTTATTGAAAGCTTTTAGTTGGAGTTCAAAGATGTCAAAAGAAGAGGGACAGGGGAGACGAAGCTTTTAAATTATATGATTAAGATTATATCATTACAATTTGATTTACAAGTGTCAAACTTTCTGAACTCATAAGTTGACACCAACCACTTCTTATAAATACATTAATGACTATTATTAATCATTCATTAGGCAAGAGATTATCACATTATTCTTAACCTAGATATAAATTTTAAATCCAGTGAAAGATTAATGTATCCACTTTTTAATTAAATATACACATATCTCTTTTGTCTCACATGTAATATCTTATTTAGATATACTTAAATTCCATAGGCTCTTGAAGTAAATAACTAAAGGCATCTGAAAAAGATGAATTTCATGTTGAACCAGTATTTTTATACATTATTAAACTGATTTATAAACAAATACTTTATACTTATATGTTGGATTATTTCCATCATCTAATATGAGTATTGGATGTCTTTAGAAAAATTCTACTGACTATTGCCTTTGGTAAAATGGGCCAATTGTTAAAGTGTTACCTTAAAATTCAACACTCAAGAATCTAAGGGTCAAGATTTGATTCCTTGCTAGAACTATCACTGGTCAGGCCAGCAACACCTGAAGAAGAGGGAAGAATAATTCCTCTTGAAACGTTGTGCATATACTAACCTGTTTGATGTGCCAATACTAAGCATTGAATGTATTTGGAATATTTTAAAAAAAAGTTAAATTTTTCTAAAAACATTCAATATTGATATTAGATTATGAAAATAATCCAACATATAAATACAACTGAAGCTTCATCATCACAAACCTTCAGGAAACACAATTTGAAATACAAGTTAAAAATAGGTGACTTTAACAATAATTATTATCATTTGCATGACTAAAATATCCATATTCATAATTGGTATAAATAGATCTCTTTTTCTAATATTTATTACTATTACTTTCTTTAGACTGATTAGTAATGCAATTTAAAAAGAATATTTTAAATCAAATATGTTTCTCAAATACAAACTACTTTGTTAGTAAAAACATTTAAATAGACAACACAGGTTAATAATTACACAACTTTTTTGAATAGTATTATTTCTCATTCTTTTAAGATGTTGTTGGCCTGACCATTGACAATATTAGTATAGGAATTGAACTTTCACCTTTAGATTCTTGAATATTGAATTTTAAGGCAATGCTCTAGCCAATTGAGCTATTCTGCCACAGGCAACAGATAGTAGAAATCTCATACATTTATCTATGAGGGTTAATTCAAATCTTCATCTTACAAAAAGTAATAAACATCACATGACCACCACTTCTTATGCTCATGTATAACTGTTTTAAAACAGGCAAAACTCATTATACATATTGTCACACACAGCAAGCTAGAGTAATCAATGGATGCCAGAAGGCTTGTGCATAAAATCCCCATCTAGTGCATACTCATCCAATATCCCAGACTAGTTTCTGACTTGTGGCCTTCATCAGTGAGGAGCCTTGGATCTGAGAGCACTGCACCTCTCAGATCTGAGGCTCCTCATTGACAAAGGCCACAAGTCAGAAACTAGTCTGGGATATTGGATAAGTAGGCACTAGATGGGGATTTTATGCACAAGCCTTCTGGCATCCATTGATTACTCTAGCTTTCTGTGTGTGGCAATACCTATAGTGAGTTTTGCCTGTTTTAGAAAAAGTATTAAAAAAATTTGAAGGATTTCAGGAGGATTTGAACCTACCCTCATAAAAAATATATGAAATTTTTACTATCAGTTGCTTTGACAGAATAACTCAGTTGGTTAGAGCATTGTCTTTAAATTTGGTATTTGAGAATCTAAAGATGTATGTTGGATTCCTATGTTAATAGTGTCACTGGTCAGAACAGCAAACACCTGAAGAACAGTGAAAAATACTACTATTTGCAAATTATGTAATTACTAACCTGTGCTGTCTATTTGTTTGTATTTGAAAAGATTAAATAAAGTTCAAAATTTCCTATACATTGAACATTTAATGATAGATGATAGAAATAGTACATATTATCATATGTGGTCATAATAGTTTTAAAATTGATTGTCAAATACAATAAAATTTATCAATTGTAATCAAGTCCACAGATGGCAACCATATATATTTAATTTGTGAATCTGATTTGCAGATTGAATCTAATTTTCTAATAATATTAGAATTTTTTTTTTTAAAAAAAACCAAACAACTGCAATGGCCATTTTTAGATGATATTCCTTGAAATAAATGCAAAATTTAATTTTTTTGATGTCAAAATTATGGTGTTCTTACAATGCAATTGCTGTATTTTACTCTGAAATGAGGAATGGTGGGATTTAAATCAACATTGTTTACTAATCTTAATCAGTATAATAATATCTAAAGCTCATTCATATGTTTACATTGCATTAGCATTGGTTTATGATGATTACATAAATTTATATTTAGTTTAGATATAATCACTTAATTCTGAAAAAAAAATGGAGTCTATTGTGGACCTCCCATATATACCTAGCATTACCTGTTCTGAGTCACAAAATCTAAGAAAATTCAGCCAATACACAAAACACATCAAAACCATTAATCATGTTGGATTGCAGTGGTAGGAAATACCTACTGTTGATCTTGGAACTCTATCCACAATCTTTTATGCACCAGATTGTCATTTTCATCAATACACTATAATACCAGAATGAAGTATTATTTATAAAAAGCTATTTGCAGTGTTCTTTGCCAGTAACAATCTAGAAAGGAGTAAATTTTAACAACTGACAAAACATAAAGAAATTTTAAAATTCAGACAGTTTGATCTCCAAGTATTTTGTAATTACATTTTAAATAAATTTTAGCAATGTTAAATAAACAAGCATTCCTATATTGAAAAAGTTTATCAGTAGCAAAGGCTATATGTTGTAAATATGTTTAAATATTTAAAAAATTAATATAAAATCAGACTTATTTGGGGGGGGGGGGTGCCATCACATTCAGTAAACTGAAAACCTATCAATTAGTTGTGTGGTTTCATAGTAACTGTTTTAAAACAGCATATTGATGAGACTTTATGTCCTACTATTCTATATTATTACATCTCAGAATGACAGATTGAATGCAATTAATTTAGTCAAGTTATATCACCAAGATAAAATATCATATTTTTAAGTTGCTAAACTTAGTAGTAATATATTGGAACTTATAATACATTCAACATCTACACTTGTGTATATAAAAAGATTTGGTATTAAATCCTTTAAATTAATAAAAATGGAGAATAGAGAGAATTAGAGAAAAAGAATAAGGTAAAAATTTATATTTATAGAAGTGAATAGAAATGTGTTAAATACAAAAAAAAAAAGTAAGATAATAATAAAGAAGGATTATATTAAAAGTGATATAAATAAATTTGAGGTAATAAAAAGGTAAAATTGGTATATAATAAATATATATATTACATATGTATTAAAGTATTATATGTGTTAAATTTAATGTTTTATATGTAATAAAATAAAAAGAGGGTATAAAAAGGGATAAAAAGAGTAAAAATAAAAATTTAGGAAAGTAAATATATATAAAAGATATAACATGAATTAAAAGGTTATTATAAAAAATTAAAAATGTAAAAAGTATGTTAGATAATTTGTATAGAAATATTAATTGCATTATGTAATGGTTATATTATTATATATATTTAATTTTTTGTAGATCTGATGAAGACTGCAAGGTACAGTTGAAACTAATATTTAATTTAAAAAATTTGCTGAAAAGTGTAAGAAGGATTTTTGAGAATTGTAATATTGAAAAACATCCATAATAAATATTACTGATTTTTGTATCACAGAATCAGTAATTTCTTGAAATATTAATTACTAAATCAATTTCCTCCTAGGATGGATTTAAAACATTGAGAGTATTCTGTAGATTATTTCTGAATTGACAAAAATGGCGGAATTATTAGCCTATTGTAAATCTAGAATCCAAATAATTGTTTTTCTTTTGCTTTGGTTCAAATTCACATCTCACTATGAAATTGGATCATATTTTAATATGTTGGATGAAATTATCTACTAACTGCTCTAAAGATTGCTGCTATAAAATTGAAACTAACTTTAGAGTTATTACACACTTTTGTTTAGCTCATTTTTCAAATTAAATGATCCATAGCACTTCTTTTCCTATTATCATATAATAATGGATTAATATGATTAAACTTCTATTGAATAGCAAATTATTTTCATAAAAATTTTTTTAATTAAGTCACTTTTGAGAATTTTCACTTTTGTATATAAAAATAATATATAAATCATACAATTTTGCTCGTGTTACATAATGAGCGTACCAATAGCTTTTAATCAGCTTTTCAGAATATCCTTATCCTCATATTGGTTTCTAGCTCTGGCTGTCATCAGTGAGGCACTAGGATAGAGATATTCTGAAAAGCTTGTTAAGAGCTATTAGCATGCTCATTATATAACATTTGTAATACAAACATAAAATTAGACCATGTTATATATGATTTGATTTCCTTGCAATTTTGCTCATGATATATATTTAATATTTCCATGGTTATATGATGTAAATAAAGTTTTTTTAAATTCTATATTATTTTATTTAAATCTTCACCATTTCGACAAAATATTTATCATTGTCGAAATTAAAATCTTAATGTAAAATTGTTAAGTATGAAGTTATGATGAGATTGAGCATGAAGTAAAAAATAGTCATTTTTATATATATTTGATGGTTGATTATTCAAAATAGATGAATTAACAAATTTTTATTCCCTTCAGTTTTACAATTAATTGATTTCAAGTTGATTTTAGAAGAAAACGATAAAATGAGTAGTCTCCACAAGGCTAAAATATGTTATGCTTCATCACATTTAATTAAACCATCCAGTTTTTTTAATATTTCAATAGTCTCTCTTATGGGTCTCAAATTATATTTTTTCAAATTGGCAAGTATTTAGGCATTAACAAAATCACTTGTATGACCAATGCGAAGTAGAAGCTGATATATTAACTTTTGATTGAAGGCATTTTTATGCTGCCTAATTCTGACATTAATTATAGCTTCTTGACCACTTTAAATATGGAATTTCATAGACACATTGTATTCCAAAAGTACTCGGTCTTTAGGTTTATGAAAAAAAAACATTTTTTTTTGCTTGTGGAAAAGGTATTTTTAACATTGAAATTTGATAATCTTCTACTGATCTTTTCAGTGACTGTTTTAAAATAAGGTAAAACTACTCTAAAACTAGTTGAGTTGTCATTGTTATTATTTTTTTTTATTAGTACCAGTGCTGTATAAAACTTTATATGTGATATAATTACCAAATAGAATAAAAACATAACTGAGTAGTTTATTATTTAAGGTTTATAAAAAATTTGAACTCCAGAAATGAAAGAGCTTGGTCATAACCTATGGTGCTCTAAAGCCTCCCTCTGTTCGACTGCACCAAACCTCACAATATATTATTTAGAAATAAGCATTGCAAGCTGAAACATCACTAACTAGTAATAGTACATATCAGAACTAAATGAATCTGCCTTTACTTTATTACCTAAACTTTTACAAGAATTATGTCAAGAATATGTGTGTAAAAATGCAATATTAGGGATCTCTACAGGTCTTAACCATAAGTGTACACTTTGGAAAAAAAGAGGGGAGTATTGAATAGCTTCACACTCTCAGATCTAACTGCTTCAGCTTCACCTATTTAAATAGAGAGTAGAGAGATGGAGAAATAGTATGGAGAGAAAGAGTTTAAATATATATAGAAATAAAAAGAATATTAGGTGTGAGTTAATATATGATAATAGTAAGGAAAGTAGTTTATTGTTTAAGGCTCGAACAGGATCTTTAGCTACAAAAGAATATACATGTAAATAAAAAATATGGGTGATTTATTTTGTAAATTATGTAAGGAAGGAATAGACAATAATAGGCATTTGTTAATTGAATGTAAATGTTTGAAAACAGAAAGGGTACATATAATGAAGTTGTGGAAAAATAAATATGAAAAGAGTGATTATACAGAAAGTGAATTATTGGTTTTTATGTTGGGTTTGGGAAAAGATAAGGGGATTTAGATATAAAGGTTATAGAGTTGACAAAGATTGTGTTGTAGAAATGGGATAGAGCAGATTATGGGTAAATTTAGAGTGGGGAATGTAAAATAAAGTGGCTAACAGGTTTATCTGGGCTTAATTGCTGAGATATTCTTGACTTCATTTAAGAAGCCATAATACATCACATCATCATCATCACATCATCAGCATATTCTTGAGGTTATAGCCTTAGTAAATATTACTTATGTAATCAATGTGTGTTTAAATAAATTTATAATTACAAGAATTATGTGTAAAAACTGGAAGATCACAATCTTCTTTAATATTTTTATAATTAAATAAAACCTGCCATTAAAGAATTTTAGATATTAAAAGATTTTCACAGTTTTTTATATTTACATATTAATATGAAGATTTCTTCTGTGTTTTTATTGATGATCTTCAGCTATCGTGATTTAAGCAAAATTCTAATTAGAAATAAACATTTCAAACTAAAACAATCCTATCTAATAATACTTTAAACCAAAAATAATCCTGCTTTTAATTTATTTATCAATTTTTAATAAAGACTATAATATAAACATTCATATTTTACATGTGTAAAAATTGAATGTATCACAGATTTTCTATGTATTTTCACAATTAAAATGAATTCTTAACTTTTTACACATTTTTTTTCACCACAACAATGCCATCTAATGTAAGCTTTAGTAACTAATAAATAACAGGTAATAGTGCTTAATAGATTACTATCCATTGTTGTTATATCCAATATCCATAGACTAACTTATAGCTTTCATCAATGAGGATTTTAAATCTTGGAACAATATATCTGGATCATTAAAATCTAATGCACCTTTCTTTCAGCAGCTGTCACTTACTTATTTGTTTTATTATTAAACTGTTGCCCAAACTTAAAAATTATCTAAATATTTTCAATAGAAGCCAACTTACTTGTATAGTCATATAGATCTGAAATCAGTTTAATATCTCTATATATTATGGAAATCTTAATTTCTTAATGTATACAGTATTCTGTGATCAGATTTGGTTGGTATAAAATCAATAAAATATCTAGCAATGTTGTAAGCAGGAGTTACGTGATAGAATCTTGTTAAAATATTGATGTTTATTCTGTGGCATTTACAGAAGCTTGAATCGTAAACTGAAAGTGGATTCATTTCTGGTTAAATATAGTTTAATCAAATACTATTTGTAGATAGCTTTATTTCAGTTTGCAAAGCTTATTTCTAATTGGTATTTTGTTTAAATTATATTATAACTGAATCATTTTAAAAAAGCACATGGAGAAAATCCTATTAATATATTAATACTAACAAAGACTCTAAGTTATGGATTCAGTGTTTACATTATTAAGAAAGATTCCAGTTTGACTCTAGCTGAAACAATAGAATATTGTTCTACGCAGTTTTAATGAAGTAGAAGAAAGATAAATTTAAAAATGAAAGATTCTTTGATCAAAGTTCAACTGGCTACTGCCAATGCTTGAATGTCACATGACTTCTCAAGCAATTAACCATTTGTTAGTTTTTAATCAGAAATATTTTCAGCTTAAGTTTGCGAATGGATTACAATGAAAAAACAGAATCATAAGAATTTAAATTTTGCTTTTATAAGTACAGAGTAAAGTAGAATGTGGAAATAACTAAATCAACCGATTAAAAAGATTTGTTTTGACAGTTCTTGGAAGTTAATTTGAAGCATTTTTTTTTTTTTTGCTTTAACTTTTTGCAGATTTACAGTTAAAAGATATTGTTTGTAGAACTATTGTCTTATCTCACTTATTATAACGCCATCTATACTAAGCTTGAACAATTAATCATTATGAGATGGATAATGCATTTAAATCTCTACTCAGAAAGGTTCTGACTTTTTCATTTATTAATGAGGCTTGAGGTTCAAAGCTGGACACAATGCAGTTGTGTATCTAGAAAACAACCTTTAACTCCATTTTACAACTCAAGCTAAACCAATCTGATTCAGCATTTATATAGTCTCAGTTCTTTATTAACTGTAGCCACTTTTGCCACCGTCCAGCTTTAAATCCCACACCTTACTGCTAATCACTTATAGTTCAAGCTTACAATAAATGACACTAAAAAAACTTTTCCTTTATCATATAGTATAATATATAAGCTAAAGAATTATATAATTTATTATATATCTTGGAAAACTGAAAGAAAATAAAAAAATGCAATGTAACCACAGTATATATATACACACACACATATATATATATATAGTTAATTTGCTTAGAGAAAAGACTTCATAAATTTGATCTGAAAGCTGTAGGGTAATAATTTCTTATTACATATTTTTAAGAGTTGTGAACCTTGATTGATAATGTTAAAGATATTTGAACTCAAGTAGTCTACATTTTCGAGCTTTCCAATATTTTGTTTCTGGTATTTTTAAACCAGATTTCTTTGATATTTTTTTTTTTATTTACTTTTTATACTATCTTTTTTTTAATTGGATCCTGGGTTAAATGGCGTTACAGATATTTTAAATGAATCATGACAATTGTAGTTCCTAATATTAAATAAAAAAAAGTTAAAAACTCATAAATTTGAATTCATAAATTCATGCACACATCGGCCTGTACTACAATATCAGCAATTATATTTTAGATAACTATTTCCTGTGGTACATACAATGTGCAGTCAGTTATGTGCTTTCTCTCTTTTTCTGGATTTATTATTGTATAGTCTTTTTATCTTTCAAAGGACTATATTAACTTTGGTTACATTTGTAGATTTGTCCATATGATATTAATCAAAATAGTACTGAGTGATAGCATTTGATTAATGTTATAAACAAAATGGATCAGAAAATAGATAGAAATTGCAGAAAATAAATATATATTTATATTATATAATTGAATATTTTTAACATTGAATAATAGTCATGAACTCATGAATTTCATGTTATTTTACACAGAAGACTGAAATTGGTTGTTGTGATCATTCTGTATTATTTTTATGATTATATCCTTTCAGTGATCATTGCATCTTGTTAAAGACTCGAGGATATGTACATTAAGGCCTATGTATTTGTATACATATCTTGTTCAGCAATTTTGTTTATCTCTTTGACATACTGCTACTATTTTGTTAATAAAAGTATTCTGATGCCTTCTAGAATAATAATAATTATTATTATTATTATTATATACATGTGTACATCTGGTGCATCACAAGGGAAAGTAGATAAATGTGCTGCCATAAATATAGGAAATGATCATATAAGGCTGTTGATATTTTCATTTTTGTTGTTGAATATCACTGGAATCATCATTCTGATTTTTCCAAGACCCTGGCATTAAAAAAAAGTACGTGTTTCAATTTCTTTATGACAAAGAGTACACTGAGAATGTGACATCTTTTGAATTTGTAGAATTGTGGTGTAGGTAGGAATTCAAAGTTTAGTTTTATTAAGAAATCAAAATATTCTGGTTTCAGTAACCAGAATTTAAATTTGTGACATAATTGTTTGTTAATTATGTTCAATATGATCTTTTTTCATTTTGAGAAAGGAGGAGGTTAGAAAAACTAATGCAGTTTTTAGTATTTATATTGGGGGGGGGGGGGGGTGAAGGTTTTGATGAGATAATAGCAGTTTTAAAAGTTTCCATTATTTTTGGTTTGGGGGTGGTCAGTCAATAGATGTAATTTTACAGATGATATTTAAATTTTGAAAGATCTTAGCACATAATAGATTGTGTTAAGTGTTTTTGGTATCCTAAATGTGTATATATTGTATAGTCCTAGTCCATTGTCAAAAAGTGATTTTGTAAGTGTTTTAATTGAGATGGCTACTATACATTACCCCAAAGATGTTTTCTGCATAATGAATAAATATGGCTAGTAAAAGCTTTCGAGTAGAGTATTTTTGAGTGTAAGGTGCAATTTTTATCATTGCTAGTATGTCAAACAGGGATCTTTTTGCATAAAGCAGAAAGTATAATTTCTCAAGTGAGTTAACAATATCTTCTAATTTCTTTTTAAAGTTTTTTTTGGATTATAGTCCACATTGTGGTCTTGCTTATATGAAAGGGAAAATCCAGAAAAGTATTAAGTATCCTTTTAGACTGAGATTTAAGACATGTTCCAGTGTATATTTGCCATGCACATGATTTTTCCATATTAAAAACAAGTTTGCATTCATTGGTGTATTTTAAAAGTATCTGAAAAGCTGGGGTATTTGTTTTTGGATTGTAAAAATACTGATAACTAAGACATCACCCACAAAGACTTTACATGAAATGTTGATGATAAGATTAGGCACATGAATTCCTGGCAGTTTTTTTTAGTATTTGTCTGGAGGTTTACGATGGTGGCATTCTAATATTAATTATTTGTTAGATTATTTCCATCATCTAATATTTGGTTCAAGCTGATTCCCATGCTAGTACTGTCATTGGTCAGACCAGAAGCATCTGAAGAAGAGAGGAGAGTAACAACACTCAAAATATTGTGTTATATATCAACCTATGTGTTATTACTAATAGTTGAATGTAATTGGAAAATTATTTAAAATTTAAAATTTTTTAATGTTAGATGATGGAAATATTTCAATATATAATTACAATGATGTTTATATATGTTTCTGTATTTTGGTAATAATAACTTATTTTAAAATTTTTCTTCAATTAATGAATCTTCTGCATATTTATAGTCTAATCTAGCTATCCTAACATTATAAAAACAAAGGGATAAAAATAAAAAATATAAGTTTTGCAGTTATTATTATTTTTTTCCTTTTATATGTCAAATCAGTTGACTGGGAAGCGAACCCGGGCCAGCTGCTTGAAAGGCAGCTATGCTAACCACTAGGCCACCAACGCTTGACTAAGTTTTGCAGTTATTAGACTAAATAATTAATGAAACACAAATATATTCATGTATAATACATGCTATGGTCTTACATTGTTTATTTGTTATTTTACAAAGCTGTCTTCTTCAGCAAATGTTTATTTCTAAAAGTCTTAACCTTGCCTACATAGTTTTGCATTCTATATCAACTCAACTTCCCAATGAAAATAGTCAAACTAGTTATGGTTTAGAGTGTCCTTTAGATAATATTCACCTAGTAAATGTTATCTGTCTCTTCCATAAAATCATGTTCAAATTTATGATTAAATAATTTTTAGTTATAATATTATTCTTCATCTGCTTCATGTCCATTCCACTAAAAATGTGCCCTCATAATTATAAATTCAGTACAATCACATCTAATCAACTGAAGAATGTATTAAGTAACACTAAAAGCTTGCCATCATAGTTTTGAGTATTCAAGAATATTTTTATAAGGAATTTTTATGCTATCTTTATACTATACTAATAAAAAAACCATAATACATTTCCATATAAATTTAGCAAAATAGCCCTTTACACATCTAATTTACTTGAAGTAGTTAGGCCATTATAATAAAATATCCAGTTTTTAATTTGATAATTGTGTCCATGATAGCACAGTAGAGTATGTGATACACTTCAATATATAAATATGGCTCTTACCTAAAATGTTATTAGGATTTCTAAATTAATCCATATTTTCAAAGTGATAGACATCAAAAACAAAAATTTCTGAGATTTTGTTTTTCATCACTATATGATACCTAGTTGAGTTTTTTGAACATATTGTAGGTTGCATTTAAAATCCTGAGAATACCTTCTAGATTGTCATTAAGTTAAGAACAATTATCAAAATGATATAAATTTAAGATCCAAGAAATCAAGTTTTTTTTTTTACTTTTAATCTTCATTAAAAACTACTCTACCAAATCCATCATCAACTGTCTCATGGTCAGGTCTAGAGAGTAGTCCCATCATCAATTCAACCATTTTCCCATTCAACTTTTTTCATTGCTCAGCTCTTCAATTCCATGTAACTCTTTCCATTTCTTATATCATCTAACAAAGTCAATCTTTTTCATTCTTTCTTCTTGCTTTTACTTACTACCTCCTCCAAAACATCTTTTATTAAACTATACATCCTTCTTAATATATATCCAATCTGGTTTCTCTTTCTAATTTTCTCAAGCAAACTTCTTTTTCTATTTACTCTTTTCAAAATTTATTCATTATTTTATTCATCTAACTGATTTTTTCATTCTTTTTTATGTCCATATCTCAAAGGTTTCCAATCTGTTCCTAATTTCATTACCTAATCTATATCACATCTTAATTATAAGTTTGTTTATTATTTAAGTTTATAATTTTATTTTAAAACTCTACTAGGAATCCTTAATAACTTTTTTATTTGTGTGTGTGTATATATATAATGTATATTGTAACCATATATTTAACCCTGTGGATTAGATATATGTTTTAAAGCATTAAAAAAATTTTTTTATAAAAGATTATAATAAGTAAATTTCTTTATCTATACTATTATAATAAAATCTTAAATTATATGTTTCAGTAGTATGAGTTGGAATAATTCAGTTAGCCTATTTAGTTATGAGTTATATAAAAAGTTATCTTCACATGATCAAATTGTCTGGATTTAAAGTGCAAGGTCAAGATCAAATCAAATAAAAAGACAATAATGTGTTATTAATTTAAATATGATGTAGACCTGTAAATGATTGGTTGATAAAAAAGAAATGCAATAAAAATCTTGGTGCATGGATGTCAAAAAGTGTAATAGCATGCACTAATATAAAAATAGATATTCTAAAAATTTTAAAGACTTCAACTTAAAAATTACTCTTAAAAACTTCAAATTTCAACTTCATTTTAGTTTTAAATTAAATTATTTGGTTCTTATTTAACTATTTTTTAAAAGTCAATTTAAAAGTTTAAGTTGTATTTTTATTATCCTCATGAATGAGTAGAGAACTAGTAAATTATCCATGCAGTATTTCTCCTGAAAGCATATGCTCAGTTGATTCATCAAAGAATAAGGTTAAAAAGGATACTAAAAAATTTCTAATGTTTTTTAAAAAAGTCAAAAGAAATAAGAATTCACATAAGGAAAAGTATATTATTTCAGTCTTATTTAAACATTAATTAAATTCTGAACTTTGCTATAAGACTATCTCTAACACATTTTAACTAACTTTCAATTAGTTATTAATACTAATTATTGTTACTAAAAATAGTCAATCTACAAATGTTAAGCTCAGATATAGAATGATGAACTTCTATAAAAGTATTAAATCTATAAAAAAAGAAGCAGTGAGAATTATTTAGAATTGTCTTATAAAATTATCATAAAAGACAAATTTATGAAAAACAATCTTTTAATTGTCATAATGAAAAAACTATCCAAATTGTTTTGCACTAAAGCAAATAACATAGTGATTCATTTCAAGGTCATTTATTTATTTGAATAGTTTTTCTAACTTGCTGATTGATTCAAACATATTGTTTTGTACTTAGAAGAGGAATAAATATAATTTAAATTTGCAGTATCATAATTAATGTCACTCAAAAAAGTGACTTATTACAATAAAACTTCATAAAGAGCAATTTACAATTAACCTTATTCTTCTGTTCATACTCATCTGATTGTCATTGCCATTAAAAATGTGTTTTTTAAAAAAACTGGTTGCTATTAGATTATCTGCTGTCAGTTCTTGCCATTATTTTGAAGCTGTGAAATTTCATTTGTGAACATTTTGAAGAATTTTTATTATAAATCATAAAAATGTGTTTATATTTCACAAAAGAACTGAAAAGTGATAGTTTTCCTTATATAAAAAAAGGGGGAAATGAACTTTTAATCTCTTAAAAAGGATATTATAGTTATTGTATATATATTTTTTTATATTTAAAATTATTATAGCCATATTTTATATATTATATTATGATTTTTATTAATTATGATATTATAAAAATGTTTATTGCAGATAGTGTTAAAGGAATGAAATTGGTAAGATACATGGTAAAAGGTTTATTTTATATTTTGGTTTTCTTCCAGAGGTTTTTTGAATAAGTAGTATTCAAAATTATAAATGATTGTACCCAGAGTTGGGCTGCAGAAAGGAGTTTTGCTATTTAACTGAAAAGAGACCCTTTGATTCCTCTTGGAGGCCTTAAAGGAACCGAGCAGGGCAAATTCCTAAGGTCCACTCCATACGTTCTTGTCGTTGCAGCTGTTATTACTATGTGATTATTCATATAGTATACGAACATGGATGGGCTGCTCACCAACACACATTAACCAGCATGGTGAGTTTATTGGCTTTTTACCTCTGAGTTTAAGATCAAGAAACACCATG
Source organism: Epiperipatus broadwayi (assembly GCA_028023455.1). Lineage (NCBI taxonomy): Eukaryota > Metazoa > Onychophora > Udeonychophora > Euonychophora > Peripatidae > Epiperipatus > Epiperipatus broadwayi. Next base: position 3,739,362 of record JAQFVV010012503.1, on the reverse strand, counting down.
GTCTTTCTTTTCAGTGCCTGATAAGGCAGAATGAATGTTTGTGTAAATGATAAATATTTTCCCAATACATATATACAATTATGACAGACAAAAATAAAGCATGGCCCTTATTCCCAGGAGGCTGTAAAGTGACCAACCAAGGCAGCGGTTGGTGGCCAAAGGCGGAGGGTGCTAAGAATCCCCTGATTGCGGCCCAGGCTGACATTTGATGACGATTTTTTATTTAGGTACTTACAACTGCAGATCACTTTCAAGTGAAGGAAGATTGCAAGAATTAGGAGAAGAACTCTCTTATATTAAATGGGACATTATTGGATTTTGTGAAGTTAGAAGAAAAGGTGAAGAGACAATTGATTTAAAAAGTGGACATATACTCTATTATAAAGGTACAAATATTGGAAATACAAGTGGAGTAGGATTCATTATAAATAAAAAGTGGAAGAACAATATTGTGGAGATTGATGGTGTATCGGACAGAGTGGCAAGATTAGTTATACAACTTAATAGCAGATACCAAATGCAGATAATTCAGGTTTATGCCCCAACAAGTTCTCATAGTGATGAAGTAGTAGAAGATTTTTATATGGATGTACAAAAGGCTTTTGATCAGAGTAAACACCATTTTAAAATTGTTATGGGAGACTTTAATGCTAGAATTGGTAAAAAAATGAAAGATGAAAGTGCTGTGGGTAATTTTGGTTATGGTAATAGAAATGAGAGAGGACATAGACTTGTGGAGTTTGCAGAAAAAGAAAAACTTTATATTATGAATTTTTTTTTTGAGAAAAATGTTAAATGGAAATGGACATGGAAGCATCCAAATGAAAAAAAATGTTAAATGGAAATGGACATGGAAGCATCCAAATGAAGGTACAGCAGAATTGGATTATATTTTGACTAACAGGAAATACATATTTCAAGATTGTAATGTTCTTAATAAATTTAACACAGGAAGTGATCATCGATTAGTAAGGTGTAAGATACGTGTTAATGTAAAACTAGAGAGACAAAAATTATTAAGAAAAACAATATTTACAGTTGATATTCCTAATCTTCAGAAACATTCTAATGAATTTAAATTAGAACTTACCAATCGGTTTCAAGTATTAGTAGATTTTGAACATGATTCAGATTTGAATGAAATTAATATGAAAATAACTGATACACTTTTGAAAACTGCAACAAAGATAGCTGGTAGAAAGAAACAGCAATTGACCAATAAAATTTCTACTGAGACTAGAGAATTTATGAAGAAAAGAAGGAATATGAAGATATACAAAAATGATGCATTAAAAAGAATTGAATATCTCGAATTTTGTAAAATGATGCGGAAAAGAGTTGAGAATGATATAAGAAAGTATAACTGTGAACTAGCAAGGAAAGCTGTAAAAGAAAATAAAAGACTTAAGAATGTAAAACAACATTTTGGTATTGGTAGGAAATTTATATCTGCAATAAGAAAAAAAGATGGAATTATTACTAAAAGGAGAGATGACATCATGAAATTGGTAGAAGATTTTTATCAAGAATTATATAGTAATAAAGAACAAGTACCTCTTTTATCTATTACATCTTCCAAATTGCCCAGAATTTTAAATGAAGAAGTGAGACATGCAATTAAATGTATGAAGAAAGGAAAGGCTCCAGGTAATGATGGAATTATAATTGATATATTAAAAGAAGCAGGTGAAGAAATAGAAATTTTTTTAGCAAAGTTATATACCAAATGTCTAAATGATAAAGATGTACCAGATGATTGGAAGAATGCAGTCATAATATTAATATTTAAAAAAGGTGATAAAGAAGATATTAGAAATTACAGACCTATCAGCCTTTTATCAGTTTTATATAAATTTTTTACCAAGATAACTCGTCTACAGAGAACATTGGATTTCCACCAACCAAGAGAACAAGCCGGATTTAAAAGTAGTTTTAGTACAGTAGATCATATCCAGGTATTGAGAGAAGTTATAGAAAGGACAAATGAATATGAGTTGCCATTATGCTTAGGATTTGTAGATTATGAAAAGGCATTTGATTCTATAAACATTTCTTCAGTGATTAAAGCATTAGATCATCAAGGTATAGTTCCAGGATATTGTCATATTTTAAAGAATATTTATAAAAATGCAACAGCAACAATTAGATTACATAATGACACTGGGAAAGTCAACATTGAGAAAGGTGTAAGACAAGGTGACTTCATATCTCCAAAACTTTTTACAGCAGTGCTGCATGAAGTATTTTGTGGATTAAAATGGGAAACTAAAGGAGTGAAAGTAAATGGTGATTATTTAAGTCATTTAGATTTCACAGATGATGTAGTTGTTTTTGCAAATAATGCTTCAGATCTGCAGGAAATGTTGCAGGAATTATCAGATGAAAGTAGGAAAGTAGGACTAAAGATAAATGTTAAAAAGACTAAAGTAATGTTTAATCGATTTGCTCAAAATATGAAAATAAAGATTGATTATGATGAATTAGAAGAAGTTAACAGTTACAAATACCTTGGTCAGATTATTAATACAGATGGAAACATAATGGAGGAAATTAATCATAGAATTAAACTTGGTTGGAGTGCTTTTGGTAGAAATAACTTGATACTAAAAGGAAATATGCCTATGTGTTTGAAAAGGAAGGTTTTTAACAAATGTGTTTTACCAGTTCTTACTTATGGATCTGAGACTTGGACATTTAATAGAAGAGCAATTCAGAGACTTCAGACCACTCAAAGAAGTATGGAGAGATGTATGTTGGGAGTAACAAGAAGAGATCGTAAACGCAATGTATGGGTAAGAGAACAAACAGGTGTTACTGACCTCATTGAAAAAATTAAAAGATTGAAGTGGAGTTGGGCTGGACATATTGTTAGAAGAGATGATAATAGATGGACAATTGAAATTTTAAACTGGATTCCAAGATATTGTAAAAGACCCAGAAAGAGACCACATGTGAGATGGATGGATGAAATAAGAAAGTGTGCAGGGGTGATGTGGAGAAGAGAAGCTAAAGATCGGAGAAGATGGATTAAACTTGGAGAGACCTTCATCCTACAGTGGATTGATAATGGTTGATAATGATGATGATGATGACCCAGAGTTAGAACAGCCTTTTGTACATTATGAAAAGCATTTCATGAATGAAGACTAGTATACTGAATATATAAATAAAATGGTTGATAAAATTGAATCTATCGAAGGTCAGTTGGAAATATATTGTGGTTTCTGATTATTATTGTAAATCCTTTAAATTTATTTATTGATCAGAATTTGATCAAGTAGATTAATGATTTTCATACATATAGTAATTCTAGAGACTTTCAGAAGGAAACTATTCTTCTTAAAGGCATCTTTTTAATTATTTATTTATCTGATCCACGATTGACTGCTTTCCAATATAAAATATTGTATGACCTTTTAAAATTTTTATTGATGTATAATTATTCTACCTATGAAGGTTATATATTTTATTGACTAATAATAGATAGCTATGTGGTTAACTCTATATCATGGAGCTGCAAACTACACTATATTTTGTCCAAGATTCCATCACATTCAAATGTATATAGCATATAATAGATCATATTTTGTTAATAAACATTGATTAGAATTAAAAAAAAAAACATATTGTTTATTGAACTGCAAGTGTACAGTTCTTTTCCACACACACAAACAACACTTTATATATATATACTATGTTTATATAAACAAAATTTTAAAATAAAAATAATAATATAGTTATTAATAATAAGTTGAGGGGACACATATATTTTACAAAGAGAGTATTCAATCGTGCATTGATTGAAGCATTAAGAATATTAAAAAAAACTAACTACTGTGTTTTTATTTTTAAAATAAAATAAATAACAAAATGTCTGACTTTCCTCATTATTAAGTAAGCTCTGGATAATTTTTTTTTTTCAATAACTTATACACTTATAAAAATATGAGATTACTCTCTTTATCAAGAAATTACATTCATTCTAATTATTTTAATATTTTTAAATCAGTAAGTATGTTCTGAAATTTTGTAAAACTTTTAGCAATTACTCTTAGAAAATATTTTATTAAACCCATCAAATTTGGAAAGGATAATAAAAAAAGAGTAAAATATATGTGCTTTTAATATAAACTGAAGAAATTTTATTAGTATATATAAACATGTATGCCACTTCGAAATGGAAAAATGGCTACTGGCATATTATAAAATTTATTTACAATTTTTATTTTATTTTTTAAACATGATTATGTATGAAGTTCAGTGAAAGAAAAATGGCTACTGAATATCATAAAATTTGTAAATTTTAATGTTTTTGTTTGTTTATTTATATTTTTCTTTGAATAGCATATAATTGAAATTATGTAATTAGATAGTATAATTTGTAGCTCTACTTATCCAAAAACTGTGATCTTAGCAGGAAATTTTTCATATTCACTTTAGATTTGAATCTCAGGTAAGGAATATAGAAGAGTAACATATTTTTAGTGTTTAAGAATCATTTTTACATAGTGATGAGGTGATAGAGTAATGGATTTAAACCCAGCATGCCACTTTTAGTACTCACATATCACATGACTTCCTGAGAAAGTAATCATTTTTTTATTAAAAATTAATTGTAAAAAGTAAGTTGTTATTATTTCAAAAACTTTTTTTTGTAATCTCCATTTATAGTCACATTTTCTAAATTTCAAGGGTTTCTAATTTCTTTTCTATTTCAATTGCCTATATCTCTGGTCTATACAGTATAATGTTCCAAACTAAAAACTTCATATGTTTATAAAGCTTATCTTTATATGCAATCATGTCTTCAATTTCCATTTCCTTTCTTTCATTTTTGTCAGTTTACATTATTACTAAATCACTGCAGACTGAAGGGCTCTCCAAATTTAATCCATTTTTTCTAATCCTTAGTCTTTCTTTTTCACATCACAGCAGTAAGCTTATTTATTTCATCTATCCATCTCACACGTGGTTTCTCTCTAGGTCTTTTATAATATCTTGGGATACCACTTAAAACTTAATTTGCCCATTTATTATTATCTCTTCTAATAATATGCCTAGCCCAGTTACATTTCAAATTTTTAATTCTTCCAATATCAATGATATTTGCTTATTCTCTCACTCATCCATTTTGTTTTTTTTAATCTCTTTTTGTTATTCCTAACAGAAATCTTTTCATAGTTTATTAAGTGGTCTGAAATTTTGTGTATTATTTTTTTGATTAAATATCAAAGCTCAGATTTATAAGTAAGAACTGGTAAAGGATATTTATTATATTTTTTTTCAATCATATAGACATATTTTCTTTTAATGTTAATTTTTTTTCTATCAAATGTATTTTCTATGATTAATTTTATTCACTATATTCTATTTGTATTAATAATCTAATCAAGATATTTATAGCTTTTAGTTTCTTTTAATTCATGATTATCAATCTTTATTTTTGTCTTCTGAAAAAATCTATTGATTGAACATATTAATCTACATAACTTTACTCCTATTTTTTTACTTTCATATGATAACTCTTGCAATATTTTCTGAAGCTCTGAAGCATTAATTGTAAAAACAATTACATCATATGCAAAATCTAGATGACTTAAATAATTTCCATTTCCTTCCTTAGATTCCCACTTTAACCACAAAATATTTCTTTCAAAATGACTGTAAAAATTATGAAGATATAGAATCATCATGTTATACACCCTTTTTAATGCTAATATTTTTAGCATAATCATATAACCTAATAACTCTTGTATCAACAGGCAAAACTCACCATATATATATATTGCCACACACAGCAAGCTAGAGTAATCAATGGATGCCAGAAGGCTTGTGCATAAAATCCCCATCTAGTGCCTACTAATCCAATATCCCCAGACTAGTTTCTGGCTTATGGTCTTCATCAGTGAGGAACCTTGGATCTGAGAGCACTGCATCTAGATCTTAGGATCTAATGCAACCCTCCAGAAACCACCTTTTATCTCCATTTAACTACAAAACTATGAGTCTTAAAATGAAAACACCTTAATGTTTTCAATCCAAGCCCATTAGCTTATATAGTCATATGGGTCTGAACCCAGTTTAGTACCCATACATTTTGGTGTCTTTGGTTCTATAATAACCATAGCCACCACTATCCTATTAGGCAGGATTGGTTTTAAACCAATAAACATCACATGACCACCTCTTATGACTATATAAGCTAATGGGCTTGGATTGAAAACATTAAAGTGTTTTCAGTTTAAGACTTATAGTTTTGTAGTTAAATGGAGATAAAAGGTGGTTGCTGGAGGGTTGCATTAGATCCTAAGATCTAGATGCAGTGCTCTTGGATCCAAGGCTCCTCACTGATGAAGGCCATAAGCCAGAAACTAGTCTGGAGATATTGTATGAGTAGGCACTAGATGGGGATTTTATGCACAAACCTTCTGGCATCCATTGATTACTCTAGCTTGCTGTGTGTGGCAATATATGTATATATATATATGGTTAGTTTTGATGTTTTAACAATAGTTATACACAAGCATAAGAGGTGGTCATGTGATGTTTATTGGCTTAAAACTCTTGTTTCATTTTAATAAATATTCTTTAAAATATGACAGTAAACTAGGTCTATACCTTGATGACCCTATGCTTTAATCATTGTAAAAATTCTTATAGTATCAAATGCCTTTTCATAATATACAAATTCAAATCATAATAGCAATTGATATTCATTGTTTTTTTCTATAACTTCTCTCACTATCTAGATATAAATCATTGTGCTAAAAGAAATTTTAAATTCAACTTGTACTTTTAATTGGTTATCACCCACAATTCTCCCTGATGGATTGTAATTATTTTGATCAAGATTTTGTATGGAACTTATACAAAACTGATAGCTCTGTAATTTCTAATATTTTCTTTATCTTTTTTAAATATCAATATTACTCTCACATTCTTCCAATCATCTAATCCATTTTTATTATTTACACATCTGTTATATAACTGGTTCCTATTTCTTTATCTGCTTCTTTTAAAATATTATTAATAATTTTGTCATTTCCTAGAACTTTTTCATTCTTCATAAATTTTGTTTCATGATTCATTTCTTCATTTAAAATGCTGGGTAATTTAGAAGATAAAATAACTATAGGAAATACTTTATTTTCTTCTTTTTACTATATAATTCTTTTAAACATTTCATGATATCACCTCTCTTGTTAGTAATACAATCTTTTCTTCTGATTGTAAAAATAACTTTTCTTTCAATATAAAGACATTCTACATTTTTGAGAAAATTTTCTTTTATAGTTTTTCTTGCCAATACACAATTATATATTTTTTACATCATAATTGTGTTTTTTTTTTTTTTTTTGTATCCTTTTACATAACTCTAGATATTCTTCTGTAAGGGTCATTTTTACAAATTTTCATATTCCTTCTTTTGTCATACATTATCTTGTCTTAGTAGAAAATTTACTCATGAACTGCTGGGTTTTTTTTTGTATTAGTTATTATTATTATTGTTATTTTTTTGGAGTTCTTAACAGAGTATCAGTTATTAAGTCAGAAATATTTTCAAAGTCTGCTAATATTTTGAATCCTTTAGTTTTGCATTAACATGTGTTTTATATTTACCTCATTAGAATATTTGCTGCCTTTAATCTACTAAAAACACTACAATCTTTAAGTATATATTTTTTATTGTCATGTCAAATATTTATATATATTTAACCAAGTACACAAATTCATTTCACTTTCTAAAAGAATAATCAAATAGGTTATTGTTTTGAAAGTTCATAAGAAGTTTGAGTATTGAAATGTCAGAACTGAGCTGGGATTTATGGACTTTAAGCTCCATATTCTGTTAACTCTACTAATATATCAAACCATGCAAGACTTTATTTTTTATCATTTCTATAGATACACATTTTTGCTTCTGTTATTAAAATCATCTTTAGGATTTCGTAAGCAGATATATAACAAAGTAATTTTAACTTTATATATAAGTCATCTTCGTGATTTTTATATACATATATACATTTGAATATTTAACAGCTAGGATGTTTTAAATAAAGATGTATATAATTTAAATAATCACGTATATTAATGCCATAAGATGATCTATATATAAATAGATCGAAAGGTGGGACATTTAATAATTAAAATTATTAAAATACAAAAAAATTTCAGGATTTTTGATATTAGAAATAGTACATCTTAATATAAGCCAAGCACTGATTGTATATGTGAGGGAGATTATGATCTGGTCCAACTGATGAGTGCTAGTTCTGCATGAAATATGTATATTGGGGATCACTTATCTTTTTCACATGTGTGTGGTTATCTGTATCGGTTGTTTGACATGGAGTGGAGGATAGGCTAAGTCCAAATCCAGGACATATATGTATATTTACACATGCAATCTATATTTTCTGTATATATAAAATTTTGAAAGTAATCTATGTACAAAGAAGTTATAATAAAAGTAGAAAATAAATAACAACTTGGAAAATAGTAAATTTCAGTTCATATATATATTAATAACAGAATTAAAAAATGCATCTACAGAAATAATGCTACTATATCTTTATTTAGATGTTTCTATGTCTATTTTTATTTAGCACCCCCCCCCCCCCCCCAAGAATTCACAAATCTATATCCTCTTTCCTCTCTGTCACCATAAACAAATTTGCCAACTGCATTTTCATTTTTTACTCATCTACTGATTACCAATAATGTTAAACATAAAATTTTTTAAAAGTTGTTTGATCTGATCAAAATCCTTTTGTACAGCCTTATAAATAATCCCCTTTCTTCATCATAATGAGAACTTGTTGGACATAAATCTGAATTATCTGTATTCAGTATCTTCCATTAAATTGCATAATTAATTTCACCACTTTCTCTGATGTATCATCAGTTTGGAATGTTGTTCTTCCATTTTTTATTTATAATGAATACTATTCCATTGGTTCTTCAATATTGTAATTTTATAGTAAAGTACATATCTATCTTTTAAATAAATTGTCTCTTTACCTTTTCTCTAACTTAATAAAGTCCAACAATGTCTCATTTAAAATTAAAGAATTCTTCCAATTTATGCAATCTCTCTTCACTTGAAAGTGAACTGCAGTTGTAGATATCTAAATAAAAGACTATTATTAAAAGGTATCCAGGGTCACCAATCAGGGGATTCTTAGCACATCCATGGCACTCAACTGCTAACTTGACTGGTGACTTTACAGCCTCCTGGAAATAAGGATTCTAATTTAGTTTTCTCTGTCATGCTTATAAATATTTATAAAAGAAATCATTCACACATCTTTATCCTGTGTTAAACCTAATATATTAATTAAGAAATATCACTGATAAGAAAAACCATGGTATTTTTTGATCTTAAACTCAAGATAAAAGACTGATAAACTCACTATGCTGGCTGATACATATTGGTGAGCAGCCCATTCATGTATTTATATATGAATAATTGTATAGAAATAACAACTGCAATGGCAATTAAGAATATAAGGAGCAGACTTTAGGAATTTATCCTCCTTGATTTTAAGGTCTCAAAAGATAATAAAAGGGCATTATTTCAGTTAACAGCAAATTCCCTTCTGCAGCCTTCACTTTAATATAAAGTATCTAAATAACTGCATAATTTTCATAATCTCTATACTATTACTGCTAACTTTTAATAAGTAATAGATGCTAATACTGTTAACTAAATCCCTAACCTATGCTAATTTATTCAATATTCCCAGACTAGTTTCAGACTTTCATCAGTGAGGAGCTTTAGATCTTGGACCAGGGCATCTGAACCTTTAGAATCTAATGCATTTTCCTTCCAGCACCTATCATATACCTCTGATATAATATTAAGTTATCAGACCAAACTAAAAGAAACATATAAATGTTATTATTCTAAGCCAACTTTCTTGAATAGTCATCAGTTTCTATATATTACGATATCTCTAGCTTGAACCTTACAATAAGTAGCATAGAAATGGTGGAATTTATGCGGCTATAACACTAATATGTAGCCTACAGTCATATGATAGAATTAAGCTATATTTTAAAATATCTAAATATACATTATTAAATTGATTCGTTTTATTAACACTTCCATTTAAATTGTTCATTTATTAACTCCATTTTTAGCAACCTTTGAAATATGTATCAACACTCATGTGTATATGTGTACATGTATATAGAAATGTGTGTACACGTGCCCACATATATATATCCTTTTTTTTTTACTATCTAAAATCATTTATGAAATTATATTACCTGTAATAAATATTTTTTTTTTTATAATTGAATTAAAATATGGAATAAAATTAACACATCAGGGCTGATAAATACCATTTCTATAGTTAGTTCAATGAGCTGAAATTATAATAATGCTGTTATCTCTTAAAGGAAATCAAATAACTTTATTTTATCAAAACTATTTATATATCAATATAATTTTAAAACACTATATGAATATCAATTAAATAGTTACTTTTACTTGATTTAACTCTTTATTATTACTATTAAATCATTGATAAGATGGATAATTTAATATTTCAATCAATTTGCTAAAAACAAATGCTTTTATTGACCTAATCCTTTGTTGCTAGGCAACAGATATGATTCTTCTAGTAATGGCTTTCACCTTATGAAACATTTTTATTCAATGAATCAGGAAGAATTGTCAACATTTATAGATTAATTACGCTTTAACAATAATTTTATAGACGATTTTAAATGAATTATTTATTTATTTTCGTTAAAAAAAATGATTTAGCAAAATTTATTTAAGATTTATATTTAACTAAATGGAATATAATTTTTTTATCAATAATTATAAAGATTATTCATTTAGAAAATATTTTTAAATAAGTATTAAATTTATTGCTAGTGTTGTAATGGTGTCTGAACAAAAGGGGTCTCCAATTAAATAAAATAAAAATACGTGCAAAATTTTTTTTTAGGGGAGACCCCGGAAATAAATTCCGAATGAGCCCATGATTCATTAATTACATTTTTAAAATTAAAATTGACAATGCGTATTGTATTTATCTTATTAATATATAGCTATATTTGAACAGTATTACGAATCTTAACGATGCAAAAGGAGCATCAATGTTTATATAATAGTTATAAATACTGAGATGCTAAAATAATTTATGTTAAGAAGGAGGCAAGCAGTGGCAAACTATTCTAAACAATTATCAAATATTATTTCGTCATAGCATCTTAATGTCAATCTATTTTAACACATTTTCCAAGAAGACAATATACATCTACAAAATAGTATTAGTAATAAAATAATAAACAGCAACTCGTAAACAAGTATAATATTTCGTAAATCTTAACAAAAAAAAAAACTTCTGAAATTACAAATCAATCAATGAACCACAAACTATTTTTTTTTTATATATCAAAGCAATGACCGGGAAGCGAACTCGGGCCAGCTGCTTGGAAAGCAGCTAAGCTAACCGCTAAGCTACCAATGCCTGACAATGAACCACAAACTTGCTGATCATCTTTTTGTTTATTTGATATTTTATAATGTTGTCTTTTAATTTCTTCAGTAGGACATTTTCTATAATACTTCATTACCACGTCTAATTGTAGCCCTCCAATGTATTCTATATATATCTTTCTAATAAAAGCAATTGACGTTGCATTTCTTTACAATGTCTTTAAAATAATCTGTATAATGTAGATAGGATCTACTTCTCTCATGAAAACCATGCTTAAGTTAAAACATTCTTTTAGGAAGTCTTTCATTGTTCATTTGTTTTACAGGTCCAATCCAATAAAGATACAATTTTACAATAATGGACACATTCAGTTTTGATTTTATGTCATTACCATTGTATTTTTTTAAACTTTATGAAGAATCCTTAAATAAAATGTTTGTAGTACTTTATAATCTTATAAATATGTAGTACACTGACAATAGTAGAATGATTAGTTACTTAGAAACTCACGTGACATTAAAATATCCAGAATGAGAGTTCTAATACAAGATCTTTTAGTCCTCAAATCCATTAAACTGAATATTAATTACATAATAATATTCATAGATCCTTTTTAATTTTGTACTACTGGAAATTGCTAAAAATAAAATAATCATGTGGCTAGTTGCTAAGAATATCCCATGGCATTTAATCATTCAAATAGAAAGTTTAGCACGATAGTTTCACTTATATAACCAAAGTGAATTCTTTTTCCAACTGGGGTTGGTTCTACCACTGCATTAAATCACAAATCACATTGTAAATTGTCCATTAAGCCTCCTTACAACAATCATTAGCATTAGGCAGCAGATAGAATTCTCATGACTAAGAGTCAATGTATTTTTATATTAAATTTTCTCGAATTGCTGCCAAAAGTAAATTTCTTCAGCTCATACTAAAATAACTGTATTGTTGATTACCCTAGAGTTCTTTTTTAAGTGTCATAGCATTGGCCAGGATGTGAACCCACAACTCAGGCAACTTCCTGCAAGTGCACGGCAGTCGCACTGACCTCTCGACCACCAATGCAAGACAGTTTATATAAAAATTCACAGGAATGACATGAATGAGATGCCATTCATGGATCTTGAGCTTTAGATTCTGTCATTTTACTCAGGGATGAGATCTCTCATGATCATGGACTCTGGGAGGGAGGAGGGAAGCAAGTTGAGTGAATGCGTGAATAACTATCAAAAATCTCATAGAAATAATATTAATAACATTTGGTTGGGATTTCAGTCTGCCATGCACCCCCACACACAGAATAATTTTCTATTTTTATATACTGACACATATCCAATATATTAATACTAATTTTATTTTGAAATAAAGAAATATATCTATAAAGAAATAGCAATAAACTTCCAATGCTGGAAATTTAGTCCTTATTAATATCAAAATTACTTATGTTACAGATGAAAAATGAACCTTCTTTCATTAGATGTTCAAGATTTTATATAGATAGTAGATTAAACAATGATAACTATTAGGGTGAGTAGCTGATTGCAACTTCATTTTGGCTGATTTGATACTCATCCTAATTGTTATTGTTGAATTCAGCGTTTCTCAACCTTTTCAATGTTGTGGTAACCTTGACCTCGTACTTTGGATCTCATGATACCATTAAGGAAAACACTTTTTTTTTTAATGGATTACTTTATAATTATCAGTTACATGAGAGACATGATACTTTATAGCTGCTCTGTTTATTTATTAATTAATCATATAAAAATAAATATAACTTAAACTAATTAAATTAAGACAATATATTTAATTTAAAGCATTTAGTTTGAATAATGCTATGTTTTGTTGCATCAAATTTACTTGTATTCATTTGGAAAGTTGATATATTATTTTTTTACATCACACAGTACTCAAGAAAGAATTCACAATAACCCAGGGTACTGTGGAACCCCAGTTGGGAATCACTGGACTAATCTAATAATTGGCAATCTTTTTTACTCCAGATCACTTTTCTATGTCAAATATTTTGCATCTCATTCAAGAGTGAAGTAAACAAATCAATGATATAAAATGATACCAACAAAATTTATATAACATGAAAAGTAATAACAATAATAATGCATTAATGTACAAGTGAAGATAAGAAGTATATTCTTCTTCTCATAATGCAAATGCAGGTGAAAACAAATAGTGAGAATACTTTGTAGAAAACTATTGTATTCATTTATCAAATTGATTTTAAAAATATAAAATAGTAGAAACATACAAAAATTATGTTACATGAGTTAAAAATTTAACTACAAACTATAATAACAATTACAACAACGACTTCCTTATTGCTATTTCTGTCTATATAAAGTTTCTAAAACTGGTTTGTAATTTAATACTTTTTGCAAATATATGATTCCAAATTATCATGTGTAATTTATTTTTTTAATAGATTTAAAATGTAATTTATCTGGAAAAGGATTTATTCACAGACGTAAGATGAATTAAAACTATTTAAAGTAGATACTTTTTTTTCCCATTATTTTTAAAAACTGTTCAGAAAAAGATATCAATATTCTAATATAATTAGAATATTTGATACTTTTTTTTTTCAATTTCTTTCTACATTTCCTTAAATTTATTATAAATTAAAAAACTTTTAAAATCAATTAATTTAATTTCCAGGTCATCATTTAGCAGAAAATCAAAATAGTCCATCAGTTGTGCAACTTTTTTCATTAAAATTAAATATTAATCGATAAAATAAGTAACTAGTGATAAAATATAAATTCATATTTTATTTTTGTAAGTTTACCAATTCAATAAAAGAAAAAAAAAACTTTTTGGGAAAAATTTTAATGGCCATCCCAAATGCATTGTTGCTTACTGCTGATGTAATCTATTATTCATATAAGATTTTTGATGGCATTATTATAGACAGCACTTAAACGTTTATTGTTTAAATATGTCACAGTTTTCAGTCTTGTAAATATTTGACTACCAAAAAAGTATATAGTAAGTGATATGCATGTATTACAATTTTTATATATATATATCATTGAACACTTATAATATTTTACATTTAAATTGTTTTGTTAATAATTATCATATACTATTGTATTATTTAAGTTCTTTATATACATTTATTAGATTCAATAAGGTGAGTAGAAGCAATCTTTTTATTGAAATCTAAAGCATTGCATTGCTGTCTGATTATTTTATTGTTTTATACTATAAAAAAAAGTTAAATATTTATTTATTAAATTATTATTTTTAGTAGAAAACAAGAATTAAAGATGAAAGGAGAAATAGTTTTATCAATGCAATCCCTAATGTCAAAGTTCCAATTTTTGATTCTGCATATATTGTTAAAAAGATAAATTAGATTACTGTTCATAAAGAAGAAATAAAACCAAGTTTACTTTTCTATAACAAAATGCAAAAAAAGGAAATAAAATTTTTGCCAAATAAGCATTTATATTTTAATTCAAAAAAAAAAAGAAGAGAAAACCCAATAGTTATTTAACAGGAGATAAATAGATATTTATTAGAAATCCTATTTAATTAAAGTAGTTTTATTTTATTTTGGGGGTTGTTAAGTTTAATTTTGTTGAAAAAGTGTTGAGAGTATTTATTAAATTTATTAATAAAATAAAGTTTGTGTAATTCCAAAAATATTTTAGAGAAGAAAGGATATTCTAAAGAGGAAGGAATTGTTATATATGAAAAATTAAGAGAGCAATATAAGATATAATTGATTGACAAATGAATATTAACCTGTAAACATGCAGCCTAATACTCTCACATTTCAGCACTTTCTGACATTTTTCTGTCTCACACATCAATGTAAAATAATGATTAAATGATTATTACTTATCAAAAAATAATAAATTTGACTTCATTTGATAGATATTTTTGTTTACTACTGAAATAAATTTTAAATGTTCACATTTTGTTTCTGTAAATATTAAAAAAATGAGATTGTAGTCAAAACAAAGAGTTTAGATGTCATCATTTCTAGAAAGATTATTTTCAGTTTACAAAATCAATGAAATATTTCTTATTTCTTATTATTTTTACAAATCCAAACAAATAATTATTTATTTCTTTTATATCTAACAAATTATGCTTTAAAAGTTTAAAATTTTTGAATATTTATTGCAAAATTGCAATATTTTCATACTCGTAAATATAAATAGATTGCTTACATAGAAACTAAGCTTGTAAATTACTTCAGGCCATATTTATGTTAGCTGGTAATATAACATATTTTTGAAAATAAAGTATTTTAAGTCAAAATAAATTATTAATTTATATTTCTTGATATCTAATAAATATAGTGTAAATTATTGTAAAAAAATATCTAAAACTGTAATAAATTCACAAATAAACATGTTTTTGATCATTGGAACTGTTTTCTTTAAACAATGTCATAAAACACTAAACATTTTACAGCCTTGGCAACAGCCAATGGCTGAACATGTCAGGGCAGGGTTTATATCTATTGTAAGAGCAGGAATTTTTAATTGCCCACTTTCTAGTATAATTTTTTTAGCAAAAATTTTATATAATAAAATATACCATTTTACATGCATTTTAACATATAATACTTATGAAAAAATTCACCAGGGGGCGAATTGATAAAAAAATGAAATAATTCACAAGAAGCATACCAAAGGTTAATATTAAATATAATGAAAACATGAACTGTGCTGTATTAAGGTACATGACTTTACTTCTATGCTATCCAAAAAAAAAAGTGTAAACAAATAAAATAAAAACTCATTAAGAGCAATCATTTTTTGTTTTTGAGCATCATACATGGTCACATTTTAAAAATAATAATTTGTAAATAGATTCAAATTATCCGAGAAGTCATTCTTCCATCTTGTAATACTGTATAAAATGCTCATTAATTTTTTTTTCAGTTTATGGTAAAAGCAAATATATTCTTCCTTTATTATCTTTTCTGAAATCGATGTGCAGTATTACACATAATAAAATATTTTCTAAGCATAATGCTAAAAGTTTTACAAATTTTTGAAATCTGCTTAAAGTTAATACTGACTTAAAAACATCAAAATAATTAGAGAGACCAGTCTATTATGTTTCTATAACAGAAAAAAGTTGGGAAAAAAAAGAAAAGCTTATTTAATTTTGATGAGTCAGATATTTTATTTATTTTATTAAAAAAAAAAATACACTTCAGTAAGTTTTTTTTCTTTCTTATTCTCATTTTCAGTGAATAAAAAAAATATACAAATGTGTCACCTCAATTTATTATTAAAAAGTATATTATTATTATTTAAAATTTTTGTTCATACTAAAATTTTAATATATATATATGCATACTATACATATTAAGTTATATATATATAATATAATATTTATATACATAATCATTAAAATCAGTCAACACTCATAAACATATGTGCCTGTTGAAAAATATTGTACACATGCAATTCAATAAACAATATGTATTTTAATTCAATCAAAGTTTTTTCAACAAAACAAGATCTATTAATACACTATGTACGATGTATGTGAGGGGTTTATTTGTGTAAAATAAATGTGAAATAATGTGGGTAGTTGACTAGCCAGTATTAAACACAAAACAAAAATAGAAAAGTAATAAAATTTCAATTTTATTTGTTAAATATTAAAAGAATTGTTAACTTTTTTAAATTGTTATTATGGATGTCTCTGTGTTGCATAGCTTTGTATAATATTTTTAAAAAATTTAATTTGAAATAAGAAATGAATCACTTTGGTTACTCCTTCCCATTACAATATACATTTAAATTGAAAATTGTTTATATTAGAAATAGATTTGTTGATATAATTTTGAGAATTTAACAATGATATTGGTACTGGTAGTAAATAGGAAAAAGCTAGGATTCAGCATCATAAAATATGTGAAGACATTCTTGGGTTAAGGAATAAAGCTATAAAATATTGAATTCTTGAAATCTATAAAATATACTCTGGAAACAAAAAAGGCCAAGTTAAGTTTGAACAAGAAATGTAAGAGCATAGTTTTAAGTAGAGTTGATAGATTTAAGAAAAGTAAAAAGTAAAGAAAGGATTGAAAAAAAAAGACATTAAATAAATATTCTACCAGAGCAAATAGAATAAAGAGGTGTTTGGTGAGAAAAGTTTTTAATACAAAATGATAACAATACTTCTAATGCATACTGAAACATATCCTAGATATTATTGATTCATGACAAACAAGATAATTTCTAATTCTAACTAAATAAGAATTGAATCAAGCCATCAAACATCCTAGATGTACTAAAAACAGATCTTTAATTTTTGTTTCCTTGTATTATTCAACAACAAAGGATACAATGGTCAAGATATTTGTCCTAAACTAATACTGGGCAAAGTTTAAATGAATATATTAAATAAGACATATCTTTACAAATAAGGATCAGAATTGTTTTGCTTTTTTCATGTTTCCTGTGACTGTTTAAGGACATGAACATTGAAAACTAAAAAAATAGGGGGTAAAAACAAAATAGATGGCAAAAAAATGAATAACTAGATACTCAAGCTTATCAGATTAAAATTCTTATTTGAAGCACAATCACTGGATTAAAATTGTCATACATTGGTCATATCATGAGATCATCTAATTCATTAAATAAATTTATAATACTTAGATAGATTAATGATAAAGAATAGATTGTCCAGCAATTTACAGTAATAAATATACCTTTGAGTATTCTGAAAATCACTCAGGCGATACATTGACGATGTGGAAAACATACAGTGAAAAAATATACAAATGTTAGTACAAAAAAAAACAACAATAATAAATTATAAATATAGGAAATAGCTGTCAAAATTTCATTATAAAAAAAAAACGAAAACAAAACAAAGAAGTATATATATTTAACCATGCAATACATACAAATGTTAATACAATAATAAATAAAAATACTTGATTTCAAATATTTTTTAAATGCATAAAATCAAATATAAATATCTAGTGCAGAGTTGTACAAAATATGGTAAAGCCATATTATTATTTTATCACTAATCACCACATGACCATCATTTCTTATACTTGGTCATAAGTGTTATAAAACAGGTAAAACTTTTTATATAATGACACTCAGTGTAAACCAGAGTAATCAATGGATGCCAAAAAACTTGTTCCTATCTAGTGCCTAATCATCCAATATTGCAGACTAGTTTCTAGCTTGTGGCTGTCATCAGTGAAGATCCTTGGATCTGAGAGCACTGCACCAAGATTTTTAGGATCTAATGCAACCCTTCAGCAGCCACCTTTTATATTTCTACTTAACTACAAAACTATGAGTCTAAAATTAAAAACAATAATATTTTCAATCCAAGCTCATTAGCTTATAAAATCACATAGATTTGGACTCAGTTCAGTTCCCATACATTTTGGTGTCTTTGGTTTTATTAATAATCATAGCCATTACTGTCCTATTAGGTATGATTGGTATTAAACCATTAAACATCTCATGATTTCCATTTTTTA
Organism: Epiperipatus broadwayi; assembly: GCA_028023455.1. Classification (NCBI taxonomy): domain Eukaryota; kingdom Metazoa; phylum Onychophora; class Udeonychophora; order Euonychophora; family Peripatidae; genus Epiperipatus; species Epiperipatus broadwayi. Next base: position 3,720,402 of record JAQFVV010012503.1, on the reverse strand, counting down.
TGCTTACTCATAACTTATTAAAACAGACAAAACTTTCCATACAGTAGTACCACCCAGTGCAAGACAGAATAATCAATGGATGCCAGAAGGCTTGTGCATAAATCCCTATCTAGTTCCTACTCATCGAATATCCCCAGACTAGTATTTAGCTTGTGGTTTTCATCAGTGAGGAGCCTTGAATCTGAGAGCACTGCACATAGATCTTAGGATCTAATGCAACCCTTCAGCAGCCACCTTCTTATCTATATTTAACTACAAAACTGTGAGTCTAAAATTGGAAAGCACAATAAAATTTTCAATCCAAACTCATTAGCTTATATAGTCATATAGGTCTAAACTCAGTCGTATTTGAAGCAGTCGACCTGATACTCAGATCGAGCTTCACAGCCCACTCAGAATCTCCTACCACCAAACAATATTTAAACTCCATCCTTATGCATATATACATATTTATTAATACATATTTTTTTCTTCTTGCTTAACCATTAAAATAACTGACTTAGATATATAGATATCTTAATGAAATAATTTTAATAAACAAATATTTAATGTTATTTTAATTCGTATATGTGCGTAATGGATACTTTTAAAATCATAATTTCAAATAAAAATATATATTGTTAATGTATATTTTAAAATTACATATTGTTAATGTATATTTTAAAATTATATCTAATTTATTTATTTTAATCATGGTGGTCAGAAAATGATGCAATTCTTCCAAGAAGTAAGCCATTAATTAGTCTGAATTAAAATGTTATAATTTATAACAGTAAAGTAAGAATCCATTAGTGGAAATTTTATCCACTTCAAATTTGTTTTAAATTCATGACTATTTTAAAACAATCATTCGAGAAATTTGTAACAGGATTACAGCATTTTCAAAACTTACTAAAACAAAAGATGCATCCGGTCAGCAGATTCCAGATCTACTAAGTGCACAAATTGCCTCAAGTCTAGCAGCTAAGTGCTTTCCAACATCACCAAAAAAGGATATAAATACTGCTAGATTTGAAATCCAAAAAAGAGGAGCACAATCGTCAAATAGCAATGGCAGATCTAATCCACACTAATGTTTTTTTTGTACAATGTGTAATGAGTAGAGGAAAATTCACCTTTTCCTCTGTTCAAACATGCTCTTTCCCATGATTATAACTCTGGATCCCGTACCTATGAACTTTCCAATGCTTAGAGACTAAAAAGTAAATGCTACCTGCTTGACTGACCCCAAAATCTAGATCTAATATATCAATCCTAATGGACACTAAAGCATCAAGGACTGCCACTATATTTAACAAGGTAAAAAGAACTTTAGCCACTGCTTAATATATGAATCTCTTAAACTCAGCCTTCTGTAATAATAACCCTGATGTTCTATTAGATAATTAATATTATGTAAAATATTTATAATTTACTTACCTCTATTTTGTTTGTAACTCTATATAACTTTAATTTCCTTTATCATTGATCCTCTATTTAATCTGTTTTTTTCACATTCATGCAGCAATAATCTTTTAGTTTTTATTATCGTATTTTATATATTTGTATTCTAAATATGCCAATAATCCCTCAAATTCACTAGTATGTAATTTCTTTTTTTTAATTTTCCTTCCCTACTACTTTACAGGATGATTAAATTAAGTTTAATTAAAAACAAGTCTTATTTTATCTTTGCAAAATGCTCACGAATTTGGGAAAAACAAAGTAATTATCTCATAAGGTTGTTGTAGAAAAACAGAGCAAAATCCTGTTTTTTCTAAGAAATGTTTTTATTTTGAAATAATAATGCACTAATCCTAAAATGTCAAATTTATTATATGTAAGTAAATCTATTTATTCTCCAATTCGTCACCACCATCCCATTTGTATATGTATAATTATATTTATTTTAATGATAGCATTTATAACTGAATTTTTATACTTATTTAATGGTATGGGAAGTTTATAAATAAAATAAAGTAAAAGGGAAAGCTTTATATCAAAGAATTATGTATTTTAATAAGTTTAAATGATCCACTTCTGTTTAGCAATTAAATCATACCATTACGCAGGATATTCCATAATGTGTGGGTATTAACTAAGTAAATATTTTTTAAAGTTATATTCGTTATTCCAAGCATTGCATGCACATAGGCCTCATCATTCATTTATTAAATATATATTGGTGCTTCTCTTTACCTGGGAGTATCAGAAAGCCGAACCTTGTTGCATATCTCCAAGTCCAAGAACCAGGCTCTTAAACCCCTGGAGACTTATTTGGTTATATGAGCTGGCTTTATGTGGGAATCACTCTGGAAAATGCAACCCAATAAATGCACAGCTGACTGCTCTTCATTCGTGAACTGATTTTGCCAACATTTGCAGACTTATATCAGTCTATTTCTTCAATAAATTCTCAGAAGCACCTGGTAGGATCTGTGACTGGATTACATAAATATGCCGCCATGCATGCACTGCCTTTCTGTTATATTTCTAGATAAGACCCATGAACATCCATAAACCATAATGTTGTGACTCTACTAACCAGATCCATTTATTATATTCATTAATATTTTCAGATGCGCGTCTTTGGTGACAGCATTATATATATAACAAGCTATCTCACACATGTTTTCTCACTTGGTAAAAATTAAAACACTTTCCCCTATTAATAAAAATTAATTTTGTAATCAAATTAATGTTTCAATCCTAAATAATATTTGTCAGCTAAATCGGATAAATGCTATATTTTTTCCTTCTGGGGGTGGATTGGTATCTCAAGAATACCTTTCCTAATAGCGCTAAATCAATTATCGATTATTATATTTATAAATAGTGAGGATTGCCAATTCCTCTACAAGCTTTATGATAAATGCTTAGCCAGAGCCAGCACTTAAAATATCTGTCAGAAACCCCTCCCCAAACCCCTGACCATGGTTTCGTGCTTTGGCACTCCTTATTGGCATATGAGCCACAATAATAAATCAAAGTAATCTGTCAAATCTCATTCTCTAAGTTATAAATAAAATGTCATATGATTTCTCTGTTACTGTCTAAATATACTTCAATATATATTTCCATTAAGAGGCCAATGATTAATAAAATAATGAAACGAGTATTCATTCATATTTCTTTAAAGTAATACAGGGGTACACAACCTTTTTACACTTAAGAGCACATTCCATAATACCGGCCAGGTGGCGGGCACCATTTATTTTTTTATCTGGGCATAATTGCTGAGATATTCTTGACTTCGTTTAAGGAGAAGCCACAGTACATCGCATCACATCACATGTAAATTTATAGTTGGATATTGTTAATAATATCACATAATGTACAAAAAAATATTTATTTCAAAAATAAAATTTTATCATATAATTGATATTTTTACGCTGTAAAAGTACAATTTGATTACAATATAATACAATAATTAATAAAAAAAATTCAAAAATTAAATTTATTTGTATCAGATAAATAATTTTTTATCGTGTTCGGATAGCGGCGGGCGCACATAAAATGGTCTGCGGGCGCGGGCATAGGGTTGGGGACCCCTGAAGTAATAAATCCTTATATATATTATAAACTTTCAGAATCATTGTTTTCTTTTATTTAAATATTAATATCTTAGTTATTAAATTATGCTCACTCTGACTAGATGATCTCCCGCTAACCTTAGAGATATAATTAATATAAAAGGTCATGACCTTTAATTGAGTTCAACTTGTATTTCATGCTAAAATATTCCACCATATAAATTTAGATTAGAGTCTTTTTGCGTCTCTGCTTTGCGATGCCGACAGAGAAAGATAAAATTAGATCAATATCATCGGGATTGTTGCTCATAAGTTGGTAGATCTGGAAAATAGGCAAATAGGGCAGAGTTCATGAGTGTTCATAACTTATGTATCTTGTGCATGATTGGACTTGAGGTACTTTTGCCTAGATGCTAGATCTTGTTATATGAACAGACAAAACTGACCGGTACACATTACTGTATGGAGAGTTTTACCTGTTTTAATAACAGTTATGAGCAAGCATAATAAATGGTGATCATGTGATGTTTAGTGGTTTAATACCAGTCCTGCCTAATAGCATAGCACCTGACTGTGGTTATTAAAGAACCAAAGACACCAAAATGTATGGGTACTGAACTGAGTTCAGATCTACATGACTATATAAGCTAATGAGCTTGGATTGAAAATATTATTGTGTTTTTAATTTTAGACTCATAGTTTTGTAATTAAGTAGAGATAAAAGGTGACTAATGGAGAATTGCATTAGATCCTAAGATCTATGTGCAGTGCTCTCAAATCTAAGGCTCCTTGTTAAGCCACAAGCTAAAAACAAGTCTGGGGATATTGAATGAGTAGGCAATAGATGTGGATTTTATGCACAAGCCTTCTGGCATCCATTGATTACTCTGGCTTGCACTGAGTGGCACTACTGTATAGAGAGTTTTGCCTGTCTTAATAACTAATCTATAATCTTGATATTGATATTATTAAATGGTGTTTCTCATGTATTTTTCAAAAATAAGATGTGTCAAAAAACATGCTTTTATTGTTTTGATCCAATGCACATGCTCTGAGCTTTCATAGCAAGGGTGAGTAGAATTAGTTCTGTCCAATTATAGTTCATATGTAGTTAATGGTAAGATTCTACAATAATTTAATATATTTACTGTATTATTTTGGATGCTGCTCTCAGATAATTTTTTTATTAGTGCAGTTTTTGGATTACCTTAAGGTTGGGTAGTTTGGATCTAATGAATGAACAGCAATAAAAGTATTAAACAATCTGACACCATTGTAACTAAATTGTCTAATTAGAGTTTGATAATGCCAACAAAATTATTTGGGCTAAACGGATATTAACAATAACCACTTTAGTTGGTGATATATATATCAATAAGAATTTTATATTTATAAAGAATAACAACAGACAATTTACAATAATAATTATAAATATCATGCACAGAAGGCAATCTGAATTTATAAAAATTAATATGCTCAGTATAATTTTGCAAGGTACACAATGAGAACAATGTACAAGCAGTACCATCACTCCAAATAGTGAATTATAAACAAAAAAAAAATAGATAGCCAATGAAATTGACCTAAGCAAGAATTTGACTAAATAATAAAATAAATAATCCAACTGAGAACATTGATAAACAATACGATAATCTACAATTTAAAAAAAAGAAGAAATAATAAGAGTAATCAACAAATACAATATTACCACAATTAAGTGTGCTTTTGCAATGAATTTTATATTTACTACAAATAAATATATTAAGTGAATAAGTAGATTATTTATAAGAAAAAAACCTCTCATTTTATTACGATTGATTGTCAGATAGTTTAGCATAAACCATTTACTAATTAAAGCCAAATCTTTATCAATCATCTGTTCAAAAAGATCATATAAAACAGATTACGAGACAGAGCTGCTATACCATTCAGCAACATCATAAATCACCAAATGCATATCTAAAACAAAAATATCAATTATATAAATAAAAAATAACATAGGACTAAGTATAGACTCCTGAAGAACTCTATGTTTAACTTATTTAAAACTGTTAACAATGCCATAAATTTTATTTCCTATTTTCTGTCTTTTAGATAACTTTTTAACTATAAAGCAAAATGATCTTGAAAATCATATAAATAAAATCAATGTAGAAGAATGATATGATGAATAGAATCAAATGTTTAGATACATCCAAATATGTAGCTACATTTTAACGACCATTGTTGAATGAAGATGCTAAATTGTGCACATGATTATAAAAAGCACCCAAAGCAAACGTTCCAGCAATCAAACTAAACTAGTGTATAAAAAGCATTTTATGCATATTCAAGAATGACATCAACTTATCTTTTATTAGTATCTCAAATAGTTTAACAATAACGGAGTTGATTGAGCTGAGTCTATAATTAGTAACAGCTAATAGATAATCCTTTTAAAAAATGAGCATAATAATACCAATTTTAATACCAGCACCAAAAAAAAAAAAAATTAAATAAGTAAATTAGAACTGATATAAAAATAAATTTATTATCTTGAAAACTTTTTGAAGTTAAATTATCTAAACCAGAAGCATGATAGCTGAGTAAATAATCAATCAAAAGAAATTAAAAAAAAATAGATTCAGAAGCCAAACCACTAATAGAAGACTCCTTGGCATATATACAAATAAATTATTAAAAAGATCAGCAACATATTTTTAATTGTCATATGCGTCTAGCATATTATCATTATTTTTAAAGAAATTAATTTGATTAGAGGATTATATATTTAAAAAAATAATTGTTTTGCATTTCAGAAAAAATATTTTTATTATAAAGAAATTCCATATAATAATGTGATTTAGCTTTTTAAATATTGGACTTAAATTCCTTAGCGAATCACTTTAAAGCAATCACATTATCATTAGAATATTTCATATGATTTCTCAAATTATTTTTTAATTAACTGATCTGTTATCCATAGAGAATGCTTTTCATTATTACTATATGATTTAATATGATCAATTACTTTACCAATTAAGGAAGCACAAATGAAATTGCCAAAAAGCCATGTTTATCACTGTTCAAGTCAAAAATGCAATCCATCTCTGATTAAAAAATATATTATTTAATTTAACATGTGATGGCTGATTGACATATGGATAAATACCCCGACTATTACAAGTCACAGTTAATTTCAAAAGAGTTGCAAAAATTACTTATAATAGCTAAACCAGCTAAGTCATATTAATAATTAACTAGTCAAGTCTATCAAATATAGGACCAGAATGAGATTTATAAGATGACATTATTTGCAGGTAAAAAATTTACCTGACTAAAAATATAAATATATAATAAATTTAAGCATCCATAAGTAGAATTATGTTCACATGATCACATCTCATACCAGCACATAATTGTTTATAAACAAGGCAAAACTCTCTCCATACAGTAGTGCCGCCCTGTGCCAAACAGAGTAATCAATGGATGCCTCACTAATGAAGGCCACAAGCCAGAAACTAGTCTGGGGATATTGGATGAGTAGGCATTGATTACTCTGGTTGGCACAGGGTGGCACTACTGTATGGAGAGAGTTTTGCCTTGTTTAGAATTATGTTCCTTAATTAGTACATCAATATTCATATCATCAGTTATTATGGTAGAGGATGAATGTAAATTAGGTAATGTATAATGTTCACCAATAAAAATGTAACAGAATTAGTCTACAGTCTATATATTGCAATTAAAGAAAGATCACCATCAGGAAAATTAAATTTAATTAATATAGATTTACCAGTAGTAAGTGTTTAAATATGATAAATAAAACTTAAACCGGTTATGATGTAAATCATTACCCAAACACTCTTGTAAATGTATAATTTATACAAATATTGTTTTTATTAAAGATCCAAACCTCTAACGCCCTAAACTCCTAATGGAAGAGTACTTATGTATATACTCACATTTAATTAATCAGAATGAGTTTTAAAATGGATTGTATACTTGGAAATAATTTTCAAAACGACAATTATTCTGCTTCATTTTAATTAGAACACAAGATGAATTAATATAATTTCTAACATAAATCAAAATATTTCAAATAAATGCAATATCATTTTGGTCAACCATCTTTTATTTTGCCATCCAAAAAGATATTGAATAGCCAAAGAAATCCAATGCCTAATGTAAATATACTGGTTGTTATTTTCTAAGAATAAAAACTAGCAACAATCTGCAAAACAATAGAAATAGCAAAAATAGACATCACACAGATTTCTGCAACAAAATAATAATAATTTGAATTCCATCAACTGTATATACATACACCCTCATCTCTCCATTATTTTCCAATGTTCTTTTGTATGAATATGAAAATGTCATAAGTTCTCGAAAGTGCTTAGCTATCTAATTTTTACACTAACAAACTCCATTACTGCATATAAGCACACATATTATGTCTGTTACATGTCATACATGAGAACTATAAACTGTTAACTCTTCTATAATAATAATAATAATAATAACAATAATAATAATAATAGCAGCAGCAGCAGCAGCTAATAACAATAACAATTTAATTCAGTTCAATTTTGTTTGAAGTGTAAACAATAATTAATAGTAAATTGCAAAATGCACAGTCAAATGAATGCCAAATTAACCAAGATTAATTAATAAAATAATAGAAAGGAATAGAAAAAAAATAGATGACAGTTCAACACTTAAGGGAAAAAAGAAAAGAAAAAAATAACAGATGTATAATATAATAACAACAACGATAATACTAACAATAACAACAACAATAATGTTCCAACTGAATTGTTACCCCTGCTACTAATTATTTAATAGAAAAAAATATTTTCAGAGTAGAAAAAAGAATACTGATAAAGATTTTTTTTTTTTTAAAAAAAGACAATATACCAGAATGAAAAATTGATAAGAAATATTATTGTCAGGTGATTTTTTTAGAGAATTTTGCCTATCTATCAATCTACATGTAATTATCTGTTGTCTATAGAATTATTCTTTTGTTTTATTTAGGAAACCAAACCCATGTTCTACGTTTGCTTCTTTCCTAAAGAAATATCAATAGGGCTGTCATATCCACACCCGCAAGATCAGAGAATTCAATCTATAATTTGAAAAAATATTTAAAAAAATTTGAAATTCATAAATTTCATATATACTACATTTCTTATCTGTCAGTCAATCATAATCTTGTGCAACTATCTATCTGCACTTGCTACGTTGTTACTATGTATTAAAAAATTAAATTTTTTGTTTAAAATGGCTTACAGTGGTTGACATAATATATTTTATTTATATGATAAAATGAAATAATTAGTTTAGATTTTTTTTTAAAAAGTTGTATATTGAAACAGGGCAGATAATGAATAAGAACAAATTGTAAATTTACAAAATGTAAAAACAACAGAAAAAGAAATCTGCATTAACAAGATGTGATGCACTGTGACATCTCCTTAAACAGAGTCAGGAATCTCTCAGCAACTTACACCCAGAGAAAACTGTTAACCACTTTATCTTCCCTTTCCATTCCCCACCCTAAGTTTTCCCATAATCTGCTCCATTCCATTTCCACAACATCTTTGTCAACTCCATGGCCTTCATATCTAAATCCCCCTTATCTTTTCCTAAACCCAGCATAAAAACTGATAGCCCACTTTCTGTATAATAACTTTGTTCATATTTATTCTTCCATTACTTTATTATTTGTACCCTTTCTGGTTTCAAGCATTTACATTCAATTAACAGATGCCTAATATTTTCTATGCCTTTTTTACACAAATCACCCATATTTTTCCATCTACATGTATAGTCCCTTGTTGCTAAAGATCCTGTTCGAGCCTTGAACAATAAACTACTTTCATTGCTATTATCATAAATTAACTCGCACCCAATGTTCCATTTACTTTTATATATATTTAAACTCTTTTTACTCTCCAACTCCCTATTCTTTATTAATGCATCTATTCTTTTATCCCATTCCTCACCACTATAACACTTAACACTCCTCCTAAAACAATCATCCCACCTTTTGTACAAGTATACTGATATAAATTTCTTTATCCAAATTCTCTGCATACCACATTACCTTTCTCACCCGCCTTTGTTGCCTGCCCTTTACTCATAACCCAATTAAATACTATTTTGGCTATTCTTTTATTATTTATAAACTGCAACCTACCAAACATTTTCATTTTGCTTTTTGCATGACCATTCCATTTCTCCTTGAATTGCCTCCTTTGCTGTCTACATGTCTGCATCTAATGCAGGTGTTTCTACTTCCGTTTGTACTTTTTCTAAGTAATCTAATACCCTTTTACTAACACATAATGTATCATTACCATATATTAACTCTGCTACTGCAACTCCCTTCCGTACAATTCTAGCTACATCATACTTATTATATAAAATCACTTAATTTCTTTATCAATCCCTTTCTTTTCTTTGCTTCATTTAGCAATTTTTTTCTCCCAGTCATCCAAGCAATTTTCCTGCTTATTTAAGATGATTCCCAAATAACTATATCTATTCACCACACTTAACTTTATATCCCCCAATAAAAATTCTACATCTTCTTTTTCCCTAGTATTAACCAACATTATATTTGATTTTTCTTCACTAAATTTAATCCCCATCTTTTTACTCACTCTTGCACATGTCCTCAACAGAACTTCCATATCTTCTCTTCTTTCTGCACACAAAAAGACATCCGCAAAAAAAGACCCGACAAAGTATATACTTTCTTGCCATCTATTAACAGTATCTCTATCCCTCTTCCTAGTCTTTCTATTGCTCTCTCCATTTCACTCAAATACAACAAAAACAAAATAGGTGACATAGGGCATCCTTGCCTTAGTCCCACCCCATTTTTAACTTTAACTGATTCTATATCCCCTAATTAATATGTATAGTAATTATTTTCCTATAATTTCTTAATAACATCTACTAAAGCTTCATCCATTCCCAGATCTGCTAAACTTATCCATAATATACCATATGCCTTCTCTATATCTATAAAACTCATATATAACTGTCTATCTGAATTCCTACTCATATCTATAAGCTGTATAACTACAAATAAACTATCTCCTATATGCCTATCTGACCTAAAACTCCTTGCATTTCCTCCACTACATTATTTTCTTCCATCCATTTTGAAACTCTTCCAGCCACCATATATAAAAAAACTTTATATAAAACTGATGTTACCGCTATTGGTCTATAATTGTTTAACTTTCTATGATCCTTACTCTTTCCTTTAAATAATAATCTTACTATTGTATTACTCCAACTACCCGGAAAACCTATCTTCTGTGCCATCTTATTAAAACATGATAATAGCTTTACTTTTGCTCTACACCCTAAATTCATTACCATCTCTGCTGCCCATCCATTTAAACCTCATCTTTCCACTTTTCAATTTTTTTCCTGCCTCATTCAGCTCATTTTTTGTAAACCTAATATTCCCATTACTATATGCTTTCATGTTTTCTATCACTCTGTCCTTCACATCTAACATCTTTTCTATATCCATTACATATCTATTTAAGATTCTATCTAAATCATCTCTAGAGCTACACTCTATTCTCTCATCATCTAGTAATACTATCTCTCTCTCCCCTACATTTCTTTTAATGTAATTCCAAAATTTTTTACTCCCATCTGTTTCACTTTTATTAATATCGTCCAACAATTTACTATTCAATTTCATTCTCTTTCTATAATTATCTACTTTAGCCAACTTCTTCTTTTCTAAATTTTCCCATTTATCATTAATATCTTTTTCACTTTCTTTGTTCTTAGTAACACACTTATATTCTCTGCATGCTTCTTTTCGCTCTTTTACACTTTTACTAACTTCCTTGTGCTATTACAATTGCTCCACCTACAGGACATGACAAGCATTTAATGTAATTCCATACATTTAATGCTTTTTCAATGTAAAATATGAATATAAAAAAAATGTTCTGATGAATAGTATATGTGTGTATTGCATCCTCAAAAAACTGTGACTTTATACAAAAACTTTAGCAGAGAGAAAATTATGGTAAATAGAGGTGTGCATCAAAAAATATTGACTTCATATAAAGATTTTAGTCACAAAGTTAATTGAAGAGACCAGAAAGTAAAAGAGATTTGTTTTGATTCAAAAATATATATGAATTTAAAACAGCACATAGTTCTTATATCTTTTGGATTTCATCACCATCAATTTTCATCAAAAAATGATCAGAGAAGAAGAATAGTAATTTTTATTTATTTATTTTGAGAGGACGAGTATGTGATCATGTAAATACATCAAAAGACCATATTGATCTATAGTTAAGGATCATATAGAATATTAACATACGTAATTATTATTTACTGAAGCTATAACCTCGATAATATGCGTGTAAAATGCTATAGTAGGGACCTCTACAGGTGTTTAGCCACAAGCTTACGGTATGGAAGAAAACATAAATGTGCTTTCTCTCAATTTATCATTCCATTATCTTTTTCATGACATTATTTTATTCTTTGTTGATATCTTAATGCATATAATTTGCTAAATTAAATTGTAACAGAGGCATGCATATATATATATATGTTAAAAAACAACTGTATTATTTATATATATATATATTTATTATATATAATGCATTATAAGCCACAATTTTAAGTGCCCTCACACAAAAATTTGAAATCAAATAGTGTGGATATAGCAGTCATACTGTTTCATAACTCAATATCCTATCATAGCATTAATAGAGAAAAGTGTTTGAATTTATGATTTTTCTTCATTATAATATGAATAATTATCAAACATGATGTTAAGAAACACTTTTAACAAATAATCATTTTAATTTTTAATCTTGATAAAAATTTAAATAAATTTAATTACAAATGAAAATAAAATAATTTATCAAATTTAAAATCCAAAATTAATACAAATATTTCTAAAGTAATTACTTTTTTCTCTCCTATTTATTATTCTTTTTTTTTTTTTTTCCTTTAACTATATATATAAAAGTAATATAAATTTTATATTTAAAATTATAATCATTTCAAATAAAATATTGATTTAGTTTCTTTTTTAAAAATAATAATTAAAAATAAGGAAATCCAAGTAATCAACCATATAATTAAGGGATTTTCTCCTGATTTCTGTAATTTAAATTAAAAAGGGAGCATCTCAATATCTGTAATATCCTTTATTGAATATATTAAAAATAAATTATTCAAAAATAAATTAATAATGCTTCATATCATTACAACAACAAATAAAGACATTAAAAAAAAAATATTTTACATACATAACAAAAGCTTCGTAAGGCTGAAATAGGATATCTGCGAACCATCCTATGACAGGGTTTGAATTTGGGTTATGTGAAATTCTTTCCAAAATCTTAACCATTCATTAATAAATGTCAAAACAAAAATTGTCCAAACCATCATCATCATTTAGTAATTGGCAAAGTTTAGTTGCTACTAACTTCTCCTTCATTATTACTTTCTGAGGGAGAGATCTTTGCCCTGCAATAAATTATTTACTAATTAGTCTGTTTTAATTTTTGCTTTTTACTTATAGGGCAAAAATAAAAAAGTAAAAACGATCTTTTTTTTTAATCATTTCCCAAATAACCATTTCTCAGAGCCTATACACCTACAAGATGATGAGAATTTTTATAGCTTTATTTTATCATTCATTAACCATTAATAGATAGTTATATTTGACTTGACTATAACCTAATTATATAAAAAGATCCTTAAAAATTATGTCTTCATTTCAGGACTAGATCAAGATTAATAAATTTATATTATAACATGGTAACAATGTGAATATAAAGTTGTTTGATAAGTTTAAGTAAATAGTATTTTGGGATATACTTCAAATTAACAATTGAAAGAATGTCAACTCAGGGAAACAAAATTCCTTATAAGAATACAATTTTACATATTATTAATGTTATATATATATATAAATTTTGTAAAAATATAATAAAATTTTAAACAATAACATGTTTTTCTGTTATAGTAAAGAAAAATAAAACATACCACTTTTTGAAAATGATATAAGCTTAAAAATATTTTTAAATGTTTATTATAATTTTTTTTGAAAACAGATATTTTATAATCTTTTTCTAATGTCAGATAAAAATAATATGCATTGGAAAAATGAATTAATTTTGTATTAAAAAATTAGATATTAATATTTTACTTCATATTTATAAATAACAATATATATATATATACAAACTAAATACTTCTATGACACACATATGTGGAATTTATAGTATGTAGGGAAATCTGTAAAAAAAAACAACAACAATTAATTTCTAATTAATATATATAAAAATATTTTCTAAAAAAACACTTTTAGTTAATTTGATGAGTAATGCACTAATAAGCAAAAAAAAAATTTTTTTTTTGACAAGTAACTTTAAATAAAAGTGTTGAGTGTCCATAAATTAATTAATTCAATCACTATTAGCTAAAACAATAGTGAATGAATTAATCAACTTTTGGATACCTCAAGTTTTTATTTAAAATTATGTATAACAACCAAAACTGCGTCTGAGTAAAAAAAAATTTTTTTTGTTTTTTAATGCATTGCTCATCAAATAAATACATATTTTTTAGAAAATATTTTTTCTATATATTATTTTTTATTATTCAAATCTATTCCTATATCTTTAACTTTCTTATTGCATTGCCAACTTCATATAATATTAAATCATCTATACTCTTTACTAATGTTTTATAATGCTTTTATTACAAGTCACTATGATAGTTTCGATTGCCCCAGCAATCTTATTCAGAACTTTGAAATTCTGAAGAAGATTGATGAGGCAATCGAAATTATCATAGTGGGTTGTAATAAAAGCATTGTAAAACAGTAATAAAGAACATAGAAGATTTAATACTATTTTTATATCACTTCAATTTTTTGAAATCATATATCATAAACAGTAAAGTTATTTATATTCAATTTTAAAAACTGAAAATATAAACAGTGTTGCCATATTTTCAGTATTTGAAAATAAATTTGCATTTTGTTTAAAAACGGGTTCCAATATTACTGAGTTTATGAATCCAGCATTTAAATAAGCATGTTTAGGTAAACAAAATAGAGAAATTAAAATTTTATCTTTCATTTATTTTTCTTTCTATTTTAATTAACTATAAATGCTTTTTAATGCAATAATCATCAAATTAAATGAAAGTGGATTTTTAAAAAATAAAGTATCAGTGCATACCTCGGAATTTACCAAACCAATTTCAACAGTTTAAAATGTGGCTCACTACCACTGTTAGGCTGGATAACCCTAAAATATTGCTTTGTTATATTGCAACACTTAAAATTTTCTAAATCCTTTTTCAAATTCATTTTTCCACATAAACAGAAAAATTATTCCTATTCAATTAAGTCATTTTTTACTTTTGGGAAATATATGTATTCAAGCACGAGTGTGTGTGCGGCGCAACTGTTCCCAAAAGCTATTAATACAAAATAGCTAACTAAAAATGGAATTAGCATATTTGCATATCATTAAATGTATTAGCAAGCTATGATTATGAAGGAAAGATCCTTTGAAAGCGTTCAGCTAGTTTATTATTTTTAGTTAGCTATTTTGTATTAATAGCTTTTGGGAACAGTTGCGCCACACACACACTCGTGCTTGTATTCCTATTCAATGTAAAAAAGAAAAAGGATGCAAATCTAAAAAATGTCTATTAGCTAGAAATAAAAATTGATTACAAGATTGTTGTTTTTATTGAGATCATAATTTAAAAAAAGCACAATTTATGTAAACAATCCAAAAAGAAATCAAAATTTCATTCCTTTCTTTCTATTTTAATTAATTATAAACACTAATATTTTTTTTCCAAATAATTTATTATAATTACAGTATTACATTAGCAAACAAGGCAAAACTCTCCATACAGTAGTGCCACCCTGTGCCAACCAGAGTAATCAATGGATGCCAGAAGGCTTATGCATAAAATCCCTATCTAATGCCTACTCATCCAATATCCCCCAACTAGTTTCTGGCTTGTGGCCTTCATCAGTGAGGAGCTTTGGATCTGAGAGCACTGCATCTAGATCTTAGGATCTAGTGCAACAACCCTCCAGCAAACACCTTTTATCTCTACTTAACTATAAAACTATGAGAATGAAATTGAAAACACAAAAATATTTTCAATCTAAGCTCAATAGCTTATATAGTATAAGAGATGGTGATCATGTGATTACATTAGCAGTTATGATATTCTAACATATAGTTTAAAATTTAATTGTACCATTTCAGGTTTGGATGTGTTCAGCTAATGCAGCTCAAAAACATTAATGAGTTGGATCAAGGTAGATAAAGCTAAATTATCTAATCTGAAAGATAGTATCAGAAAGGGATCATACCCAGAAATTAGACTGATGCTAATTCTAGATCATTTGATATGGCTTCCTAGATGTAAGCTAGTGTTTAATCCTGATAAATTTGATCCTATTGCCTTCATGCAGAAAAAAAATAAAACAGACAAAAACAAGGGATGAACTGATAACCCCTGAAATCATTTTCTCTATGACATGGGACATATTGGATTTAGACTCACCATGTTCCCAAACAATGGTAAGATGTTCCTAAAAAGGGAAAGAGAAAAATAAAAGGCTAAAATTCAGCAATTCCAAATGAAGGAAAATGAAACCATATCAAATAAAATATATCCCAAAGATCTACACAGCAACTGCACCAACAGTGAAGAGATAAAGAGACTGATGATTAAAAGATAACATGATCAATCTGGACAACACTACTAATTCCCCCCCCCTTAAATTAAGTGAAAGCACTTACTTAAAAAATATTGTACCATCTATTATGTGAGACTCAAAACTTACCAAACTTATCTGAATATGAATTGAAATGTGGCCCACTAACACTATTAGGCTACACAAATATGAAATATTACATTATTATATTGAATTGTCATCAAAACCAAAATGTGTACAAAATCCATTCAGCATAAGTTAAAAATTCTGTTATAAGATTCAACCTAAATAAACTAAATTCTTGAATTAAGTAAAAGCATTTGAAAATAAAACAATGTCAAGTAATAAATCAAACGTATTTACTTTTTTGTCATCCCTCCCCCCAAAAAAAAATTAATGACAGTAATGTCTGGCAAATACAATTATTGTATTATTACTAGCAAATAATTATGCCACCCGCCCCCATTCACCATTGAAATGACACTAAAAGGGAAAAAAAAGGAAATGTACATTTTTTCATGTTTCACTATTTTTACATTGCTTTGTTTGCTAAAATATAAATTATTTTTATGCTCTTATTTAATACCATTTTTTCCATAGTAGATTATCTTTAGGGATATCTTTTTTATTAAAAAAATTTGATGTAAAACACTTTTTATCATAAATTAATTTTAATGCATTTCACTTTTTTAATAATTATTTTCAAACAAGACTACATTTGATAATAAATATGGGTTTTACTTTTATGGAATATTTTCTGTATTGCTTTTAATGAATATACTTATTGCCGTCAATTATTTATGAAATTATTTTTGTATGCAGTGTGATGCATTGTGGCTTCTTCTTATATGGAGTCAGGAATCTTTCAGCTACTATGCCCAGAGAGATCTGTTAGTCAATTTACCTTCCCTTTCCATTCTCCACTCTAAGTTTTTTTTTAATATTCTTCTCTATCCTGCTCCATCTCATTTCCACAACATAATCTTTGTCAACTTCATGACATTTATATATAAATCCCCTTTATCTTTTCAAGAACCCACTTTCTGTATAATTACTTTGTTTATATTTCTTCTTCCATAACTTCATTATTTGTACCCTTTCTGCTTGCAGGCATTTACATTCAATTATCAGATGCCTTATATTTTTTATGCCTTCCTTACACAACTTGCAGAATAAATCACCCACATATTCCCTTGTTGCTAAAGATCCCATTCAAGCCTCAAACAATAAACTACTTTCCTTGCTATTATCATAAATTAACTTGCACCTAATATTCTGTTTACTTCTATATATATTTAAACTTTTTTTTTACTCTCCATACTAGTTTTCCATTTCTCCAACTCTCTATTCTTTATTAATGCATTTATTCTTCTATCCCATTCCTTGACACTATAACATGCAACAATTCTCTTATCACAATCATTCCACCTTTTGTATAAGTATATTGACATAAATTCTTTATCTGAATCTGCATAATGTACTAACTTTCTCACCCATCTTGTTGCCTTCCCTTTGCTCATAATCCAATTAAATACTATTTTGATTATTCTCTTATCATCCATCAATTGCAATCTATTGAACATTTTCATTTTGCTTTTGCATCTCTCATATAAAAACTTGACTATCCCATTTCTCCTTGAATTGCCTCCTTTGCCACTCATACATCTGCATCTAAAGCATGTCTTCCTCCTCTTTGTACTTTTTAGCAAATTCTCCATGCAGTAGTGCCACTTAATGCAAGTTTTAGTAATCAATAAATGCATGAAGATTTGTGCATCAAATCCCTATCTAGTGCCTACTCATCCAATATTCCCAGACTAATTTACAGCTTGTGGCTTTCATTAGTGAGAAGCTTGGATCTGAAATCACTGCACCTAGAACTTAGAATATAATTAAACCTTTCAGTAGTCATATTTTACCTATTTAATTAACAAGTCCAAAATGAAACACAATAATATTTTCATTCCAAGCTCATTCATTTATATAGTCATATAGAGATAAATCCTCTTCAGTATTTATATATTTTGGTGTCTTTAGTTTTTTTTTAAGGGCAATATTGGGATTAAACCACTAAAATAACACTGGGTGACACAACTGTATGAAGAGTTGCTACTGTTTTAACAGCTTGGGTAAGTATAGAAATTGGTGATCATGTGATTATTTTTGAATTGTTTTGTTTAATAAAAGACTGCATAGTAAATTTAATAATAAATTGATGCAATTTATTTCTTAGGGATTATTTTTTATGGATTCTCCTGTGTGAGGCATCCAGTAAAAGATCATTCAAATTCAATAAAATTCAGGTAAAACACATTCTAGAATAGTAGAGAGAGAAAAAATTATTAATTGTAATTAAATATTTTTAAAATTGGCTTAGATAAATTATTACTTTTTAATATTTACAGAATCAAAAAAAAAACCATTATCTCTCTTCTTAAGCTTTTTTACATTTTTTTTTAATTAATTAGATTATTGCAGATTATTCTTCACTATAAAGAGTGATAAACAGAGTAGTTAAAATTCAAAAAACATTAATAGCAAAAAACTATTTTCCAAATACTTTCCTACTGTGTACCAGAATCATGGATGCGACAAGATTCTGGTACATGGTACCGAAAGTGCTCGCAAATAGTTTTTTGTGATTAATGTTTTTTTGAATTTTAGCTACTCTGTTTATCACACTTTATACATGAAGAATAATTTTCATTATCAGACAGAGTTTTTGTATTATTTATTTAGATTATTGTAGCTGCTTTTGAAATACAAACAACAAATATTAATTTGTGATTATATGTTTTGTGTAAGATAAAAAAAACTTTTAGTTCATAAATATTGTGAATTTAAATTTTTATTGACAATTTTTTTATTATTAAGAAGAGTAGTAAACGTTCAATTCAACATATGTATATATCATTTTTCAATATTCATTAACTGCTTGCTTTGGTTGCAAAATCAGCACCATAGATATATTTTTTATGGACTATACTTTTTCAAATTATGTTTTTAAAAAAAATTGAAATGACATTTTTATCATTTTATCAAAAGTTGATAATAATAAACATTCTTATAATTTAGAGATAATTGTTTTGATGTTTAAAATTAAAACAATTAGCTTCATTCCGAATCTTTTCTCATTACATTATTTTTTTTAAAAAATGGGAAATTTTTTTTTGCTTGTCTGTTTGTAACCTTTAATCAATTGGCTTATTTTTTTTCAAAACAATTAATAAATTAAATTTTAAAGTAAACCAATGATGAGATAAGATTATTTATAGTATTTTTATCTAATCACTTAATTAACTATTTTTTGTAAACATTTATTATATTAACATTATATCTGTTGTACTTTTAAGTCCTCCTCTAATAGATGGTGTGCAGTGGATAATAGTTCATGCTTTGTTTATTTTATTTGTTTATAATATATTATGGTAATATCTCATGGAATTAACTTTCTTTTAAAAACATACACACACATACATAAATATATCCAGCACATACATTTTTTTAAACATCTATAGTACATATATACATTAATATTAGAGTATAAATAAAATGTAAAAAAAAATGTAATTATGAATAATAAATTCAGAAAGTTCAAGCGTTCATGGCCTAGTGGTTAGCATAGCTGCCTTCCAAGCAGCTGGCCTGGGTTCGCTTCCCGGCCAACGCATTTGACATATAAAAAAAAAAAGTACTTTTACACACACACACATATATATATTAACTCATTTACTGTTTATTCGAAATTTTAAAAAAACTTGTATTGTATTTTTATTTATTAAAATGGACTGCAAATATTATGTTATTAACTTTTGAAGCTTTTGGTATATCAGAAGAATCATCAGTTTCAATTGACATTGAAGCCCTAAATTATACAAATAATTTATTTATATAATAAATTCTATTATCATTCTATTCTGAAGAACATAGGATGTTTGAAGAAAATGAAGTTGATAGAATCTCATCTTCTTGTTGTGATACCTTTTTAAAGACATTGCGATGCAAGTTCTTTTTTGTCTTAATTTATGGAAATTATTTTATAGGGATTGTAATAAATCACTGATATTTCCCATAAGAATAATGGTATATTCAACAAATTTTCCAAAATTTTATTCTTTAAATTTTGAGTAGCACAGAATAACATTTCACTAAGTTTTTCTAATGTTCCCATTTCTAGTTCTTTTCTCTCTCTTGTAATTTGTGTTTTTTGTTTCTCATGATGAACATAAAAAGTAAATTAATTCGGTTGTTAAATATTCTGCATATCTTTTGATATATTATGCAACTTCTCTATCAGTTTTATCAACGGATCCATTTCTTCTGAATTTTAGTTTTGGATATTTTTTTCTTCAATAAATATTTTAAAATTAGTAGGGCCTGTTACTGTTGAATGCAGCCCTACCAATGATTTGATGTTTTTAAGTCCATATAAATTTCAGAATCTGTACAGTTATTTCTCTACTTGCAGTGAATGGTTTAGAATGTTCATTTCAGATCCTTGATTATTCTCTTCATGCAGATTTAAAGCTTTTTGAAGGTCTACTGGATAAGTCTCTAAATTCATATTTTTAAATTCAATGCCTCTTGGCATAGGCACAACATTCATTTTAGGAGTAGTAGCAAGAGTGGCACAAATTAGCTTTTATCTTTTTATTATTTCTCTTATAGACATACAGTCCATGTTGGAACAAGATTTTTTTTTCTTTTCACTATTAAATCAGTTATGTTTTATAACTTACTAGCTTTATGCATGAAAACATTTTATTAAATAAAATGCTCCTTTATCAAATTTTAGGAAGAAAAAAAGTAAAAAACAACAACACCCATGCTGTGAACTTAATTAAATCATGAAGAGATCGTGATTACATAAATTTATGTGAGTATAATTTGAGAATATCAAGATTTGCTGAGGAATCTACAAGATGAGAAAATGGCTGCTGCATATCATAAATGATATAAAATTTACTAAATTTTCAAATTTTAACATTTTTTTGCATGATGTATAATGGAAGTATCAATGTTGATGTCATGACTCCAGTGTACTTTATATATGCAAACACAATTTTGCAAATAAATGTGAAATATTTTGAAATGTAAATGGTACTTAATGTATATAGTATTTTAGTAAATAACGAATAAATTGTTTTTATCTATAATTTTTAACTTTTTAGTTGATTCCTATCAGTATTCTTCATGGAATTTTACTGTTCTGTTATTGGTTCGTCTAAGTTTTTCTTGTAAATGTGCTGCATTCATAATCTTTATGCAATTTTTCATATTTTTTGTCATAAGATGGAATCACTAATCACGAAAAAAACCTTGCATTTGCATTGTATTGAGAAAAAATTGAACATCAGTTTTTTGTTAAATTACTACTAATAATTTCGAGAATTTGGGCTCTAGATTTGACTGAAAAATTAAAAAGGATTAGTAAAAAAAATTTTTTATTTTTGGTCCTGTCCCTCGGGGGGGTTTTATTCTTCTTTCTATTGATTTCAACTTAAAAATAAATAAAATAGACTAGAATTAGCAACAAACTTTATATATATATAAGATTTAAAATATTTTGTATTAGTTTTACATTTACTTTAACATTATTTTTACTTTGATTTTTGCTTAATTTACTTTAAATTTCATTATATTATAAGTTTACTTTTAATTAGTTCGACAGATGGGATTATAAAAGTTGTTTTAATTGTTGCTATACATCGGTACATAGATTACGTAAAAAATTTAAAGAAATAAGTCAAAGATAAAATCTTGTCATTGAGAGGGAAATTTATAAGCGTAGTTTCATAAGATACTTGCTTGTCAAATGATTAAAATCAATAAATAATTTTAGTATGGGTCTTATTTATCAAATGTCTATATTTTTGATCAAATATGAACAAAACTACAATAAACATCTATAAAAATAAATTTAATGATTTTTATTTAGGGTCAGGATGATAATAGATTTGCTTTTGAAAATAAAATTCTATCCCTATTTAACCTTAGGTTAAAATTGGTCAAATTTCTCTGATATATCGTTATTATGTAATAAAATAGAACAAAAAGATTAAAAAAAAAAATCAGATAGGAATATTAATCTATCACAGAAGAACAATAAAAAAAACATAGAAAGAACTCGCTTATAATTCCTTCATAGAAATGGAAGGTGGACATTTGTGGAATCAATATTACATCTACTAATCACACCAATATATCCAATCATTGACCCAATCTCACGACACAAATAACCTAAGATTACCTTCCCTAATATAACTTTACAAATCTATACAATTCACACTTAAGTTTAACATTGATATATTTTACCTTAAGAAAAAAATATAATAAAATAAAGAACAAAAAATAAATAAATAAATGGAAATGATTTTAAATATATATAAAAAAAGAAATACATCAAATAACATTATTAATAAATTAAGTTGGTCAGATAGGATAATATTGCAATCATTTAAATTTGGAAAGTTTAATTTAATGTTCATTTTTATAAAGTTCTTTGGTTTAAAATGTTCATCTTTACAGTTGCTTGCCATGAACGTGAATTCCCACTCCTAAGATTGGATCCATTTAGGTTGTTTTATTTATTCATCCGGAGGTTTTGTTTAACTGGTCCTCAATGTAGAAAAACGATAGTTCATTTCTCTTTCTTTACTAGCAAAACTGAAGGGATTGAAGTGCTTCAATCTCTTCGCACCTCCCACTAACACCTATCTGTCACATTGTAATAATCATGATCACTCACTAGTCACTGATTAATAATTTCCAAATTTTCCTTTTATATTAATGTGAAGGATTGAATTTAATTAGCACCGATGGATGGTCTTTCGCTGGGTCCATTCCATAGGGATTTCTTTTTATTTTCTAACAGTTTCTATTGTTTTCTGTCTGACGGTGTTTTTATTTAAATGCGAAGGTGGTTTACATTTAACTAATTAACAATCATTTCATTTCTGATTAATTAACCTGTTTTCCAAATCAAAAATATATTTAAAGATAAATTTAAAGATATAATTTCATCTCCAAATCTTTTTAAAATTTAGTTTTAAAATACTTTTTCTTTAATAAAGTTTTATTTTAATAATTTTCCATTATCTGTGCGATTTAATATATAAGAGTTTAAGATGATATTTAATTTCAATTTTTAATTCTAAAAGAAAATTTTTAAATGCGAACTTTTTAATTTACTTTCATGTTTAATAAATAAAAAACAACAACAATGTAACGAACGTCTGTGCTCGTTACAATATATATATATATTTGTTGCAAAAAAAATTGTAATATTTTATAAAATAATGTTGAAGCACTGAAAATCTCCAATGAGCTATCTATACACTAACTGTCAGTAAATGTAAGTGTTGAATAAGCCCATGTGATCATATATAAACATACCATTTACTGACATACTTATACACAGAGTGTGATTTATATACTAATGTAATTTCGAGACAAGTATAAACTTATATACAATCAAAGATAAAGTAAAGGCTTTTAAAGTGTAGGTGGGCTCATTCAATACTAACATTTTCTGACAGTTAGTGTATATATAGCTTGCTGGAGGTTTTCAGTGCTTCTGCATTATTTCGTCTATTTTAGGCTATTAAAAATAGTTATATTTAATAATAATTTTATACGTAATTAATATTTATTATTTTTAAAGTAATTATTTGTAAAAGAGATATAAAACATTACATTTACATTGTTTGTAGTATTTCTAAAACTTTTTAAAAATATTTATGACTTCTTTTATTTCTGAAAGTGATAATAAAAAATTGTTAATATATATTGTATCCTGCCAATAGGAGGATGACCCCTAAAAATATGCCAAGTCCCTACATTAGGATATACTATCACTTTATCTAGATAGCATTTAATACTCTTACCATTTTTTCAATTATATTTAATCAATATTAACAATTGTGAGACTCACCTTATCGTATTAACAAGAGTACATATCCTTTAACATTAAATAAACACTAAAATATTTATCCAATGGCATAAGAATACCTAGAACTCCTCCTTATTCTGTATATCCAAATATTCTCATGACTAATAATAATGCTTAAATAAAAAGAATAAAACATCTATAATTGCGAAATTTAAATTAACCTACTCAATAAGTTGTATTATTATTTTTATTGTATGATAATCTTTTATTATTATCACAATCATCAAGAATAATTATAATAATATTATTCTAAGGAGATCTCAGGATTATCATTGATTTTAATTAATTATTTATAACACCGATAAAATATCAAAAGGAATTTTACTTAAGTCTATAGGTAGTGTGACATTTTAAAGATGACTCATAACATTTTTGTATAATTATAACTATATCATCATTTTATTTTATGTTTTCTATTATTGAATTAAAAAAAATCACTATTTTTTATTTAAACTATAATCATCATGTCGAACTTTAAATAAAAATTAATTCCTAATTTGATTTCTTAATAATAAATATACTTTACTACATTTGCAATGTATTTAAATGATGTGATCAAGGCAATTTGCAATAATTTAATATGCCATATAATAAATATTTACCTAGATGATTGTGATATAATATTTTACACTGGATCAATTTTTCTTCCAAATTTCTGATCATATTTCTAGTTAATATACATATGACAATTAATACTCTCCAATGATGGTGTAGTGGTGATGATTCACCACAAAAGAAATGCAACTTTAGACACTTAGTGTAACTTTAAAACATTAATTTTAATAATATCTTATGTACAAAATTTAATAATGCAATAGAATTAATAAATAAATTAACATAAAACAACGAAATATTTATACAACAATATAAGATACTTAAAAGAATTAAACATTTATATTCACCTTACTTGCCATGAGCTATTCAAAATAAAATTTGTTGATAATACAATCAAATATTATGTGATATTGAATTTTGTTACTTGTACTATCAAATAATGTGTCTTAAACAATCAATCCCTCTTTTAATAACCACCCTTTTTCTTTAATTACATTTCATAGATTGTAACGAAAACAAGAAAATAAAAAAAAAAACATTGATTGATATTTTAGTCTTCAAGTAAAATAATTTTATTATGAAATTATGACCGATTACATTTTATCTGTGTTTATTTTATATTAGCCATTTGATCTCTCCCTTTATCTAACTTTTCTTATAGGTTTATCACTCAACGATATCATAAAACTACAATAAATGCCTTTTATCCTTTGTCCATATCCAATTTAAATATTTATTTCTTTCTCCACTAATCTTTATTTACCATTCAGAATATTTGCTGAATGTATATAAGCCACTCTCTAATGCTATCTGCATCGAATAAAAAATATTTATCCCAATCTTATCTAATACATTTAAGTTATACTTTCAGATTTCAAATTTCTATTTGTTTTATGCCTCTATTATAAATACTGCTCACGAAGACTTATAAATTAAAATTCTCTAACTATATTATAATGTTATTACAGGATTAAATTAAATTACATCAGATTAAATTTTAAATATCACCATTTGTTATTTAATATTGTACTGGAACACAAACACACCCGCCCCTTCTTCTAATATCTTTCTTTACTATTTTTGTGTGTAATTTACTAGCTCATCTTAATGGTTTAGTGACATTCAATCAAATAAAACTTTATACAATTAATAGCATAGATAAACAAATTATGTTAATTATTGATTTCCCTATCTCTTGATTTATTCCACCCATGTTAATAATTATTTTAAAACGTGAACTTAACTATATATACAAACATGACATTACCTGTTTTCTCTTCTTTTGAACATGCAAGTTAATTTAAAAAAATACATAAATTTTATTAGTGATATTGCAATTTTTCTCCCTTTTCATGCGTCCTACTTATCACATATCAATCTTTTTATTCTTTCCCCTCCTTTTATATTTATCTGAACACTAGTAAAACTATGGAATTTTTAATGCTCTCATGTTATCCTCCAGATTTACGTTTCTCTTTATTTTATTTAGCTCCATTTCACATTGATAATACTGATGTTCATATTATTTTCAATGTATTCCTTAATAATGTTCACATGTAATAGATCACAGATTGTGCCAACTTCTTAAACATAATAAAAATGAAATTATTTTCAACAGTTTGGATTTTCCTAAAAGCTAATGTCACTGATCAAAATTTATTTTACTTTTTTCTTCCATTACGTATTGATTTTTTCTTCCGTTGACAGTACTAATAATTAAATATTTCAATTTCCCAGTAAATCGCTATAATTTTTTCTCTATAAATATAATCCTTAGTCAGAATTTTGTTTTCATTGAACCCTATTTATAGTTTATCAATAAAATTTTCTTTATACTTAAAAGTTAGGTTCACTGATGAGAATCTGTTTAAATTTTTTTTCTACTCACAAATTTTTTATTCAGAGAAACATTCATAAGTTGCATTTAAATATTAACCACATTTTTTAATACACAAATATTTCCATTCAGGTTTATTTTTAACTTAATTTTAATTATCTTGATAATCATATCTTTAGCTTTATCACAACTGATTTTTCTATTATTCATGTATCTATTACATTTTAATCTTTCATAAATATGATGACATTTAAAAAGCCTACATATTTGATCTTGCTTAATCCTACAATTATATATTAACATATTACTTACTGTTCATTACTCCTGTTTCAATATTTCTTGGTAAAACATTGGTACATATATACATTTTTTTCTTTCCATTGGTTTTCTTAATATAGCGATTTTAGAATACTCTAGAGAATTGTCATTTTTAGCCAGCAGATTTCCTTTGTTTAGCCATTCATGTTACTAAAATGTTATTATAAAATTTAAAGTTCCTTAAATTGATCATCCTTAATTACTTGTTTCTTAAAAAAAAAAAATGAGGTAAAAAAAAAAACTTCAGCAATTTTTTTTTAAACCAAAATAAAACTGTTACTTGGTTTATATATTTTCTGTTCTATAACATATCTTTTCTCCAAAAAAAAAAAAAAACCTTTTCCCAACAAATATAATTTGCTTGCTTATATTTCAAATGGTGAATTCTCATTGGTTAATTTTCTCACTTCTGATTCTGAATATTTAATGACTTGCTTTGAACTGAACTATTTTTAAAAACAAATATTATTTTTTTAAAATATTTATTAGCAATAAAAACAACAACAATATCTTTAATGAATTTAATAAAACTACAATTTAAATCATTTTTATTTCATACAGATTAAATTTGAGATTAACTCTAGGAAACTTTTAATCATAAAATTCCAAAAATGAATGTTACTTATTTATTTTAGAAATTAACTTAAGCTTTCATTGGAAACCGTTATTGATAAATACCAAATGTGCTCAGACATTATTATTCAGCTATATAATGCATATTTCCCTTTATCAAATTAGGTTTGAACTCCCTTATCATTTTAATTACTATCAAATGATTCTTTATTATGAAATATTATTAACTTAGTTTTTTTAAAAAATCATTTAGATACCTTTAAAAATAAATATCTTAACAAAATTTAACTTTTATGATAGTTTAAATTATTTAAGTCCAAGTTCAAATCCTAGGATAATTAAAATAGTTATTTTTCACAATTTAATAAGTGGATATTATTATTATTTTTAAATTTTGTTTTATAAAATTATATATAATACAGTTTATTCCCAATTTATTTTTATGATCGGGTGTACCAATAAAAAAAGGACAATATATATATATATATATTTCAATTACATAACATTAAAATATTATTTGATTGAAGTACTATATATATATTTTAAAAAACTAGAAAAATGCATTTAATGACATGAAAGATGAAGGATTAATGGATTTCTTCTATTGAAATTTTACTTTTTGTATCAATACACAAATTTTTGGAATATATGCAATTGACTTTATAAAATATCACTATAAAATAAGATTGTGTTATCTGGAATATAATTAAAAATAGTGATGATTAAACATGTTCAGTCTCTTTGATATCCCAGCTGTATTACTGTAAGATATGGTCAAGCTTATACCCAGTATTTTAACAATGTTAAAATATTTTTAGCTAAACACATATCTCTAGAGGGATAAAATATATTTCAGACATTATTTACCTTATTGACAAGTTTAAAAACATGCACACATATTATAAAAAGCTATAGACTGAGTTAACGGGACCTATGAAAACATAAGGCCAACATATTAAGCATCCACAGTATCGTCAATCACCAAAGTTGAAAACAATGAAATTACGCACCTGGCGAACACCTTTAACTCCATTTTTATGATCAATTAAAATCGCGGTAATATTTTAATAACCAATTTTTTTTAAAAAAAATATACATTAGTCATATTTATTGCTGCACAGCAAGGCAGATTTAAGAGCTAAAGATTTCTGAATGAAAGCTCAACCTGATGCTCTAATGCCACTCCTCTCTCGAGCTATACATTCCACATTACTCAATTATCTATTTACTGATATATAAATACACGGGATAATTATCATTTGTTTATTAAAAATAAATAAAATCACTTATATTTAATTTGAATTATTTACGTTTTATTTAAATCCGAGTAGTCATAAATTCAAAACATAAATAGTTGAGATATTTACTTCACAATTCATGCTTGAATAATTATTTTTCTTTTCTTTTTTACGCTTGAGTGGTGGAGGTTTTAAACAAGACTTAATCTTACACCTTTTCTAAAAAATAAATGCCGAGTGAAATATTAAAGATATTCTTTGTATGTATTGTATATTCGGCTTATTTCTTTTATTGTTGATGTTGCATTGATTAAAATATGGTTTTAAATTTTTGACCTGTAACTTCAGCATTGTTAGATTTATTTATCTCTTGTTATTAATAAAGTAAATCAATTTAGAAAATTATGATCCGATTTAAATAAATTTCAAAAATCCCATATTCTGCTCCGGGAAAAATATGATTTACTTAACATAAGATATCTTATCTAGGATTTTAAATATATACTGTTTAGTTTTTTAACAAGAATAAAATACGTTGAAAAAATAAATCGAGAATGACCGCTGTTAAAAAAGCTTTGCTAATAAAAATTTGCAATTTTGACTGTTAATAAACATTTTACCCAGAATTCATAGGGTAATCGGAACTAATGTAAAAAAAAAAATCACTGCGAGCTATAATCTTTTTTAGATAAAGCATAGGTTATATCTTTTAAAATTTAATTTTGTAGTTAGAAAAAAGAAGTTTCTTTAGTTATTTATTAATGAAAATACGGCATAAAGAATTTTAAACTCTTTCGACACTTTCTAAAAATTTTAACGGGAGTTCAGTCTTATTGTAAACTAATATTAAAAATTTATAACAGACTGAATTGTTTCAGAACAATATATACTTGGATTTATTTTCATTTGATAAAAGTTAACAAGTGTTAAAAAACTTATGAATTCACTAGAGATAAAGCTTGATTAAAAATTGGATTTATAAAGATTAAAAAGAATGATTCGTGTGTTAATTTATGGACATAGTTGAACACAAACTTGGTTTCATTTTAATTTTCTAATACTTACACCTATATATAACTTGATGCGATTTAGCGCAGAGTTAGAGTGGCTGATGTTCGAACTTATTAACTCCTGAACAAAAACCATTCTTTTTTTTTTTTGCAATTTGAAAAAATCCTTGTTTTTTCATAAATATTAAGAGTGGGCGATTTCTTTGATAAGGTTTTCTTTTTTAAGCAAAAAGCTTACAGATGTACATCAGGTTATATGACATTTGAGTACCTTTAGCGGCAAATTGAACACAGTAGTTACGTTTAATTGACCAAACTGAACCTTTTTTTTTTATTTTTTCCTTAGTTGGGAATTGATTAAAAATCTCTTAAGTTTTTAGTTTACTACTCAAACCCTTTGTTAAACTGTACATGCGAGGAAGGAGCACAGTTTCTTAATAAGAAATTAATAAATTATTTTATGTAATATTTAAGATGAATATACAGTAATAACATATAATATGAACTGCTCGGGTCATATATTTGAACAACTAGGTGGTGGGTCATGTGTAAGAGGACAAATTGAAATATTTTTTAATTACAAAGTCAAGAAATGATTCAAATAATCATTGAGTTTTCATACTACCATTATGATAATCCATAGAGAGTGCAGAAAACAAATATACTGTATATATATATTTTGCTTTGATCATAATATTCAATGGCATATTTGTCTATTAAAGCTAATTTCTAGCAAAGTACTAATTATAGTGCACGTAACCATAGTATCTGTTGTTATGAAGAATTAGTTGACTTTTTTATAAAAAATTATTTATAATAAACATTGATGCATATATGTACACACACGCCCAAAATGGCAGTGTTATTTCTTACTTACAGTATTTTGTTTACCAGAAATCTTAATCTAATGTGTATCTCCTTAACATTCATACAAATGAGAAAAAGAATGATTTGCATCAGACAATGGTAACAGATGATAATTATAATTGAATGCAGAAAATCCAGCAATTGCCATGTTATGCAATCTTAATATATTCCTAGAAAAGAGCTATGATTAGAATATTAAATGAATATAAAAGTAACTTATTCTTATTGGAAATGGACTCTACTTTCACAATACAAACTTGTTAATACTCAAAACATGTTAAAGAAATAAAGTTGCTGATATCTAGGAGACATATATGCAGAAGGCCCCGTGCATGTGCTCACCATGCTTATGATCTGGTTTAAAATTCCATCTGCACAAAATTAAAAAAAAACCAAACATTTTCAAGTTCCAATCAGATAATTAAACAACAACCAATCTAGCTATTTATCTAAATCTAGCAGTTGGCAAGTATGATAAATAATACTTTCCTTTTACTTCTCTATGAAGTATTGCTGTGCTTTTGATCTTCAGTGGATCATTTAATGACTGTTTACTTTTTAAAATAACTCTTTCAGTTAAAAAAATATAATGAAAAACCATCACAAATTTTACATTTGCCAACTTTATTCAAGTAGGTGATACTACTAAGTTAAGGTCTGCATTTGTTTCATGGATTTACATTATTCAATTACATAAAATTTTGAATACATACGCTACCAACCTATCCATTTCTACAAACACAGTTAGCTCAGAATTTTGCATATTTATCGACTAAATCCTCTAGCAAAGATTATTAATAGAAAACAAATATATATTTTCTTGAAGATTAAATTGTAAGAAATTATTTGTTAAATTTTTTAAAATATATCCACTATTTTTGACTCATTAAAGATCTATCCATGGAAACAAAATATATATATATAATAAAAGAAACGTAGAATCTTTCCAATAATCTTTTTTCAGAGAAATAATAAAGAAAAAGATTAATTTCTCGGTAATGAGAATTTTACTCATTAACTAAGAATAGTTAGATATCAATTTATGGACTAATACTGAAATGTTAATTGGATTGCCTATGAACAAGTTGCCAAAAAAAATCTAAGCCCGATTGAAATCTAGTTCAAATTTAAACTCGTCATAAGCATGGCAAAATAATTGGGCCACATAATACTTTTAAAATATTAATAATAAAAACTATGTGACAATGAGATGTAAAGTATTTATCTTAAACAAAGTCAGGAATTTGTGTTGTACTTTGCATTTGAGAAAATTGTCTTGGAAGAAAAGTCATCTGATAGTAGATTTGTAATTTAATTTTGTCTGATTTAATGGTGATTTATATTCGAGTAATAAACATTTCTATTGATTGAAAAAAAAAAACAAAAACAGATTAAAAATAGAATAGGCTGGCAATAATCAGTTAAGAAATCATAATAGCTTTAAATAAAATATAAAGATAGAAATTGATAAGATTGCAGTTGAATTTTTGATGTAATCTTTTATTTAGTAGAGTGACTATTGGGTTTTGTCTCATCAGTTTACTTCAGAATAAATAGCGTAATTTCACTTTCAATGGAGTCTATTATTGTGGGTATTATATATGTGGACTTCAATAGATATATTTGTATTTGATAATAAAGTTGGACTTTCGAAAAGTAGAGGGGATAAAAGATGCTATAATAATGTTTAGCATTGTGGTTGAGATATATATGAAGAGATGAAGGTTAATATTTGTTTCATTGATTTAAAAAAAAAAAAACACTGATAGAGTAAATTGGATTAATTATTGGATATTTTGATAACAAAAGATTAAAAACATTTATTAATACATATTTACAAATAAAATTTTAATACTTATTTAAAAATTCCTATTATCAAAATAAAATTTCAAAAACATTTTATTTTTTACAATAATTTTTTATGCATATTTACAAACAAAAATAATATTCAGTAAATATTTATAAGTTAATAAGCTTAATGGTAATATGTTTGTCTATCTTAATTTAATAACACTATGCAAAAAAGATTTAATTGAATTGCTAAGTGGAAAGCTAATGCACAGTTTAACAAAAAAATTGTAAAACAAAAGTATTAATCAGTAGAAATAAATTATTTTGATTTATTGCTTTAATTATTACCATTAAGATGTTTTGTATTTATAATAAAAAAAGCATTATTGTATTTTGAAATTTTAAATTATTAATAAAATAAATGTATGCAGAAAGTATTTATAATCAGAGTATGAGTTTATAATGAAGGGATAAAAGATCTAATCTTTAAATCCAAGAAATTCATAAATGATGTGTTGCCTATATCAGAAAATATGATTTAAGTCTTATTACTATAGAGAGAACTATAAAAAAAGGTATAAGGCAGTTATCTTATTTTGTTTAATTAACATTTATTTAAATAAACATGCCATTTTGCTAATAATGAATTAAGCATTGGAAGTATGAGTTATCTGTATTAGATTTGCTTTCTATATGGCAGTACTTGTGGATGATTAGGATAGTTAACAAAATTTGTATATGATTGATAAATATAATTAAAAAAAAGATGAAGTGAAAATATTAAAAGCAAATATTAGACAGGAAGTTATCGAGCAGTTTAATGCTTTTAAATATTTGGCTAACTGATAAAGAAAATAATGGGAAGACTATTTTGTATCTTGATAAATATTTTATTTGGTATATGCAGTCTAAAAATGTGGATATTAAAAAGGAGAGAACATTTTATAGACTTTTAAGATAAGATATACATTTGGAGAAGGTTGAAAGAAATGTTAGACAAATAAAATTAGCAATGCCAAAGTATTGAAAAGTGAAAAAAATATGAAAACATTTATGAAAAAGTAAGTGGAATGGGCATGACCATTTAGGGGAAAGAATTGTGGAAAATATGCTGAAAGAAACTGTGGAAATAAAAGAAAGGTGAAAGAGAGAACATTTTTGAAAGGAGGGTAAGCTAGATTATTGTGAGACTTGTCTTTTGATAGATAATTAATTATGGTGATTTATTAAGAATATGTTTTATGAACTTTTGATTAGTATATATTTGAAAATGTCTATTTGTTAATAAATGAAACCATGATTGTGAAAGAATTTTAATGTGAAATATTTTTTCTTAGGTGCAACAAAAAAAAAATATTGAAAAATATTGTTACAAAATGTGCTTCACAATTTTACTTATTATTATTATTAAGGCTATTTCAATTATTATTATTTTTTTTTAAAAATATTTAAAATTTTCACAATATATTGTTTTATAAAATATTCAACAACAAAAAAGAATTAATTTTTCTAATTTTCAAAAATGATTATTTATATTCTTGGTTAATTTTTATTTTCTTCTATCTAGAGAGAGAAAAAAAAAAGCAAAATGAAATTTTAAAAAAAAAATTTAGTCATCATATAATGGCTAAAATTTATTTTGGAGATATTTATTTTATTGTAAAATTTTGATTTTTTTAATCTACATATTTAGCTTATTATTTTAATACCTTTAATTTACTCCATAATTATATATTTTTTGAAAATTCTTTTCGATATCAAAAATAATAAAAACCTCTTAAATATAAAAAATATGATTAGTGATCAAGTATTTTTATCAAATATTTTTTAAAATTTTACAGATTTTTGTTATTTATCTATGTGTTAAAATATATTTTTGTCATCATATTTCAGTGTTGGTCTTTGAAACCTAGAAGTAAAATTTTCTAGAACTTTTGTAAATATATACAGTTCCAACTTAAGAAAATAATCTTTATTTAATGATGATATTTATAGTGTTTCTATATTTAAAGTATTTTTATAAAGTATATATTACATGAAACATAATATTTTGAATAATATTTAAAATAATAAACACCCTCCAATTATCTGATTGTATTTAGAACTACTAGTTGTGCTTT
Source organism: Epiperipatus broadwayi (assembly GCA_028023455.1). NCBI lineage: Eukaryota > Metazoa > Onychophora > Udeonychophora > Euonychophora > Peripatidae > Epiperipatus > Epiperipatus broadwayi. The sequence continues at coordinate 3,685,882 of JAQFVV010012503.1, read as the reverse complement.
TTATATACAGTTTTCCAGTGAATAATTATTAAATTGTTCTTATGAATATTTTAAAATCTAATTCATTTATTATCATTTTTATGTGTCCAGTTCTTGAAAAATAATAAATTGAGAATTCACTGTATAAACTATAAATACATGATAAATACTTTGCACTTTTACAAATACTAATTAAGATGTGTATTATTGAATATTTCTATTAATGCTTATATAATCAATAAAAATCATTAAACTGGCAAAACTAAGAAACCAAAGGTTCTGAATTAATGGCATTGCATCCGTATTCAATTTTTGGTACATAATATAAAAAAGCAATATTAACTGAAAAAAAAAAAGGAGAGGAAAACTATAATTAAATATTTATTTCATTACAAATGGTCTTATTAAAGTTGTAATTACCAGGATTGTTGAAAAAAAGAAAGTCACAGAATATTTAAGTGAGAACAAACATATCCCATGAGTTTTCTTAGCAAAACATTAAAACTAAATGTAATTTGTAACTTCTTATGATCATTAGTCAAGACATACTCTTGTATAATTAATGGTTCAATACGATTTAGTAGTAATAACAGTGATATTGAAAATATATGTTTATATTCATTTATTTATAAAAATAAAGACAGAATATGTAATTATATATATTTTTATTTTTAATACACACAAAATTAAACTGTACATGGTTGATGACATATTGGAAATTTAAACTTTTTAACACAGTGATACGGAATCTTGAAAGGAGGCAAACAATCTGTCATTTTGTACATGCAAAATTGGACAAAAATCCATTTTTTTTTGTAAGTAATTGCTATATAAACTATTTACACAATATAAGTTAAAAAAAAATAAATATAAAGTATGTTAAGTTATTTATATTTGTATTAAATCTAAATGAAAAATAATAAAAAAGAAAAATAAAATGCAAAAAATTAAATTTAACATAATTTGAAGAATATTTTTTAAAAAACAAAAATAGTTTATTAAATATACATGAATACAGTATAAAAAGAAACATAAAACTGGGTAACTTATGATCCAAGCCAATAAAAATAATAATAAAAAAAATAAAAAATACTGACTGATAAAGAGAAATTTAAATTATTTTTAAATATGTACATAATTAACAAATTCTTATATATAATATTTTAATAATTACAATGGCAGTGATGCTTAAGGTTCTCTTTTTATAGAACTATAAAAAATAATATAGTAATTTTGCTTTTCTTTAAAAGTGGACTTTTATCCAAATTCACATTAAATAAATGCGGGAATGGATAATTAATAAAATACAAAACAAATATACAGGAAGACAACTGAGGCACTTTACATACAATATTATATTACACATTGAGCTAAAATATTGTTAACAATAATGTATTTTAAAAAAATTAGGGTGGGCAGTATCCAATACTTGGATTGCCTACATTTGTTCCTCACAGGGCCAGCCCTGTGTTTTACGAGACAGGGTTAATATAAGAAAAAAAAAGTGTTTTTTTTTTTACATTTATTTTTTCAAATCATTAAGCAAGCTTTTTTTTTTTTTTAATTTTGTACAAAGTAATACATACAAAGACAAAGGTTGAAATATAAAGCAAAGGTATTTGCATAGGTTAAAAAACTTCATATATTTATACAATCATAAAAATAGAGGTCAGGGATGGCAAACATTTTATTTTTTAAAATGCCTTGATACCATTTATTTTAATATACCTATATATTTTTTTTTATTTTTTATTTTTGCTTATCAGCTGCCCAAGCTATTCTGTGGGTGGTTTTGCATTTCAAATAAACAAAATAGATATCAAACTAGTATTACAAGTCCATAAGAGAATGTAATATACACATAAATCAAAACTATGAAGTAATATTGATTTGACAATGTTTATCTTCCAATATATGAGTACATTATTTCTTGCTTGTATATATTTATATAAGCTTTTATAATTTTTTAATATATATTTGTTAAATATTTCTCATTCTAATAAAAATAAAATCCATGGTTTTTACACAATTAAAAAAAAAAAAAAAAGTTCAAATGTTTAACATATAACAAATCACATTTTGCTTTGAATTAAATTTATACATCTCACAAGTTTGAATTCTTGTAATTTACTTTTTTCTTCAACATAAATTAATCTATTTATTTTTTAAATTTAATAATGCATAGTAATAAAATATTAATTGTAAATTAATAATTAATCAACGGCATATTCTGTTCAGATATATGAAAAAAAAAGGGAATACCACACAAAACAGTTACTGCCAAATTCAATACTTATCTATCATATAGAATACATTATCCATTCTTAGTTATCGATATTAAATTATCATACTTTATCAAATAAAAAAAAAAGGACTAATTTATGTGAAAAAGTGTATTTATAAACCCCTTTGTAATAAATTTCTTCATTTTAGATACACTTTAGTGCAATGACAAAAAAGTTATATACCTGTATTAAATTCAAATATACACACAACTAACAAATTATAACTTAAATAGATTAAAAAATTATATATTAAACATATTTTAGAATTATTTGTATTCATTCTATTAAGTAAATAATCAAATGGCAATTTAATGTTCATATATATATATATAGATGTGTGTATATATATCATTTCTTATAATTCGAATAAGTGTTTATGTATATATATACACACATACACAAATGTCCACATATATTACATACATGTATTTATTTGGTCAACATTATTAAATAGCATTATGAGGTAAATAATTAATTTTTAGACAATTTTTAAAATTAACTTTAAATAGCTAACTTTAAATGTTTTGAGAATTCAGTGATAATGTGTGCATGCATTCATAGATAAACTTTAATAAAAAACAAAATATGAAAAAAAAAAAAGATTAATAGAAATATTTTTTTCTAAGTTATAAAATAATACCATATTACTTAGATTAATAGTAATTTTTTATTTTTCTAAGTTGTAAAAAAATATCAAATTTTAATATTAGTAATTTTTCAGTTTTATGCATCATAAAATTACAATAGAAATTATTTATAAGGAATGTACATATACAAAAAAAAAAAAGAAAAAGTGAGTTTTTCAAATCCATTTTAATATATACTGTATATATATATACATGAACATTTAATAGTAATTTCCTCATAAACTATAATTATTTTCTCCTTAGAAAACCTAATTTATTAGAATAAGATATCAAAGGTGAACTAAGGAAGTTTGGGAGAGTGTATTGGCAAGTTATTATTTGGCAGCTGACTTGCAATTAATATTTATTACAAAATAAAGCTAATATTGTGCAATAAGTAAAAATAATTGCTTATAATATACAATTCTATTATACAGTATTTGGTAGTATTTTGAATTAGTTCAAGGAATAACAAATTGTCAGTATTTATATCAAGTTCTACTTTCATAAAAATAAATCACAGATTTATAATCTTAAATGTATCCTCTAAATAACAAATCAGAGTCATTATGTGTACTTTGGTAAATAAAATATGTTTCTGAGTAAAGTATTTAAAAAATTATAATGAAATAATTTAGAGAAAACAAAAATAGTATAAATCACATTTTCATGTGGATATTTAATCTTTATACATTCACCATTAGACATAAAATAACAACACACAGGCATTAAATTGATATGGGAAGATAAATATAATAAACTTAATAATATATATATATAGATTTAGTAATATTTTAATGCATAGTTATAGGATATTTTTTTATAAGAAGAAACATTTTTTATGAGAGAAATAATACAAATAAATCAATAAATGAAGATAGCAATGCTTTGGCTGATCACACTAAAATTAATTTGTGAGTTGTATCTGATAAGTGCATTATATCCAAAACAATGTAATTGAAAATATATAATAGGTGAATAGTTGGGGATTTACATTCATACACAGATAATCAACAATTAAATAGTAAGTATCAATTTAAAATGGTAAAAAAAAAAATTGTTATGTTATACATTATTTTTTAAAATTTCAAATCAATATATACATCTATCTATCTTATATAAAATATTTATTGTTTTGTCTTTATATATGTAGATAAACAAAGATATGGAAATACGTTAGTTCATAATCAAATTTTACATGTGTGTCATTACAATGTATATTTTAAGATCTCAAGCCATAAATAACTTATGTATTACATATTTCTCTCAATTGCTAGACAAAAAAGACAAAGAATGGCACACATATCTTTAATAATTGAACAACCATAAATTTAGCCAAGTATGTGTAAGCAAAAGATGACAGAATAAATGTATATATCTAAGAATTAAGGTAAGAATATATTATTTTATAAGTATTTCTTATAAAAATAAATTTGTCAAGAATGACCAGAAAATCCAAACAATCATCATCTTAATTTGTAACATATTTGTCCAAGTATCTAGGTCTGATTTCAGGCAAAAAAACTTGTCATATGTATGTATGTGTACATACTTTTTTATGTGTAAATTAATTTGAATGGTATATACATTTTAATCTTTTGTAAATTAACTTACAAAATAATACTGTATTTAATACATCATACGACTATCTATATTAAGTTCTTTGTCAGAAAGTAGGTTGGAATGATTAAAAATTGATAGTAGTTTATCATTGCTGGTCATTCCCTTAACACATTCTAGCATTTTAATAGTAAAAATACATTATAAGCATAAATGAATTTTTTATTTCATTAAGATGCCTAAATAAATAAAACTTATTCAAATAAAGTTTAATTTATTTACTTCCAAATAAAAATATGCTTGAATAAAATATTTTTATAATTATAATGAAATAAATTTATTGGCTATTTATTTTTTTTATATGTAATTGAGCTAATACATATATATGTATATAATATTTTAATAATTACAGTACTTAATGTATTGTGTAATTACAGATCTGAGGCAAACTGTCATACAGTTGAAACAATTAATTGGATTAGAATATTTAGTAAGACTGTTTGCAAAGTATTGAACACATAGAGAAATCTTTTAATTTATTGCTATTTATATTATTATGAAATTTTATTTAGTTATTTTTATAACATACAAGAAAAAATGAGAGTGACTGTTTAATAAAATAAAAATATTAACTTCTTAATTATTAATAATTATCCACTTAGATAATTGTCTTAACTTTTGTAACTTAAACACACAATTTTAAACTAAATATATATATACAAATTACTTTATGGTTAAAATAACTTGATCATTCAATAATATAGTCCAAAAATTGTATTACAATTCTGATACAAAATTTTATATATATTTTTTTACATTAAATTCCAAATAATTTTAATTTTTTTTTTTTTTTAAAAAAAAAAATAGTATTTTCCAATAATGAAAATACAATTATTTAATATTTCAAGATATTCTTGGTAAAATAATACAGTAGTGTAATGTGTTAATTAGATAATTTTAGTAGAAAACACAAATGCCATTAATAAAAATCAATTATAAAATACATTTAGTGACTACAGTTGTTTATTGATTTTGTATGTATCATATATAAATAGTGTTCAGAATCTATCCATAATGATAATTTTTATTTACTTTTAAACTTTTTTTTTTTTTGCTGTAGTCATGTTTTTCTAGTAGAATTTATAATGGATTCGAAAATGTATTTAGACTTATTATGATCTCAAGCATGTCAACACATACTGGAACTAGATATGAAATATCTACTAGAGAGCAGAATAAGTAGTGAAAAATATGGCTCCCAATACTGAAGGTATTTATTTAAAAAAAAAAACAAACAAAAAAAACAACTTGCTGTTGAATGGAAGAACAAAATGAATTCGGTTTGAAAGGATTTCATTTTAGTTAATCTGGATTTTTTGGAATTACAAAAAGCAAATATAAAGAAATTATAGAGAACTTAATTTAGACATTTGGAATTACCATATATGACAGATGTTGGAATCTTTACAAATACACAGTAAAAATAACTATTAGGAAAAAAACAGAAATTTAGCAAAAAAATTTTCTAATGAGACAAGACAATGCATGGAAAAAAAGAAGTAAATTGAATATCTAGAATTTTATAAATTATGAAAAAAAAAGGTTAAGTAAAATAATAGAATCAAAAATAAATACTAAAAAGACTAAAGTAATGTTTAATGAATTTTCTCAAAAAAAGAAAAAAAGGAAATAATGACTGATAATTATGAATTAGAAGATATTAACAATTACAAATATCTTGATCAAATTATTAATACAGATAGAAACATAATGAACAAAATTAATCATAGAATTAATTAGATAATCTGTATTAAAAGGAAATATGTCTATATCTTTGAAAAGAAAGATTTTTAATAGATGTGTTTTACTAGTTCTTACTTATGGATTTGAGACATTTAAAGAGCAGTATAGAGACTTCAGACCACTCAGTGAAGTATGAAGAAATTATGTTTAGAAGTAACTAGAAGAGATCAAAAATGAAATACATGGGCGAGAGAATAACCAGATAACACTGATATTAATGAGAGAATTAAGAGACTGAAATAAAACTGAGCTGGATTAGAGGTGATAACAAATGGGCATTTGAAGTTTTAAATTGAATCCCAAGAGAATGTGAAAGACCTAAAAAGAGACTATGAGATGGGTGAATGAATTTAGAAAGTTTGCTGATATAATGTGGAGAAGAGAGGTTATGAATCAGAGAAAATGGATTACACCTGAAGAGACCATCCTGCAGTGGATAATGGTTAAAAATGATTTCTTTGGAGTCATTTTAAACAGTATTAATGATTTTATTGAGCCATCTGAATATGAAGAAAGAATATCAAGAATTAAAATTTGTTAAGATATTTACTCATTGGTAATTTTTAGTTGAATGCCTTATTTTTTTTTATTGAAATTGCCTTTTCCATTCAATATTGATAACAAAATTTATGTTTTGTTAAATCATAATAAATTATTTAATGACAAAAGGCAGACAACATCCATATGCAGAAGCAAGTAGTAACGATAATTAAGTTGTAATTAAAATATTCATAAATTTTATGTAAATGAATGAGAAAATTTGTAACTAGGGGCAATTATTTATTATATTAGCCAGGAGATCATGTGATACTTCCAATATTTTACATCTAATATATACATCTATTCTCAAGCTTGCATTCTTTATATACAAAGCACATACCTCTTTGCATGATTATATAATATACAATTCTCTCCCTTTATAGATATGCACACAATAAAATTTTAAATCAAAATAGTTATTATCATATTAGAAAAATAATTTATTTTGCAAATACTATCAAACTTAAAACATATTAATTCAATTATTGTATGTTGGGTATAAACTATTTATACTGTGAATCCATGCATATTTGAATTCATACATTTCATCCCTATGTTGCTTTATGAGAGGAATGATGAATCATCTTTCAGTCAACTATTTGCTCATCTCATGCAGTCTCTATAAGTGTATAATTTTTTTCATAACTACATTATACAATTTTTTTTGTATTATTTTTCTTTAATGATCTTAATGTACTATAATTTTAAATAAAAATACATTTATAAATGTGTCTATTTATATTAAAAAATATGCATTACTCAGTTTTATCCATGGATTAAAGCACTTATGTGAAGGCTTGGAACCAAATGCCAGGGATATATATATATTGAATTTTGGACCAAATGCCAGGGATATATATATGAATTTTGGAAAGTGCCATGACAAGTTGGTTTTTAAAGTAATATCACATTCATTAAAATTGAAAGCAACAATAATAAAAATCATAATCAACTTATTAGACAAATGTTACTATAAGACAACAAGAAAATTAAAAACTTACATGATATGGAAAGTTTTTAATATATATAATAAACAAGTGTATCAATGTTAAATTCTCAGTTTACAGGCAGGTAGAATAACTAGGAGAGAGAGAGTACTATAACCAATTATTAACATTTAATCATAATTGATATTAGTTTGGTATTGTTTGCCATCCTCATAACCCAATTGAAGTATTTAATTTTAAAACTACATTATCTTCAAAAAACTATTACATCATTAAGATGAGAATATATATATATATATTTCATTTATTTAATTTTTTTATTAATCTAATTCAGCTTAATTGGTGACTTTTGTATCAAGACACACATAAGTAAATATTAATCAATATAGTCATTAATATTCCAAGGAGAATATGTACTAAAAACCTTTTATAAATATTTTTATTAATATTTTTAAAAAATCGTATTTATTATAGCTAATTGGATGGATTTTAAATTTTGTTTTTGGAAATGCTTTACATAAACAAACTATAGTTTCCAAAACCCACAAGTATAGCTTAAACACCTCAAAGAGTTAGGACATCACTCAACAAGGCAGTATAAATCAAATATTCAATCATATTTCGATTGTTAATTTTTCTTAACAGTTTGATAAAAAAACAATAACAAATGTTTTGTTTGACTATTGTTCAGAGTTAATAAACCTGCTTTTCAAAAGATTATTTAATATCCTAAAACAAATCCAGCTCATAAATAATACACATGAACATACAGTTAATCTAATATATTCTAACTGAGCATTTCTGGTATTTTAATTACAAAAATTTAATATGTATTTAATGTTGTAAGAATTTATTAAAGTTTATGATATAGTTCTAAAATTCCGATTCTAGAATAAACTGTGTTAAGAGATTGACAAACAATTGCAAATTAATGAATGGTGATAGCATTCTTTGTTTAGTAATGTTATTCAACCTGACTTAGGTTAATATCTCAAACATGTAAAATTATTAAAATTTAATACAATAATATTTTTTTTACTTAATGTATGATAATTATGAAATAAAATTAAATTTATTTCATTAAAGCAGATTTTTTTTTTAAATGACAAACTACCACTGATAATAAGCAAATATTTTATTGTTTGATTAAAGTGCTCACTGCCAGAAGACATTTAAAACAAACACACCAATTTTCTAACAGATCATTTTAATTAATTACTTATATATAAAAATAATATAATCAGTTTCCTTGATAATGCTATTTAAAAGTTTCATTTTTCAAACAAAAAAATTAAAATGTAACTATCATTTACCTTAAAATCAGATAAAAACTAGGAAGTGAAATTCAATTTTTAAATGACAATTAATATTATTAAATCTATCAGAGAAAAAAAAAAACAAAACTGAAAATGTTATAATGCATTTACGTTTATTAAAATTCAGTGTGCACTATGACAGTAATCAAAGTCACTTTTAAAAAGAAATGGAAGGAATGTATCTTTTTCATTTTAAATATGAAAATAGAACTGAATCATCTTTTGAAATATTAAAGAAAAATTAAAATATTATGGCTTCATATTCAACTGGATACTGTACTCAGTTAATACATGTTAATGATATAATAGATACAGACAAATATTTAAAGATATTACAACAACGATAATATTAAACATTTATCTACAAAAATGGCTGTATGGCAACATGTTGAGTTGTAATAAAAATGCAGTAAACACATATATATAATTGCTGTGGAATATAAGAGAATTGAAAAAAACAAGAAGGGGTAAAATATATATATATGGAATTAGCATATAGCAAGAGGAATACCAAATGTTAAATATTAATATATATTAAAAATATTCGAAAAAATAATTATAAAGCGAACATTATATATATTTTTATCTTTATCTAAAACAGGCGAATTCTACATATTCACAAACTGCTTTTGGAGAGAGAATTTCAATTATTCAAACAAAGTATATATATATTACTATCATCAATAGTCTTCTTTCCCATGGACAGGTCCAGAGAGTAGTCACATCATCAATTTTATTATTGCATTCTCATCATTGCCCAGCACTTCAATTTCATTTAACTTTTCCCATCTCTTATATCATCCAACAATGTCAATCTTTTCTGTCTTTTCATCTTGCTTCCACTCACCATTCCTCCAAACATCTTTCATTAAATTGCACTTTCTTTTTAATACATGTCCAATCCAGTTTCTCTTTCAAATTCCCTCAATCAATCTTTTTTCATTTACTTTTTTCAAAATTTCTTCATTTGTTATTTTATTCATCCAAATGATTTTTTCCATTCTTCTCTGTCCTCATCTCAAAGGCTTCCAATCTGTTCCTAATTTTGTTACTCATTGTCCACTATATTTGAACAAAATACAAGAACATTTTAATGATTATTTTAATTTTACTTTACACATATACAATATATTTTCAGGCACTTTTTCTTTTTTTAATAAATATCAAATAATAGTCTTGTTGTTTGAATCAACACAAATATTCCCTTTTAAAAAAATTAAGATTATTTTTCAACTTTTATGCTTTTTCCAACTTGCAGTTTTTTCTAATTTAAAAAAAAAAGAAAAAAGGTTTTATATTAATATAAGAATAAATAAATCCAATGTTTTGATATTTTAAGCTCTAAAATATCATAATAAAATGTTATGAAGATAGAAGTGGAAGATAAAGATAAACAAACTATCAGGAGTGATGAACAAATGATACGTTTATACTATCTAGACTATAGAATAGAAAACTTTATAAGATAAAATATTTAATATTTATAAAATACATTATTAATACAAATATCTCAATTGTGTGATAATAAAATTATTTTAATCACCTATTTATTCACAACTGTATATGCATTCTCATATTTAAAGCAAATAAAGATCATTTTTAATACAATTTTCTAAATACATAATAATACTCTTCATAAAGTATGTACTTGGGACATTTGTTCTGATTTGGGAGGTTGGGGGGAGGGCATTGTATATATCATTATATATAATATTTTTAACTTGAAAATTATTTTTGTACTATGAGCATGAATATTGTATATAAAGAAAATCTTTTCTTAGAATCAAATACATATTATGCTCCATTTTTGTGCAAAATATGATTCACATCTGAACTATTATTTAATGTTAAATTAACTATATGCACTTAGATAATTCACTTTTTAAATCTAGTGACAAAAAAAAAAAAAAACAATAAAAAACAAAACAAAACACAATTTAAATGCAAGTTTGAATCGGTAGAAATAATGTAATTTACAAAAACAAAAAGAATATAATATTTAGACGTTAATCAATAAATTTAAGAAAATTATTGATTCCATGATTTCAGAATTTCTTGCAAAAGAACACAATGATAAATATACTTTATCATCATCAGTGATACTATATCATTGTTTTCTGCGTGCCCTTATAAAACAATTATGGCATTTCCCATCCAAGATTTACATTATATAGAGCACAATCTGCTGGGTAAATTATTCAACTAAAGAATACTAAAAGGTATTTCTCTATATTTATTTATATAAACATTTATAATTAATAAATATCATATTAATTTCTATTCAATAAAAATTGATGAGATTTGTAAACAATAAAAAGTTTCTAATATAAAACATTTTATAAAAATAAAGAATTGAATAATTCTTAGAAAGTTGTGTAAATAATTTTGGTTCATTTTCTTCATATAATTTTCCAAGATATTATCATTGTTGGATGAAACTAAGTCATTTGTATAGAAGACCTAAGGCTTCAAGACAATTTATAAAATATCTTTACACATTTCTTAGGAATTCTATACATTACTGATATTGTTTTGGATGAGATGTGAAATAACCAAAGTACACCTGGGTCTCTTTTTACACGGACTTATTTAACACGATTTTGAAGTTGTGCGATTCGTGTTTCACCAGAAGGCGACTTCCGATAATGCGCTATTACTTTAAATAATAAAATTCACGCACTTACGTTATATTGAAAGTAAAAGCACATTATTGGAATTCTACTTTCATCTGAGTAATTTCAATATTTTCAGTGCTTTATAATAGTAAGATTTTATGCAATAATGAAATTAAAATCATGATTTCCACATTTTATGTATACACACATTAAATTTTACAAGATTATAATGTAAATTTGTTCAAACATTGTGCGTGTTAATTTTGCATTTTAAATCACATTCTGTTTTTGCTTTTTAAAAAAGAACGTAATCAATTATTAATCATTTAGTGTCCACAAGTTTATTTTTAAAAGTTCAGTAATAGCAGTGGGCACAATTAAAAATTAAAATCTGATTTTTAATTGTAATTAACAATTTAAAAATTACTTACGGGCGACTTGAAATTAATGTGATGTAAAACGAAATTTGATTTTTAAACGGAATTGAAAATTAAAGACAAAAATAAGAATTTAATTTTTAGTTGTTAGTTTTAATTAAATTTTTCCCAGCAGTGGTGAATAAATGTCTTTTTATTATCATAAGTCTAAGTTCATAAACAATTAATAAAATCATCGTCGTCGTCAACAGAAACCATTAACACAACATGAGAGTGAACTTAGTGCTAGTTGTATTTCCTCTTGTGAGAATAATTGTTGAGATATTCTTGACTTTGTTTAAGGAGAAGCCAAATACATCACATCACGTGAGAATCTGATTTTTTACTAGTTTGCAAACGAACGTGTTTTTGGGCAAATAGCGATAATAATTAAAACGTGTATAAAAAAATGTAAATTACTGTACTGTAAATTATGCATAAAAATATATTATTTTGAATAAAATTAAATATTATAGTTAAAAAAAATTTGTCTTGTATCAATTTTTTTCAAATTTGAAATTTTTTATTAGTCATATTTTATTTCCTTATTTTTTTTTTTTTGCGCGAATTTTAAAGTAATTTTACGTTGGTGCTTTGCTTTTATGCAAATTTTGAAAAATCACAGACCGCACCCCCCCTTTTTCAATGTAAGTTACGTCTATTTTTGCGTGATTTCGTTTGTGGGTGTTTTTTCTGAGGAATCTATCTATTGCGTAAAACGAGACCCAGATGTATAGCAAAAAAAAGGTAACTTTCTACTATTAGTAAAATGTTGTCAAATATTTCTTTCTTTCAATGTTCAAGTGTCTATCTTCTTTTGTATTTTAATTCAGGTATAGTCAAAGCTGTCTCAGAATACATCTTTCCATTTTACACCTCTTTAATATTTCAAGATAACACATTTTCCCCCATTTTTGTTATATATTAGATTTTTAATTAGATTTGAGTTTCATAGTATCAATGAATTTATAAAGTATCTACATATTGTGGATTATATTATATATATATTTTAAAAAGTGACACATTCTACAAATACCTACACATACTTTTAAAATCTTAGATAATCTATATAATATCAGAATAAAATAGGTTTATTTCATAGTTTTACAAAAAATACAAAGAATGCATACCTAGGCTTTCTATTTCCACTTGAACAATTTTTTTTAAACAAAAAAGAAATATGAATTTTATAGAGAATAGAATGATTTTATCAATTGTTCATATGAGAAAGCCAATAATGTCATTACAATCATTTAATTACAATAAATTATAGAATCATCATTTTTGATGAGACAAAAACTCTACTTAATATTATTTCATACATTTGCTAAACATACTTTGACATAAGTATATAAAAATCTGTAATATATATATTATTTACTATAATAGAAAAGTTTTAATTTATTCTAAATGCAAGTACAGTATTGTTTTTCCACATCCATCCTCAAATCAGTCAAGAATAGAAATATACTCTTTTTTATTTTTATGGATTTACTACTTTTTGAACTATCATAGTCGTGATACTATATTTTTATGCTGGGACAATTTTTTTAAAAAATAATTATTATTATGATTTAGAAATAATTGTTTCTTTTACTTTTTAAAACATAAATCAAAATAAGTGTAATGGTTTATTTTACTATTCACTCTTTAAAAAGTTTTTCTGTTGAGCACAACATTGCTTCTAAGTAAATATCTTACATTTGAAATTTTTTTTTATATTTTCAAAGATCAAGTAAAAAGCATGAAATCCACTCAAAGTGCATATAATTGACTTTTTTAATTTTATTTATAAAATCAAAACAGTTAAATAAATTATTTATAAATTAATGATTAAATAAGATTTATTAAAAAAATAATTTTAACTAATCACTATAATTAATATTACCTCTAATTTTATTAGTATAATATTAAAATTATGTATATTATATTTTATATATACATAAGACACATTGTGCAAATGATAGGTATAAAAAGACTTAAAAACAATGGATGTTATCCTTTGTATATACAGTATTTCGGTGAATTATCATTAAATTGTTTTTATCCATTATTTTTAACAGACTTCTAATCTACTGTTTTACATAGCCATTATTTAGTTTTCTGCATTTCTTGAAAAGAATTCATTTTATTTCATAAGTGCAAAATTACCAAATTGTTCAATATGACAAGCAGAAAATACATATTAAAAATAATATATTAAATAAACAAATGCATTATCATCATTTTTAAAAAATGAAATGAATATTTAAAATATATATTGAAACAGACATGTTTCACATATATATTTTAAAGATTTATTTCCCTCCCAGTTAAAGTAGTTTAAATTAAAAATAAAACGGACATGGTTCAGTAAATAAAATGTAAATAAAGTAGCAAGTGATCATGAATTAAAGTCACTTTTCCAACTGTGTTATAAAAACAAATAAAAAAAGGTAAAATAAAGAAAATATAAAAGATGCATTTAATTAATAAATTTTTATCATTAATTAATAAATCTTCAATTTAAAATATTACAGATATGATTTATTTTAGAGCTATATGTTTTCAGATTTGAATGTAAAAATACATAAAGATAGCACCACCTTCTTGCCTTGGGCTCTTAATCAGGTGTTTTTTTAAAAACATGTTGGTAAATGAAAAAATGCAGCAAGCAGAAGAAATAAAAGAAGCAACTTAATTTGATAAGGGACAGTTCCAGTTAGATAAGTTACAATACAATCAGATTAGGATGGTCAAGAGTGAGACCTGTTGAAAATTGTAGTCATTGCCATGCAAGTTATTATTTTTTGGAATTCTAAAATAACCAAGTTGGAAACCGCAGTTATCATCAACAGAAAAAAAACTTTTAGTTATTGGATAACTGAATAATGGAAAAGTGCATTATTAATTTGGAAAAATCCAGTATGAGTGAGTAGAAAGCAGTTCTTCCTCTCTCCAACCATGTGAAAAGTCCAGGAAAATCAGAAACATGCCTAATTAACAGCAGCAATAATTCAGTATGTCATTCAGCCCAAGTAACCCCCTTCTTGATGTGAAGATTTAAATGTCAAGGTAAGGAAAATTTAGATATTTATAATATTCAAATATCCTTTTTGAAAATGCATTAATTGAAATAATTAACATATAAAATAAAATGCAATTATTCAAATGATTGATTTATCAAATGAAACATAAGAAAATAATGTTTTTAAATAATAATTATACTGATTTTAAGAACGTAAGAATATTGATTTAAAAATAAATGAAAAATATAGTGAGTTAAATCAAAGATGTATTTATATATATGTGAGTACAGAATTTGTAATGCTTCTATAGAAAAATTAAATTGAATATGTTTTTACTTCAAATATGCACAGGGATTAGATATACCTTTATAATAAGATTAAAAATGCTTCTATGTAAAAATTAAATTGAATGTGTTTCTACTTCAAATATACATCTGTATCAAAGATGAATTAAACAAATGAATGACACAAATCTACAAACATGAATTAGATAATTAATATTTTGAATACATGGGTGACTTAGGTCTACATCCATATGCCTGGATTAAAGAGGAGTTAAATAAATGAATGACTTAAATCTACATATCTGAATTAGATAATTAATATGTTGATATAAGTGAATGACATAAATCTACATCCATACGCCTGGATTAAAGACGAGTTAAATAAATGAATGACTTAAATCTACAAATCTGAATTAGAGAATATTTTAATAGAAGTGAATGACATGAACCTACATCCATATGCCTGGATGAAAGATGACTTAAGTAAATGAATTACTTAAATCTACAAACCTGAATTAGATAATTAATATTTTGAACCTTCATCCAGATACCTGGATCAAAAATGCACTAAATAAAGGAATGACAGAGATCTACATCCATATACCAAAACCAAGGCCAAATATTTTGTGCGGAACTTATAGTTGAAGGATTTATTGCAGCAATCATCAATGGTTAGTAAAAGAATGATTAAGTATAAATCAAACTGGCCTAGGAATATATGCGCATATAGGAAAACGTCAATCCAAAAATGAACTGTCAATAACTTTTGCTGTTAAATAAATAAATAGTTATCTAAAACTAATTTATTTAGTCAGTTTCATTTCACATCACTCATCATTTATTGCATTTGTTCACAAGAATCTCATGCCTCCTGAGCTATGTTCAGCACAACCAGATCTGAATAAGTAAGCAAGGTTGTGGTAAGCTGAAACTCTAGTGGTACCATTTGGGAGACCAAACAAACAAATTTTCTAGATGTTTCCAGTCTCTTTAATGCTACATCATCTGATGAACAGGAAATATTGTTGTAGGGTGGTAAGTTAAACATTGGGTAATGCCCATACTTTGTTTCCGTCCTGCAATATGCTCATCAGGAAATAGTTACAACCGATAATATAGGTTGGTAGGTGGTCCGGTTACAATATATATGAACTCATATTAAAATGTTTAGTTTTATCACATAGAACTTTATTTGATATTTAATTTTTTTTGTTCTTAGACATAAAAATATATAGATTTTATTTTAGGTTATAAAAACAATACAGTCCTTGGTTTTAAATAAAAATCTACTTTTAACAGAAAATAAAAAACAACAAATATACTGACAATTTGCAAAGATCAACTATTTGCAATAATGAAAATAAAGAATCAAGAATTTTGAGAGTTACAAAATGTTCTGATTAACATTAAAAAAAACAACAACACAGAGTAACTAAAAATATTTCTGAATAAAAAGTTATTTTTATTTATAAATGGAACTTTTTTTATCATCATACTCTTTTATTTTCTCATTAATAATAAAAACTTTCTTAACAGAAATAAATATTCTACTACATTGGATATATAAAGGGGTACCCAAAAACAACAATCATTCTCAGAAGAATGAATACATTGTATTACATGCTTCTTCTACTAGATGCCTTGCACCAGTCTCTGACCATTGTTACCAAGAAGTCATATTGCAGTAAATGTTTTTATTAAATGCATTTCACTTATTTGTTGATATTTGTAATGGCTGAAAAGTTACAAGAACATGAAATTCTGTTTTCTGAGGGAAAGTAGTAGGGGAAATATTTATAATGTATGAAACAGCTTATAAGCAAGCTGCTCTGAAAGAAAACACAAGTTTATGAGTTGGCTAATGGAAGTGTCAAATTCCCACCCCCCCCCCCCAAAAGGCAGTGAATGAAATTCAATGTCAAGATAATGCAGATTAATTTTTTTTGGATGCAAACAGAATTGTTCTATCAGAATTCATTCATAACAATCAGACATTTTACCTAAAAGTTCTGAAAAGTTTACTGTTTGTGGTAAAATGAAAACAACCTTATTTGTGGCAAAGGAAAGAGTGCAAGCTTCACCACAACAAAACAACGGACTACAACTTGAGTGTGCTACAATTTTTAATTAAAAATATGATGATCCATTCATCAGCTATAGTCACTTGATCTTGATCCATGTGATTTCCTTTTATTTCTTTGAATAAAAAATGTCTCAAAATTTTTTTTTCTAAACTTTGAAATGAAGAAAAAAAAAAGAAGAATTAAGACATCATTCTGTAAGAATTTCAGGATTACCTCAAGTACTGGAAAACTTGTTTAAACCAGTGCACTGTATCAAATGGATACTACTTTAAAGGAGATTCAATTTATAAACACCTGAAAATAAATACATAACTTTTTATTACAAAATTCCAGTTATTTTTGGAGAAGGTATTTTCAAAAATATTCTATTTGCAAAAAAAAGTTCCTACTACAAAGTAGATTTATTAATCTCAGCTCCTATATAGTATAGTACAGTAGTCAAGTAGTGGACTCTTAAACAAGGTTACTTATTTTACTGTAGCATAACAGTATAACAACTATTTACTGCAAACACAACAAAAAAATTGCAAATTCCTTACTATAAATAAAATACAATTAGCAATGGCAAATTAATCAATGTGATACTTGTTTCTTTTTATTGTTTGCTAACTTCTCTAGATCAAGAGAAATGTTTGTTGATGTCAGAAACAAAGCACCATTCAGGTGGTAATCACCCAAACTTGTTCTTAAATGACTTCTAGAATATTTTATTTTTGAAAAAAGTTGTTCACAAGCATATGTATTTGCAAATAATGATACCACCATTTTTGCATTATTCAAAATGCTTTTATATTTTCCAATTGGCAATACATATTTCTTGTAGAAGTTAGCAGTGGAGTTCAACTGATATTTTTCTGCCACTTGCTTCACATCAACTTCATAAGAAGAATCAAATAATATAAACTGATTTCTATATTGCTGGATGTCCACAAAAATAAGAAAAATTCATTCCTCAAATCTTGAATAGATCTCACAAAAATGTCTGATATATCTTTTTTTGTGATTTTGGAGATTTGGAAAATGAGAATAGTTAACTTTCTAAAGTTGTGATTCCCACAGTCAAAGTTTCAAAAGCAGTAATCAAATATAAGCTTGTTCTTTCATTGAAGCTCAAGATTCAAATTGTTCATGTGGGTCATGTTATCTATTGCAAATGCTAACTTGACAATCCACTGTGGATCCTGAAAACAATAATTATCTTGGTCTTTGCTTTCTAAAAACATAGCAATCTCTTCTCTCAATGCATATATTCATTCCAGCATTTTTTCTTGACTAAGCCACCAAACAATAGAAAAATATGTAAGATTGCCATATTCTACTTCAATTTGTTTTAGAAATCTGATAATGATTTAGTCCTCTTAAAATAAAATTCTGTTTTACGACCACTGCCATGATATCCTTAAAATTCAATGACTTTGCACATAATGCATACTGAAGAATAATAGAGTGAAGTTTGATTAGTTTGTAATCAATACCAATGTGTTCTAAAAGCAATAAAACAAACCGTTTTTCTTTCCAACCATTGCTGCTACTTTATCTATGGTTACTCCAATAAGTTTTGATAAGTCAAGATTTATTTCAGAAATAGATTTTATAATACTTCCCAAAATATCTTCTCCAATGCTTCATAGAAAACAATTGTACAAATTCTTCCACAATATCAAATGTCAGTGTTACACCCCTCATAAATACTGCAAGCTGGCAAGTATCTGTCATATCTGTGGTTCCATCAATAGCAATGGAATAACACTCCAGATTTGTTAAAATGCTCTTTAAGACACTTCTAGTATTTCCTGGCAATTCTTCAATTCACCTTGTTACAGTTCTTGCTGATAAGTTTATTCAGAAAATAATTCCCTTTTTTCTGGACAAACAGCATCCATTACTTTCAACATACATTCTTCAAAGAATTCTCCATCAGTAAAATATTTTATCTTTTCCGCAATTAGTTTTGATATTTCCGCAATTAGTTTTGATACCTCATAGCTAGCACTTGTGTTTCAGTCAATTTCTTCAACTTTTCTTATGAAAAAGGATGACTACTGTATTAATTATTTCTCAGCCATGCAACTTCTCGTATTTTTCCAATAAAATTATTGTAACAATTATGATAAGTTTCATAGTACCATTCAATAGGTGAAACTTTCTTCACAGCAATGGTATCTTGACCAATCAAACAAATACATTTCCCAAAGTGCTCAGTGAAAAAATAATTAAGTGTCCAACCTTTGTTAAAATTTTGGCACTCAAGAACTATCTTTCTTTTCTTAGAATCCATGGGTTTGTTTTTGCTCAGAAAAAAAAAACTTCTGGAAAGGAAAGAGGAAAAAAGAAATCAGTATGAAGAAATAAGAAACAATGAAAACAAATGTATCTGCAGAAGCAGTAATGTGATAAGATTTAATAATTGTGAATATATTTTTATTAAACATTTGCCAATACACTGATATCTAACCATTGGCTATTAATTATCTAATCTCTAGACAATTAGTGTCCGGTTGTTAAGCTGGAGGGCGACACAAAAATCTCTCATAGGCCAGATGTGGCCTGTAGGCCTGGGATTGCTGATCCCTGATATAGGTCATTGAATATATAAAAATTATTGTTTTAGAATGTTCAATTAAAGCGATTTCCATGATTTTCATGGCATTAATTGTATTTAAATTATTAAAGTCTAAATTTCTTCTTTTATTGTTAAAACAAACATATGACATCAATCAGCAATCAGGAATAGTTTTAGTGTCATTAAACGAGTCAGTATATATTACAGATATAAATAACATTATTATGCACTCTTTGTTTACGAGTTTTTCCAAATTGGCATGTGTCTTTAAAGCATCCATAAAGAGCTAAATTAAGTATTAAATGTAAATAATTATTAATTTTAATATATATTTTTCTATATTCATTTTTATATAGTCAAATTAATGTCTAATGCTTAGTTTCCTCATCCTATTGCTTCTTTAGAGAATTTTATTTTGTAAAACTTCATGTTCATTGATTTAGAAATAAGTATCCCATCTTCCCTCATTTATTCAGCAAAAATAAATAAATAAAAAGATAAAATTAGAGTGCTTATATTAATTATAGATATTACTCTAAAGAGTATTGAAATTTTTTAAAATTTAATTTAAAAAGTGTTTTCAAATTAACAACTTATTTATTACACTGCATTTAATTAACGATAAAATAATGTCTGATACATGCTAAAATTTAAAAAGACTCCTCCATAGTTTTGTCTGGATGATTTGAAGTTGTCAAATTATAGAAACTGGAATAATGATACAATACCCATACTATCAAAAATATTGATGTACATAAAATAATAGTTATGTATATTTTAAAATTATTTTTAAATAATAAAATTTTTAATTAATTTTTTTTATTTATAAAGTATCAGCTAAGTTCAACATAAAATAGCTTTTTTAAAAATTAAGTTTATTGTAACAAGTAGATATTTCTCCTCTAATGTTCTTTATATTTCTTCCAGGTATAATGATCAATTAATAATAAGAAAAATATCTTATATTCAATTATAATTTAGATTTGACAGAATTTATAAGTAATAAAAGTCTTTAAATTAAATAAAGAATCAAATTTTTTAAAAGTTACTAAGAGCTTAGACATTGCTTAAAAACAAAATTGAAATTAAAAATTAAATTATATTAGATAGAAGCCATATTATACAATTAATCTTTGTACTTCAATCAATTAGTTCACAATCTAGAGGTTCAGTACTGCTGTAATGCAAATTTATATAACATTACATTTTGATTCTCTTTTTAGTTATAAAATATAAATTTATATTAAAATAAACACACATTCCTCTTCATTAATGTGAGTGAATAAACATCTCATCTCCAATATAGTTTTGTTGGCAAATAGTCAAGAAAAAAAAATCCTGATATAAGCAAAAGAACTCTATAAAATTCATAACTACATAATTAACAATAATTTATAAGAAGATATATAAACACACACCATACAAAGATTTAAATCTTTAACGAAAAACTTTACTTCAAATTAATTTCATTTGACATGTTATTTATTCAGTATTTTAGTTAACTAATTTTATAATTTCAATAATTGCATCAACAAAATTAGTTTTAAATACACATTATAAAATAATTTGATAAAAGATTCAAAGCAAATTTTGTTAAATTATTTATTAAAACTGTTTTTAAAAAATGCTTATAGTGCAAGATTAATAATTATTGTAATTAAAATAATTTCAATTTTGATTCTTTTAATAATAATTTCTTTGATCAAATTTAATTAATTTTTAAACTATAAATGTAGTTTTTTTAAAAAAAATTATATTAAAATTCTTTAGTTGCATTAGCAAAAGAACTAAATCATTTTGCATTTTAATAATTACTTTTATTCAAATTTTTGTACTTTAATGTTTTTGTTTAACATAACTCTTATTAACAAAAGAATTAATTGAAAATGTGTGTTCAGTTATAAATAGTTTTCATTAAGGATTAATATTCTAAAATAGCAATAAATTTAAAAAAATATAAATTAAAACTGGAAAAAAAAATCATAACAAAATTATCAACTTATATTAAAAGAAAATGATTTTGTTATCTAGTGTTCTTGTATTAATGGAATGCTAAGACTTTATCTGGATAACTGAAAAATATAAATATGCATGTTCAGCATATATATATACCGTAATTTAATTTAAAAATTATACAAATTAAGATAAAAATAATTAACACAAAAATAGAATAACATGGCTATTTTTAAAAAAAAATAGCAATAAATTGAAAGAAATCAAGCACCCCCCCCCTCATTACCAAAATCAATTATTTTCATTTTATCAATTAAAAAAAAAAAGCAATTTATGACATCTCTTAGGCTTGGAAAAACTACCATCATCATTAATTTTATATTTAAGAGCCATTTAAAAAAAGCTTCTTATTTAATAGCTTATTGCAATATGTTGATTGTTCAATTCACTTTGATTATAATCACATAACTGTGCACTACTGAATGTACTAATTGACAGAGCTAATTCATAAACTATCACTAATATGAGATACACACAAAATTTATAACATCAAATTTATTAATTATTATACTTTAATATTTTTTTCAAACATAGGTTAATGATAGTATGGATGCAGAGTTCATAGATAAAATAATTTTTTTTTTTTTCATTTTAACTCTTACAAGGATTTTTTTTTTTTTGTTAATTTTCTTGATTTATTACCACCTATCCAATATGATAGAAAAAATTTTGTTATTTAGAATCTTTTGTAATTCAATTACTTTTTATAGTCCTACACAATTCAGCATGAAGCAATATAAAGGGGATTCAAATTTGTGGTTTAATTGCCATTTAAGTACAGTGTATATAATCTTTGCCTAGCAAATTGAATGGAATTATTCTGATTGGTCTGTCATTTTGGTCCTCAAATGTAAACATGATTTCTCTCTACCAAGCAATTGATAACAATTGATCTATCCTTTTTTTTTTTTTTAGGATTTATAAAACATTTCCCCTATTCTTTGCAAGAAAAAAAAAAGACAATTTCTATATTATCAAGAATTACTATTTATATATCTGTAGAGTAGTTATGAAAAGTGGATCTAAAAGCAAAAAATATCAAACACTAAATTTATGTTCCTATTCATTCACATCAAAAATTTTAATTATTTACCATACAAAAAATGATTAAGCTTATTCATTTTAAAAATCCTTCCATTTTGCCATTATATCTGCAAAATCAATTAATTCTTTGGGTTCTACTTTAAATGTCTCCTTATGTTCAATAACTAGCAAAACTTTTAATCCTGGTATCGCCAATTTTTAAAGTGTTATTTTTAATTTATTAAAAGATCTTTCAATAATAGCTACATTGCTAAAAATTTGAAGGAAAAAAAACAACAAAATATTTATTTAATTGAATTCATTTTTCAAATAATCCTATTTAATAATATTCTGTTTATAATTTTAACACATTAAGAGTTTGAAAATATGTCAACGAAAGATCTATGGTATACAAAAATAAATTGAGTTTTTTGGCTCCTTCATTTATGAAATTCTGCCTCAATGCCTTTTCACGATTTAGTAATTATAGCATTGTTGTATATACAAAAATATTTTAAGTTGGTGGATTTTTTAATTACATTTCTTATTATGTGCTTTAAACAATTTCTACAATCTACATAATATCAATTTCACATATATGACAAACATAAAATATTTTGTCTGGCAATGAATGTTTATGAAAAATAATATATATTTTACATAAAAATAATTAAAAGTGCAATAATATTAATGTTACTATTTTAAGAGCTTATTTTATTTTAATCTTAATTATAGATTTTAGAATATGTGGTACTGTAAAATAAAATAGAAGCAAAGCAATGATGGTAGTGGAATTACTTTATAAAGTCATATGTATATCCAATACACCTTTACCTTTATTTAAAATTATATAAAATAAACTATACAGAAATCAAAGCAATTTCATTTATTGCAAAAACTGTGAAGATTTCTCTGTAATAAATAGAAAATAAAGATTGATTAATTGTGGACAATCCTAGTAAAAGTATCATATCATTAAATCTTAAAATTTAAAGATAGTGAATATTAGAACTATTTTTACCTTTTTTTTTTTTAATGAAATTTTTTTATTAAATATATAAAAGTTTAATGTAAAGATCAACATTCTGAAATTAAACTTGTATCTTAAAACAGAATGTGAACACAAACTGTACATATTTAAAGCAGAAATTCACAGGTGCAGATCTTTAGGTTTTTATGATAAATGCAATTTATGGCAAATACAATACTAACAATTTGCTTTATTTCATTTTAAGCTAAAAAAAGAAGAGAAAAACCTATTTTAATATTGGTGAATCCTAATGTTAAAGTGTGTACAATCAGCTCTCATAATAGACTAATAACCGGAAAGAAATAATATGATGATTATTAAAAAAACATATATTAACATGTTCATTGTTCATGAGACTAATTGTTAATGCATGTTCATATATTCATTTAGTTGATTTTGATAATTCAAAAATAAAAGCGAAAATCATTCCTTTCAGTAATAATTATAAGACATAAGAGAAAGGATACATATATGATTATGGAGTCTTACTTGTAGCAATTGAAAAACATATTTTTAGTGTATATCTTTTTATTTATACAAAAAATAAATAAGTATTAAAAATAATTATAATATCAAAATTATAATTTACATATCGAGATGCAATATTATTAATCAGACACATTTGGTTTCTAAGCATTTCTAGTTCAATAACAAATCTTTAAACCATCTCTATCTTAGTTTAAACTCTCTCTTATCTCTAAAATCTCTATATACTTGGGGGAACTTAAATATAAATATTATTAATTTAATAATAATAAAAAATACTGATTAATTACTCCCACATTGGCATCAATAATATATTCAAATGGTGATGTCAAATCAATCTCCAGATTAGTCTCTGGCTATGGATCTTCAACAATGAGGAGCAGTCCATTCAATAGATAAGTTATTAACTGTTAATGTTAAATATAAAGTAAAAGACTTATGTGCTTCTTTGGTACTATTAAAATGCTGCAAACATTGTTTTAAAACAAGACCCCCCCACCCCCCAAGGAAATAATAAAACTGACTAAAAAAAAACAAAATAAAAATATGGTGACCATAATAATCAGACTTTTATTTCTAGACATTTCTTTGATTTTAAAATATGGATATCTATAATTATTATTATTTTGTTAATTAAATAACAAGTGTTTCTTAAATAAATAATACATAAAATAATAAAGTTAAATTGTGAAAATTTAAAGGGTATCGACATTTCTTTGATTTTAAAATATGGATATATCTATAATTATTATTATTTTGTTAATTAAATAACAAGTGTTTCTTAAATAAATAATACATAAAATAATAAAGTTAAATTGTGAAAATTTAAAGGGTATCCCTCATAATTTCATTTGGATAGTATAAGTTACTAAACTGTAGGAAGTTGCATTTAAAACTATTTAACAAGAAATGGGTAATAACTAATAATCTTTGAAAGTAGTCCAAACAAAATTGTAACATTTCAAGCTAGCATTTTATATCCATCTAATTCATTTTACTTTACAGCAAACTGATTTCCCACTTCTAGTTTTTATTGTTTTATAACCATCCATGACATATCATTTAAGATCAATTTCACTACTATAACTCAAAAATTTTTTGAAATGGAATGAGTACCAGAAGTGTCTTTTAATCAAAAAATAACTGCATAAATTTCTCAATAAATTGTACCAAAATATCTATTTCTTTACTTAGTTCATTATAAAATATTTAGATGTTAACGGCCATTGAGTTAGATTCATTCCCAATTATAGATCTAGTGAATAATAAATATTCACCTGATCAGGCACATCTAGACATTATTACATATTTATAAGCTATAAGTAAACACTGAATTTTGAGGTAAAATTACTAATTAATTGTGAACAATAAAGTTAAAAATATATATTCATATCCAAATTTAAAATAAATATTAAATTACTGTGATATGCAGGAATAGATTTATAAAAATATCAGGAAAATTAATATGTTTAAATAAATATAACTTTTTTTTTTAAAATAACGTATTTACTAGTAGACAGACCAATTTTCGTATTTTAAAAAAATATTACAAACATTCTATTGCCTCTAGAAAAAATAATTCTAATAATATTTTGATTACTGCTAAAAAATCTTTCTTATAAATCTATTAATATTATAAATTATTTACTATTTATTATTTACTATTTCTGTATGCCCAATATATTAATCATATTGAAACTATCAAGTATAAGAGTTGTAAAACAGAATAGAATGAAGAGTAAAATTTAGGTATGGTAGTAGTTTTTCAAAAAGAAAGTGCTGAAATTAAAAGACAGTATCACAAAATAACAAACAGATTAAAGAACCAATATTTTTGTATAATCCTTGCGGAACTCCTCTTTAACTTTTTGTTTCCCTATCTCTTTTTTTGGTACAGGAATGGTTATAATCATTTAAGAGTGGCTATTACTGATTATATTTAAAATAATTACCACTGAAATAATACAGAAGTGACTATATATTATATTTTGAAAACCAAATGTAGAGATTATTATTAATTTTAAGAAAACATCGGTTAATTGTAAAACATATATCAAAAATTATTAAAATGTTTATTGATTCAAAGTTTTAATAATACTACAACATTTCTCTACTATTTACATTTTTACCTAGAAATAAAAAAAGATTCAAAATAAAACATACTGACATATGAAAATATCTTTCTTTATGTGTCATAATTAAAAGTCTGTAACAATACGCTGCAATTTATTATATACATTTATAATTTTCATCTAATTTCAAAATCAGTAACCATTATAATAAATTAAAAAAAAATTTCTCTGAAGTTTGAGCACCGGCAGAGCGAGCCTGAGAAAAAGTGAGGCCTGGAGGAATGTTTTTATGAGGATCTTTTACATACATAAAAAAACTCAAGATATTTTAAGAATTATCTTATTTACAGACGTCCATCTATTGCTTTACATTTAGTATAAATTAAGTCAAAAACATTTTCTCTTCATTAAATTTTTATTTTAAATTAGAATTCATAACAGTATATAAATAATTTTTTTTTTTTTTGCATTACATGTACTTTATTTCGATTATAAATAATTAGTTATTTATTATTCCCATGTCACATTAACATAAGTAGAACACTGCAAAATATTTAGGTACATATATTGATCATAGTTGAAAAGTCTGTTTCACCACATAAGCAATGCGCACACAATTGTATTGCTTTGCATGTGATAGTTTTGGGGAACAAAAAAGAAAATGTAATTACATTTAGCAAACAATAAAATGCTTTGATTTATTTTTTGATTTTCACAAAAGAGATATATCATGTAGGTCTAGAAACCTTATGTCATCACCCCATTGAACCAGCTCTGAGTGGATTAGTGATTCATAAATTTTGAACTCCAAAGCCTGCCATGCTTCAACTCCATTAAACTAGCAGTTATTCATTGTAATAAGTGCATAAGATATCTGATATTAAAGTATGTAATAGTTATAAAATTATTTTGGTTTCCTTCTTGATACTAATGGTTTGACCTATTAACTGACTTTGTTCATATGTGTGAGACTAAATTGTATAAAGACATCATATGAGTATTCAATAATAATTATATTCATGCATATTAATGTTTTAAGGGTTCATAAGTTTATGAACTAGCTTTAAATGCTATAACAAATTTTTATCAGAGAGTAGCAAGCAATGACAATGTGCCATTGGAGATGAACAGGTGTTATCAATTGATTATATGACTTTGGTCCTTAATTACTATATTTATTTTTATATTATTAATTTAAAAATAAACCAATCCTATTGTGAAGTTATTGTACTATCTTTGTGTTAGATACATATATAATAAAGTTAAATAATCATAAAACAATTTCAGTGATTTTTAAAAAATATATAATTCATATTAAAAAAAAAAGATTCTGCTATTTTAAGATTATAATTTTTCAAAATTAAATAAAAAACAGCAATCTTCTAATTTTAATATTAACTTTATATTGCATTATTAAAATATTAACTTTTATATCTATAATAAAATTATAATTGCAAAACCAAGGAAAGATTTAAAATGATAATTTTAAAAAAATATTACAATTGTGCCTAAACTTACTACATAAAATATATTTATTTTAATCTTTTTTTGGGGTAGTAATCACTCTCAAGAATTTTTAACATATGCAAAATATGTGATTCATCACAATATTAATCGAAAGTAGCCAAAAAAAAAAAAAACCTGTTGATATTAAAGAACACATAAAAATGATGTCATTATAACACTTATAAACATCGTTAAGAATTTAAAAAACTTATTAAAAAATACCAGAATTAAAACCAGTATTGTTCTATCATAGTTTCATATAATTAAATATTTTTCATTTTATTTAATTCATAAAAATATAAAACTTTCCATTAATAATTTTTTTTTAAAAAAAACATTTATTATGTTTATGAATTTCAACAAAAGCACATAGATAAATTTTAGAAATAATAAAAAATAATTCCTAAAAAAAAAATGTTTATTTAATCAAAATCTGACAAAAATTTAACAAAAATAATACACACACACACAATACTAATTTGTATTATTATTCTTAAATATAGGAATATAATAAGAATTAGATATAATTATTATATTGTAATTTTAATAATAATAATCAACTTATCACTTCTCGCTCCAAGATTTAATATTATTATAATTCAATTAGCAATATATTATACAACTCAGCTATAAATATCTCTATAATTATAATTTTTAAATCACAAATCTTAAAATGATTTTTCTTACACCATGTCTTATGTTTTGGTTGGTAGATCAGCATTTAATATGACATGTGTGTATATATTATATATACAAATATTTAGGGAGTGATACTCACACATTATGATTTCCTGTTTATTTTATATTATTTTTTATATGATAATAAAGACATTTTAAATTTTACTGTAAACTTTTATGCATGTAATATTTATATTTAGATATCAAGATCTGAAGCTTGACAAATACTTAGCCTTGAAATCTTGATAAAGAATAACATTTTATACCATACTTTTAAGAGTTTACTTTATGAGTCATTTTAAAAGGATTTATTTTATATTTCTAATATTTTCTGCATAGCAACAGTTATATGTATGTACAATATTTATCAACAGTGTTTACAGGAATAAAGCTAATTTTAAAAATTGAATTTTCAAAAGTCTAATATAGAATTAAGTGATTTATTAGGTAATTATTTAAATGACTTTAAAATGTTAAGTAAATGAATAATAATAATAACTTACTAATCTAAAATTTATTTTACATTTTTATGTTCATTACCCATACACAAAAATCAGTTATGAATAAAATCAGACAATAAAAATTTATTTTTTCAATATAACTTAAAGCAATGCCATTTTAATGCTAAAATGCAAAAATAATATTACTAAAAAATATCAGTTTTCATTTATTATGATTTAATCTGTATTTAAAATGCTAACAGAAATTCAGTATAAAATGATCCACCTACAAATCATCTTTACAACTGGATTTATTTTTAAACCAGCAGTTTATAAATTAATATTCATTAAATGCAGAATGGATTTAATAAATTAATTAGCATAAATATGTCTTTGAGATTTGTCAATCTAATCGTGAAACCTTTTTTCTTAAAGTCCAGAGTCAATACTTCATGAATATAAAGTTTGATAGTATAATGTATATGAGAATGCCAGTATATAGATTCCAATAATTATATTAAAAAAAATAAACAGGTAAGATAAGAACTAAGAAAAATACTTAATTCTCTACATTATCTGATATTGATGCAGTCATTCCTGTTGAACTAGTTTTTTTTTTAAAAAAAAGCAGCTGTAGATACATATAAGTGTATTGTCTCCTACAATTTGAGTATATCTTTTTCAATCTCTTCACTATCATAAGCTATTTACAAATAGCTTGATGCAAGAAATATTTTTCATCATAAATAGAATATATTTGTTTATGAATACTGCTTCTAGAAAATCTTTTTGCCATACAAAAAACAAAAGAAAGTAAACAGCATATCACTTTGAAAAATGCACTATATGATCATTATTTTAGTTACTGAAACTAGCTATTGAAAATGCACATCTGTTTCATAAATGTCTTCAATTTAGATTATGCTGCATAAAGAAAAGTTGTTATTCTTAGTTTTATTTGTAATCTATTTACTGACTTCTTCTCATTACGTATTTCCATTACACACAGAATAACTTTTAAATTGCACTTAGAGGATACATTATTGACTGAATAGGGTCTGTTTTATCACAATATATATATGTATTATATATATATATTATCAGATTAATATTTTTATTATCTATGAAATATTAAAAAATGAAAAGTTTACCATAAATTATATTAATACTTATTCAATGGTAACATTTCACTCCTAATATTATGAAGCATTTAATAACCACAGATAAAAGTCAACATTAAACTTTTTCTTGGGTCAGTGCTATCCCAAATGCAATATTATCATATAACCATCCCTACATTAAATGCTTTGAATCATCAGTCATTAAAAATATACTTACATAAGTTTAACATCTTCAATATAGGCAATACAATATTTCAAATATTTGTTTGGTTACCCATAAAATTTAAATAATTATTTTTAGATGTTCATTTTGAATACAAATATGGATGGTGACCTTCACGAAACATTTGAGGGTATAATTGTGGTGGAAAAGAATACTGACTTGATAATGGTGATAGTAATCCCTGCCGAGATAATTCTCTATATGCAGCTAAACTTGCTTGGATCTGTTCTGGGTTGACCACTGGAGTCTGATGTGGAGAACTGTTGAGTAAAGAAGTAAACCCAGTGGAATATATATGAGGTGGAATAAAATTACGAATTTGTGTTGATTTAAAATCAGGATAATAATGAATTTTGTTTAAATTAGTGCTGGCCATTGTGAAAGATGGAGGTAAGGGCTGGGAGGCTGATTGTGAAATGTGGCTAGTTGTGATTGTTGAAGAGTTTCGTGAAGTTTCCAAATGTTTATTATTTGAAGAATTTCTAGAAGAATCAGGAGTCCTGATTGGAGTAGGAATACGAGAGGTATCAGGAGTTCTAACTGGTGTAGAATTTCTAGAGAGTTCTGAAGTTCTATTGGGAGACTCTCCTAAACGAACATGACCAGAAAATGATAAAACTGAATTTTTAGAATTATCTTCATTAACAATAATAGATGAATTTTTAAGAGATTGCAACTTCCGAAATTGGTCCCCTTCATGATTCATATTTTTCGTACTTAATGGACTAAATTTGGCAGGAAATTTTTGCAAAGCCAGTGGCCTATCACACTGAATGCTTTTGTCATTTTCATCTATTAATATATCAGAATTCCTTTTTTTAAGACTTAGATCCAAAACAACGTCAGAATGGTAAGATGTGTTTAAATTATCATTCCCACAATATGTTCCTTTGGTTAAATTAGTTGGGCCATTTTGCTTGTATAATGGAAGTCCAGATCCAAGTTTGGGTCGTTTTGGAAGTTCATGGTAAGGATCACCCATAAAACGTTTACTTTCTATTAGTCCATGATAATTCCCAGCAAAAGGGCTTGGAGGAAAATACTGTGAATTAGAAAGATGATTACTTGTAAAATGATAAGCTCTTTTTTGCTGATGAGCTGCTTCAGGGGAAGTGTTATGATTAAAAGCAGAAACAGTAATAGAACTTTTTAAATGAGAATTTTGTTTAAGAGAATCGTTCGATGGAAGATGGGATTTAGGTGGTCCATATATTGTTGGAGGTTTTGAACGATGAGTGTGCTGAATTACTGATGGCCTAGGAATAGAAGCACTAACTGGAGGAGTCATTCTTACATCTAAAATTTTATCACAAGATACACTTCTACAATGTTCAACTGAATATCTTATTTTTTCTTGTCCTTTTATAAGTGATGAAAATTTGGTCATTTCAGGAACAGTAGAATGAGTTACCAGATTTTTATGAATGTTAGGAGGTGAATGACAAATTGGAATTATATTCTTAAGATTATGACTTTTCCTATTTAATAAGGGTGACATTATGCTTGGTCCATTTCGATGACGAATTGGAATAGATGTAAATGTAGCTTCTTTAACTTTTTTGTAGCATGATAAATCTTCTGGCTCTATTTTAAGTATATTTGTTGATAGATCTTGTTTAATATTAAGATCAAATGGAGTACTTGATGTGCAATTGTCAATTGTTGCATTTACATGTTTTGACAAGTCTAAACATGATCCTGAACTTTCAGTTATGTATGAACATGGAGATGTAGTATTTGTACACAAAGGCTTAACATCCCCCATTGCATGATCTTTATGGTAATTAGTACTCCCTGTACTGGATGAATTTGTATGAATTATAGGAACAGGTTGAGGTGACGCATCCAGTGGTGATGATGGTTTTATGCATAGGATAGTATTATCTGTGGATTGTTTCAACATTCCTGTACATTTCTTGACTGATGTTAATTGTCGAACCTAAAATTAGAAAAAAATACTATTAAATTCAAAGATTATAAAATTTATTATTTATAAACATAACATACAAAATTAGATGGGTTATAGAAATAAGACCTATGAAGAAGAAATAACAAAAAATGTGAAAAACCAAAAAAAAAAAAAAGGAATACAAAAAATGGATGGTTGTAAGGAAAGAGCAGTTATTTTATTTAAAATAGAAGTAATATGGATAATATCAAGTACTAAATCTCTGTTAGAGCAATTACAACATTTTGTGTAAATAATTTTTAATAAATAAATTAAATCATTACTTTTCTATACAAAATGTTATTGTATATAATATATAACTTAATAAAACCATATTTAATTTCATTTTGCAATTTTTTTTTAAAAATAATTTTCTTATTATAAATAATAAAATTGTATAAATTAATTTATCAAATAAATGTCAAAATTTATTTGAAAAATAATTTTTTCTGTAAATCTAAAATTTCTCTTAATTTTATGTAATTATTTTAAATGTAATTTTTGATTGAGACAATGATTTTGAATTAAAACAAAAAAAAATTGAAAGTTATCTGATAGCTCAAATATATATATATATATAACTTTGTTACAATTATGCTATCAAAAACAAAACAAAAAAAAAACATCTATGAAGAGTGAAAGTTTTTAAAACATATCTTTAGTTAAAAATGGATTTTTAAAATAGTAAATAAAAATTACATTTTATATGTAGTGGGTTGAATAAAACAACAAAAAAATCTATATCTTTATTAGTATAATATAGAACATTATTTGCTCCATGAATTATTTGTATTACATGTGGAACAAAATTATATAACATCAAAACAAAGTTTAAAAAAATATTATACCATTTCTAATGAAATAAAGTCTAGCGTTGGGGAAAATTATTTGATTTCTCATCAATTGTTCAAAAATGATTTGTATAGGTTTAATAATAATTACAGTAACTGGAGCATTATCACTTTAAAAAATAACCATGTTAACTGAGAAACAATATTTGCAACATTAGATAAATCTATTATCAAAAATATTATGAAGTTGTGATATGACTAGACAAAAAAATAATGATTTCTCTAATTGTAACAATTACCATGTTTGACAGTTAAAAAAAATTATAAATGATTCTGCTCTTACAACAGACAACTATTGTAATGACATCAATACTTTCTTATTATAGCATTGGCTTCAAGAATAAGTTGCTTTGAAATAGCAGATTGACTATAAATTTTTTATCTATAAGTCACTAGTCTGTTTTGGTAGATATTTTAGAGTATATGTCTTTTAACCCCTATAGTGAAATGTTCTATTGTGGTTTTATTTTTCAACTGCAATTCTTCAAAATGTCAGTATGAACTGATTTCTGATCACAATTGTTTCTAGCATATTTCATTCTTTTATTTTTGATGAAAACAGTTATCACTCCTGAGAATGTTAATCTTGAAAGGTTAAACAAATCCAGGAGTTTTGAAAATTGATTCTTCAATTAAATGTATATCAGTAATTTGCCACTATTTAAAATCAGACAAGAGCTCTTGATATTTCTTTTTACAGCCTGATAAAAATAACATTAATTTTAACATCTACTTTTTACCACTATTTATATATAAAAAAAGAATAATGGTAATATAATAGAATTCCCTTAACCTCTCTATATGTAATTTTTATATAACTGTATTTTTTTAGACCTGATGCTGGTATATGTATATAAAATACAGTTATAATATTTAAAATATATACAAAAAAAACAACACATGCATATAAATAATAAAATTGAGATGTCATTAACCTATTACATATAATTTTTAAAAAAGACAATACAAATGAATATTTTTAAAAATAAATTAAACACAAATGATAAAATTCAAAATATTATAGATAATTTTAAAAATAATTATAATCAATATATTGTTTTATGTTGGCAATCCTCTTTAACAAGGTACTTCTACAATATAATTTCAGTTTAATACAAATAGCAAATTATAGCATATCCAATCAACATTGAATTCATATATTTTTTGAATTTTTGTTTATAGAGAATATTTTATTTAATTTAAAATTGAAAATAACAGTAAAAAAAATAAAATTTATCCAAAATTAAAAAAATAGGATACTTATATATATATTAAATAATCTTTTTCTATTTTTTTTTTTTTTATTGATTTAAGTTAAGTATTCTTAAGTCCATAGATTATTTTTATTTTGCATGTTTCATTAACTGTCCACAAATGAATGGATACTTGCTTAAACAGTTTTATGTCTTCACAATTTGTAACCACAATCAATTAAAGGTAATCAAAAATTTGTAAACAAACAAACAAAAAAAAAAAATTATTGTTCCTCAGTATTATTAAAAATTCTTCCATTAGAGCACTTTAACAAAACAAAATTAATTGGATCAATTTAAAGGCTGACCAAAACAGAACCTAACAGATAAAGAACAAAAAAAAAAACTTTAAAAAAGTAAAACATCTAACCAAAAATAGCCATCTTTATAAAATGACAACTTATTTTATCCAAGAGGTATAATTTAATAAAGTATATATAAAAAAAGTTTTATATTTATAAATTACATCATGAGATATTAAATTAACTTTTTGATATCCTTAGTACACTAAAAAAAAAAAAGTTAATTAAAAAAAAGAATTGCTTAGAGACTTATATTAAATGAACACTATAAAAATATAAATATTTTTATTATTATTGCTTTGTCAGAACAATATAAATTCAAAACATCTAAATGTTTTTTTAGATTCTACTCATTGCTTTCACATAAAAAAAAACCCCATATTTTTAAATTACTTTTCATCCTTCCACCCCCCCCCCCTTTTTTTTTTTTTGCAAATTGGAAATAATAAAGATTATGCACCTAGTTTCTTCGATATTTTATATTTTGTTTTAAAAAGGTCCAAATTTTCAAAAATTAAAAAAAATATCCCCCTTCTCTCCAAAAACTTACAGATAATAAATAATGATGATGATAATAATAATAAAAATTACTCTATCTCGAGCCAGAGCGTTTTGTCTACGAATTTCATCCCATTTCTTTTCCTTTTCAGACAATGAATCTTCACGATTACGCTAAAAAAATAAACAAATCAGGTAATTAAAATTATAAGCATAAAACTAAGTATAAATATTTTAATATATATTACAAATTAGGATATTTATTAAAATATGAAGCAATACATAAGTATACACATATATTTATATGATTAAGATATTCATAAATCTATGAATGAAAGCCTGACACATCATCATTCTATCTAACTTTAATGTTGTGCCATTAATATTTCTAACTATCTTTCAAAAGTTAAATTTAATCATTGTTTCTAACGCTACTATACCCTAAACCAGTGTTCTTCAACCCTTGGTCCGCGTGCTAGACGGGCAGTAAAAAGTTTGTAATAATAAATAATAAGAGTTTAAACTTTTAATTAATTAATATAGCCAATTTTTATTTATTTTTTCATCTCATTTTTACCCAATTAAAAAAAAAAAGAAAACAGAACTAAAACAAAATCTAATCAATCATTCATAAATTAATTCGTTTTTCTAGTTATCACAGATGTTTATGGGGGGGGGGGGGGGAGTAGAATTAAATTTTTTATTACTTTTCTAAAAAAATAAAAAAAAAAGTTTTTTATTATATAGACTCCATATATATATAAAACTTTATCTTATATATTTAACATTGGTGTTTTGATCAGTTATAACAATTATGCTTATCTTTAAAAAAAATTATCTATAGACTTCTGCTGGTCTGCGAAATCTTATCCTTATTTTTGCTGGTCCACGGAAACTTATCCTTATTTTTACCGGGTCCGCAGGTGTGAAAAGGTTGAAGACCACTGCCCTAAACACATATAATGTTATGATTGTGGTGGCATCACATTGGGATGAGAAGTCAGATTATAATCTCTATATGAGGATGTTTATTCAAAAATAATTATTAAAAGATAATAAAATGGGTGTTATGAATAAAATAAAAATTAAATTTTAGGATGGCATTTAAATTTTTTTTTTTTTTAAATAACGATTTATTTAAATGATTTATACAATTTTATACAATGAAGATTACATGAATACCAAGCAATGTCCATAGCATATACATGAATGTTGGATCAATGCTTCAGTAGTATTCTAGATTGGTCCATACTTTGTCCCAGTGGAACAATTATGTATGCCTCATTGAGCATTGAAAGGCACATCCAAATTTATAATGATATAGGTTTATAGTCAAGATGTGAAGCAGAGGCTAAGTGGGCTGGGAGAACACTGACAAGGTCATTGATTCACTCCCAATCCGTCAGTCTGAGCCCAAGCATCAAGAGATCTGTCCTTCACTTGCTTATAAGTTAAGCTATTCAGTTCATGATTAAATTTGTTAACTTTTATTGTTGAGGTAGATGGTATGATCAATCCACTAATTGGTAGTCTTTAGATAATATGGTAGAGTTCCCATATATATGACTGAGTTCATTTTGGTATTGCATTGATGAGGCGAGACTCATATTTGATCATTGATATCTTTGTAATAATCAGTGCACTAGCATGGAGGTGCCGGCCTAGGTTTGTTGATACAGCCAATCCAGAGCAAGCATTTTATCTCTGATGATATTACTCTTGATGAGTCTTTTAAATACTTGAAGAGTACTGGTGTTCGCATTGCCCAGAACAAAACTGCATCTCGTTAGCCAGATGGCGAAGGATAGGAAAATTGCTAATCTAATATTAGCAAAATTGCAAGCTTTAATTGCTTGCTGGATTAAGAATGTGTCTGTAGAATAGCGTTTTACCTTTTTGTCAATGAAAGACCCAAGAATGCTGAGTGATGGACAATCTAGGAAAATGTGTTCAATTGTTTCCTCATCCCTCTGACAGAGTTGACATTGAGAGCTAATTTTGTTAAAACCCCTCCTCATTACGAGGAACTGATTAGTGGGTAGTGATGAGAGGTTTAATTTCAGAAGCAAGTCAATAAATTTGGGTTCCAGAAACCAATGTTTGGCTTTTTTGATCAATAATTTGTTGTTTAATCCAAGAGCATTATGGAGAGCTGAAGGACAATCTTTCTTTAGCCTATAAGTTTCCCAGTAGGACTTTTTTTCATTGAAAATGTTTGGAGTTAAGTTAATATAGCCATTGATATGTGTCCAGATGTCAGTCAACCATCCTTTACTATGGGGAGGTGGCGTATCAGTAGGTTGAAATTCTTGGATTAAATTTGTATAGCCCATTTCCAGTGAATGGTTGTGTAGCAGATTTAATGATTTTTGCAAATATAATGTAGCAACCGAGTGTAGACCAAGACCGTTCAGTTCTCTAGTATTTGGGCTTTTGCCAAGCTTATGGCCACAACCTTCCTTTTCCACAATAGCTTAGTACATAATGAGCCCATTTGTTTACCGAAGATTTTAGTAGGCTTGATGATTGGTAGATAGTAATTGAGTCTTGAAAACACTAGCATGTTAAGGAGTGCGATTTTACCAGGAATTGAAAGTGAAATGCTAGAGAGTGTGTTGATTGTTTTATTGGTTTTTTGAAGAATTGAATTTTGTATTTCTCTAGTCATGATAGTTTTTGTTTTTGCCATGGGGAATCCTAAAAAAAGCTGTGGCTTGGCTGTGAATTGTTGTTCCTGTTTTAATTCTCCAGATGGAAGATTTGCTATTGTTAATTTGGAAGTTTAATATTTTGGCATGCTTGTCAATAATTGTGAAAAGTGTTGGAAGATGAGCTTCGCTGGGAAGAAAAATGGCAACATCGTCCACATAGGAGATGTGGTTGATTTGTTTTTTGATGGTGGGAACATAAATGCCTGGCAAGATATTCTCTATGTCCTTGAGCATGGAGTTGATGTAAGTTATAAAACATAGTGATGCTAGGGGAGAACCCTGTGGAATCGAGATGTGAGGTCTAAAACCTGTAGACAACCTTCCATCTAAAGAAGTAAATATGGAACGATTTAGTAAAAGGTTTGCTATTATTCTGATATACACGTCGGGCACCTGATACTCCCGCATTGTCTGGAACAGTATGGATGGTATTACTGAGTCAAATGCTGAAGAGAAGTCCAGTTGTATGACCAGTGGCCTTGACTTATTGGTTTGTCTGACGTGCTCAGTTAGTAAAAGAAAGCGCTGAACTGCATCAATGGTTGATGATCCTTTTCGGGCAAAGTGAAAAGATGAAATATGTGAGTAGAGTTGGGGTTGTATCCGGTCCTTAACTAAGAATTCAATTAGTCTTAATTAGCAACGGAATCATGGAAATAGGTCGTATATTGTTGAGACTAGATGGATTTTCTTGTTTTTTAAGAAAAGGGACCAGTGCCACTGGGTACAAATCTGGAATGTTCTGAAAGTCGTCGGCCAGCACGTCAATCATGTTTTTGATTATGGGGATTGTGTAGTGACTAAGGTGTAATAGTACAAATTTCGGGATTGCGTGAAGGCCCAGATAAGTGCTTTCAGAAAATGCCTGTAGCTTTTGCAATATTTGGGCTTCATTTAGGTTGTGATTGGTTGTGGTATGATTCCATATGTTTTCTGTTTGAAAAGTATTGTTTTGCAACTTTGTTTTGAAATGAGAGTGAATTCTCTCCAATATTTCTGGTCCACTATAGCACTTGCTGTTAATGATAATCATAGACGGTGTTGGTCTAGCAGCCGATCCAAGTGCCCATCGAATGTAGCTTCTAGTCCAGTTATGACTATTTGCCAAGAAGATTTTAGATCTCTTTGTAGCAATGTATTGAGCTAGAGCTTTTTGTTTTTCGTGATATTGAGTTTTTAATTCTAATACTTCTTGAATTTTGGTACTTGAGAGGGGTAGTGAACTTAGCCTATTACTAATTGAATCAAGTTCTTTTAGAAAGTTGATTTGGTCCCTTACATCATTTTGTGTGAAAGTTAATGAGGGTGCTCAAGATTCCTACGAAAGCAGACCATGCTTGCACAGGTGGCAAAGTGAGTACTTGTATTTTATTTAGAAGGATATATGCTTCTGAGAATAACCATTCCGGTGTTGCGGCTTTGTTCAAAAGTCTTAATAGTTTTTGTGTGGTCTGAAAGACTTATCATGTTGGTGTCAAGTTGTAGCGAGATTTTTATAGCAAGGTGGTCTGAGAAAGGCACTAATTGCAGCTTGGCATGCAGGTTATAATGAAGTTCGGGGGAATAAAAGAGAAGATCAATCAACGATTGCTTGTGTTGTGTGTAAAATGAGAATGATTGAGGAGGAAAGAAACCTTCTCCACATAGCATAACTTTGTTGAATAAATGAAGATATTTGTTAGTAAACTGATGATAGGTCATGTTAAAATCCCCAAAGCAGATTGAGGGTGAATTATTGGATAAAAGCAGGGCGTTGATTTTATTAATCACTGAATGAATTAGATTAGTATCATTCTTGAGATAAAGGTAAATTATGTTTATGGGGTTATTATTAATGGTAATGTTAATAAATAGAAGTTCTTTGCTAATGTGAAGAGCTCTTAGTTGCTGATGTTCCAGATTTTTATTGATTAGGAAAGCCACTCCAGAAGAAGCAGTATTTGAGGGTAGATAATGGAAATATCCATGTTGCTGCATTAATTGCTGAATTTTAATATTGGACTGAAAATGTAACTTGGTCTCGGAGAAACATACAATGTGTAAGTTTGATTTATTTAACCAGTTTTTGATTGCATGTACCTGATCCAGTGAATTGAGCCCCCCCACATTAATTCCAGCAATTTTTAAATGCATTGTTTGATTCTGTGTAGGTGTGGAAATTGCTTTATTCTTCTGAGAACTCATCATCCAATGAGATTAGTTGATCCTTGAGTACTTGTGCTGTTTGACTCAGAATATTCCAATTTGTTACTGTTGTTATTGTTTGACCTTGATCTAGTGCTTTGTTTTGAGAATTTATATTTGAGTTAACCATGTTATCTTTTGGAGATGCTGTACTTAGTGAATCTGTAGACTGGTTCTCTGTCAAGCAATTTGATACTGTCGTTTTTATTTGACCTTGATCTAGTGCTTTGTTTTGAGTATTTGTATTTGAGTTGACCATTTTGTCTTTTTGAGATGCTGTACTTAGTGAATCTGTAGATAGGTTTTCTGTTGAGCTGTTCTGAGACTTATTTCTTCTTGTTCTCTTCTTTTCTTCCCTACTTCTATCTTTGGATGCTTGATACTAATTGTTAAATATATAAATAAAATATTGAAATGAGTAGAAATTTTTTTTAAAATGAAAAATGCACTTTGAGAACTTTATTGTTCTATTATTGTAGCATAAATATTTGGAATTGTAAAAAGGCATGATTGGTTCAATGATTCTTTTATATACAATAGTTTTAAATGCATAGAAGATTATTTGTAGCATTCTTTTATTTTTAAGAACTTTGGCAAATATCTACAAAAAATATACAAATGGGAGTTAATCTTGAGGAGGCTTTTAAATAAACAAATTACAGCATATACATGAAGGAAAAAAAAGAGATGAAGTTAAGTTATTCCATACATTTACACTATTTAAAAATACATGCATTATGAGAGAGAGTAATCTGACTTGCAATATGATGGAGTTGAGATAAGAGATGTGCTTATTAACACCTAAACAAAACTTGAAAAGCAGAAGTATAACTAAAATTATACAGTATAAAAGAACAATAAATTAAACAGTAAAAAATCTCTCTTAATTTGTCCATTAATGACAAAGTAATTGCACAACTAGTGAAAAGACTCAAATGCTGTATCCAATGATGATTTAGGTGCAAATATATTAAACCAATTTTGATTTTTAAAAAA
This sequence comes from Epiperipatus broadwayi, assembly GCA_028023455.1. NCBI lineage: Eukaryota > Metazoa > Onychophora > Udeonychophora > Euonychophora > Peripatidae > Epiperipatus > Epiperipatus broadwayi. The sequence continues at coordinate 3,644,521 of JAQFVV010012503.1, read as the reverse complement.
AATTTAATACATATTATATAGTTTGGGCCAATGTATAGATTAAATTTATTTAAAAAATTTATAAAATTGCATTTTGAGATTGACTGACCAACTAAGGAAGATGGATTGATTACTCTAGTAGTATAACATATGTGTGTGACTTGAATAAATACAATGTATCACATGGTAATTTATTGCAAAGATTTCTTGTAGAATTTATTAGGACTGAGAGGTATACGATTCTGAAATTTGGATAATATTTTAGTGAGAGAAATTGATGTCCAGAGATTATGATAAAAATAAATGATTTTATTTATTTTGGTACAAAAAGATAACTCCTGCAAATGATTTAATATTTAGCTAATCAATTAGTCAGCATATTAAAAAGTATGGTCTGTAATAAAATTATTTCAGAAAATGCAAGAAAACCATCTTAAGCAAAGGTGTGATTTATATAAGGTATTTGATTCAATTAATCAAGACAGTTTGGGAATGTTTGAAAATAACAGATTGTCCAATGAAATTTATTATTAAATCTGTTTATTTGAAATGAGAAGGCTATATACTGACTTCACATTGTTTTCCATTTTTATAACAGAAATCTTTTGAACAGTTTCATAAAACAAATATTAATAAATGATATAACTGATGATAGACTTTTTATTTTCAACTAATTAAAACCAAACACAAGAACTTCATTGTTTAACTCCTGGATTTACAATAGTTGTGTTATTGTTGTCAATTCAAATAAATGTTACAAATGTAACCTATATAAATGTGATTAGTAATTAGTGTTTAAAAACTCAGGTGCTTTATCAATCAGTTATAAAAAAAAAAAAAAACAGCAATGTTAAATTGAGATGATTATCAGTTTGAAAATGTGAACAAATTAAATGTGTATTTTTTTTTACATATGTCAAATGCATTGACTGGGCTTTTTACAAAGAAAGGCAAACTTTGATGCTAAAATGCCACATAAGTCTCCAATATGCTGCATTTATTAAAGTGATATAACTAATTCAATTAAATTAGTTTTATTAGGGTCATTGAAGTAAGATATGGATCCTAACATAAAGCAGTGGAAAATTTTCTTTTAAAAATACTTTATGGTATATTCTTCACTTACTGAATGCGATTACATTGAATTTGCTAAATGATTAGGCAAGTGAAGCAGATGAAGAATAATAGACTTTCTAAAGAACAAAATAAAAAGAATTTCAGAATGATTTTCATAAAAAAAGCAACTTCACTTGCATTACAAATATTTTTAACAGTATTCTAACTGGAAAGTCAAGCTTGGGGATAGAATACAAGGGAGACTAGATTACAATTAGGCAATGTGTTGAAGCTTTTCAGAAACAAAAATTTGCAAAAAAAAATATTGCAAGATACTAAATAAACACATGGACCATTACATAATATATCAATTGGTTTGTATAGAAATCAGGGAAAAAAATCCCAACAACTCATCTTTAATTTTTTGTCCCTCATTTTGTTTTTATTTTTCTAAAGTTTAATTGGCTCTGCTTATTGTGAAATGTTATTAATGATGATATATTTCAGACCATTGCTTTAGTATGCATTAAATATTAATTATTATTGCAGAATATATTGAAATATGAAAAGAACCATTGAGAGGGAAAGAGATAATCACATAACCATTCTTCCAGCTAGCAAAATCATACATTATATTTAACTGAAGATGGTTACTAAAATCAATTCAAGTTCTATATAGACAAACACATTCCCCATGAATTATATAATTAATATTACACACAAAAACATACCATTTTTTATTTCATGCAGCAGACGAATATTTTATATATATACACACACATAACTTATCAACAAAGTGAATAAATTTCATATATTTTTTTATATTGGAATATAAAACAACCATCATTCTGGTATGCCATTCTTTCTACTCTCTATCAATAACTAAGAAATATAGATTAAGTAAAAATACTGAATATTTCTTGTTCACATTAACCCCCCCCCCCGTTATTGATGATGTAGATTTAATAACGTAGGAGAAGACTAAATTGAAATTTAAGTTTGCAACGGTTTCATGTATTTTATTTTGTTATATAAAACGTTGCATCTTAACCTTGAACACTTTCAGAATTATAAAAATTAAAATATAATAAAACACAGCTTTTTTTTTTTTTACATTTAAAAAGATTACCAGCCTTCAAATAACTCATTCCAGAGTAAAGTTGTTACCAAAAATACTCTAAAAATAAGGAGAGAAGGGAGAAGATATTACTCATCAGTTCAACTAAAATTTCTGCTGGTGAGGTTTGTATAAATATAACATTTAATTATTAAAAATATACATGTATTTTAAAGGCAATCTCCTGGCTTTGTTTAAGTAGTTTTTCCATATTAAAAAAGATTAGCAACACAATACTTTATAGATCAATAAAATTATTGTACGATTTTATAGATAGGCTATTGATATGTATATTTCAATTAACAATATATTTAAATATTAATAAGTAATCATTTATAAAATAGAGATAAATATATTTTTTTTTTACATAGAAGAAATAGAATTTAGGAATTAGAAAACATTTAGATTTAAAAGAGAGAATGAGCAATAAAAGTATTCATAAACTATTTATTTTCTTCCAAATTTTAAGCTATCTATTATAATTTCATCAGAAATTTAAACAAATTATGTATTAAAGTCTGTATAGGAATTTGATAAACAAATAAATAATTATAAACTATGAAGAAAAAGTCTAAATAATTTTTGTAACAGAAATCATCAGAAAATAAAAAAACACATGGCAATGTAATCTATAATGATATATAAGATTAGATTTTGGGAAAAGTTTTTATTCTTATTTTATTATTAGTCTCATTGCTTATTCTTAGCAAAAATTAATTACCATATTTTTTTGCTACTATAGGTGTTAACTTATTTCTCAAATCAATGTGCAAGAAATACAATATATGATATAGTGAAAGGAATATAAAATCTAATTTCAATTAAGGAAATCAACCTAAGAATTATTAGTAAAATTAATACCCTCATAGATATCAAATAAGAAAACTAAATTGAAGAAATCTAATAATCTTACAATAATAAGAACAAGTTTAATTAAACAACGACCTAGACTATGTCAGTAAATCTTAACTTGAATATACAAGTGCAGTAAAATCCTAGATAAATAATTTTATATTTTAATTCTTTTCTTTTTATTATCAGTTGTTTATTCCTTACAAATTATAATTGCAATATTTTTTTGTTAAAGTAATCCAAGATGATGTTTGCCAACCAAGAAATAATACATTCATAATTTCAAGACGAATATTAAAGTACAATGTATATATTAATCTGTATTTGCATGCGGATTTAAGTAATCACTTTGAAATTAAAACTTAGATAGATAGTTCTCATTGAATAAAAGTGTTAAGGGTGAAGATATCTACATGGAAGTACAGACAATATTAGCCATATACGTATATTAGTTTGTGTCCATATGTTGTATCCATATCTGAATTGTATTTATTTATTATTATTAAATTCAATTTTTCTTAATTTACTGATGTCTAAATCTTTTTACTCTTTTGATAAAAATATTACTATTTACATGTGTGTGAATATATATATCAAAACATGCAAATTGTTTTAAAATGTTAACAGATTTTGAAGATGATTTATATATGAATAAAATTAATATGAAGACAACCATTAAAAACTGCAAAAAAGATGGCTAGTATAATTTACCAGTAAATTTTATTCTGAGACAAAATAATGTATCAAGAAAAGAAATAATATAATTTTTTTAAAAACTGATCCCTTATGAATAATTGAATATTTAGAGTTTTGAAAAATAATGTAAAAAAAAAAAAAAAGAAGTTATTAAATAATATACAAAAAAATATAATTGTGAGTTGACAAAAACAATTATAAAAAAGAATATAAGTCTTAACATATCTTATTGGAAGAAAAGTTATTTCTGCAATTAGAAGATAAAATTATTACTGAAGAAAGAGTTGACTTCATGAAATAACTAGAAAATTTCTATACAGAATTATATAACAATAAATAACAAGAAAACAAAGTATTCCCTTACATTTTTGAAAATTCCCAACATTTTAAATGAAGACATGCAATTAAATCTATGAAAAAAAAAAAGCTCTAGAAAATGACTGAATTGTAGTTGATATGTTAAAAGAAACAGGTGAAGAAATAAAAAAAATATTGGCAAAGATACCAAAAGTGTAAATGATAAAGACGTATCAGATGATTGAAAGAATGCAGAAGTAACATTAATATCTAAGAAAGATGATAAAGAAAATATTCAAAATTACTGACCTATCAGTCTTCTATCAATTGTACATAAAATCTTTAGCATGATAATTACAATTCATTTATAATGAGAACAAGCTAAATTTAAAAGTGATTTTAGCATAGTGAATAATATCCAAGAATTGAAAAAATTATTTAAAAAAATCCAATGAATATGTTTGGATTTGTATATTATGAAAAGACATTTGATTTGATAAGCATTCCACAGTGATTAAAGAATTAGATCATCAAGATATTGTCATATTCTAAAATATATTTATCAAAATGCAAGAGCAATGATTAGATTACACAGTGACATTAAGATTAACATTGACAAGAGTGTATGATAAAGTGATTCTATATTTCCAAAACTTTTTACAGCAGTTTTACGAGAAATATTTTGTGTGGATTAAAATGGGAAGCTAAGGGAGTAAATGTAAATGAAGATTATTTAAATCAACTAGATTTTGTAGATGATGTGGTTGTTTTTGTAAAAGAGCTTCGGGAAATGCTGCAAGCATTATCAGATAAAAGTATGAAAATATGATTAAAGATATATGTTAAAAAGACCAACATAATGTTCAATTGATATTCTCAGGTAACAATAATGATTGATAATCATGAATTAGAAGAAACTAACAATTGCAAATATCTTGGTCAAATTATTAATATTGATGAAAACACAATGAATGAAATTAATTATATGAAATGCCTTTTATAGAAATAATTTATTATTAAATGAAAATAAACCTATGTGTTTGAATAAAAAAGTTGGTGTAATTCACCAATTTTTGCTTAGAGATCTGAAACTCAGACACTTAACAAAAGAGCCTTCAGACTACTCAAGGAAATATGAAGAAATTTTTATAAGAGTAGCAAGAAGCGACTGAAATCAAAATACATGCATGAAAAAGCAAAAAAGTATCATTTATATTATTGAAAGAGTGAAGATTCTGAAATGGAGTTGATATGACATGTTGCTAGAAGAAATAATAACAGAAGGACAGCTAAATTCTTAAACAGAATCCACAGATTGTAAAAGACCTAAAAGGAGACCACATAAAATGTATGGATGAAATAAGGAAGATTGGTATTATGTTGTGGAGATCTTCTATTCTGCAATGGATCGATAATGATTGAAAATTGTAATGATATATTAATAGTTAAATGATCATTAATACCATAGTTTCATGCTATCCTTTGAGCCTGGTTGGAATGATAATATCAAACAAAGAAAGTTGAGGTGGTTACTTCTTTATGAAATAAGAGATCTGATTTCAGATTGTGGCATTTGTTATTTTTAAAAATAACAGCTAATTCCAATGACAGAAAGTGTAAATTAATATACTAGTATAATTATTCATTAAAGACAAAAAGTTTCAAATTACTGAATCATCAGATCAAAATTAATTTCCACATGCTATGTAAATATCAATAATATTTATTGATTCTCATCTTTAAAATGTAAAGCAAAAAGTTTATAACACCATGCTAAATCATTATCCTTGAAACAAATAATAATAATAAAAAAACAAAATTGGTAAATTTCTAATAGCTAGCCACAGACTATCTCATTTATAAAAAATTGAAATTTTGAAATAAATCTGATACAAAATACAAAACAAAAAATTTGCAATTCTATACTAAGCATTAATTCTCAAAAAAAAAAAAACAAACAACAAAAAACAATATAAATACAATGTTATTGTAATTCCTGATCATTTTTACATTAATATATAAGACCAAAAATAATATTAATTTTTATTATTGTATTTTCTGCTGTATAAGCAATGCTAATTTTTTTAATGAATTAAAAAAATGTAATGTTACAATGGAGCCATGAACTATGCTATGTTTTGTTCCAAGCCCTTATCACGTTCAATGTATATAGTGAATAATAGCTCGTTTTGGTGATAAACATTGATTAGAATAGAATGCGTATTGTTTATTGAACTGCAAGTGTAAAGTAGTTTTCAACACTCATATATATATAACACAGATACATTTTTAAATGTATAATATGAATATAAAGTCAAGATTATAGTATAAACAAATTTTTAAAAAATAGTGTAATTATTAATAATAAATTGAGGAGACGCATTTATATATATTTTAATGAATGTGTTTTTACTCATGCATTCACTGAAGCAATAAGAAAGAAAAACTAACTACTGTATTTTTATTTTAAAATAAAGTAAATAGTAAAATGTCTTGCACTTTTTGTTCAATAACTTTTTTTCTTATAGAAACATAATAGTGATCTTGTTATTAAGAAATTAAAATCTCTAATTATTGTTATGATTTAAAATCAGTTATCAACTTTTAGTATATTCTAAAATTTTGTAAAACATTTAGCATTAAGCTGAGAAAATATTTTATTATGCAAAATATAGCACATCAAATTCAGAAAGAAAAATAAATGAAGAATAAAATATATGCACTTTCAACATAAACTGAAGACATTTTATTAATATATATAATTGTGTACAGTGCTCAAAAAAAAAAAAAAAAGACTGCCAAATAGCATAAAATTTGTGAATTTTAATGGTATTTAATTTTTTTTTTTGGTAATTTATTTAAATTTTAATTTGTTTGTTTATATTTTTCTTTGGATAGTGTATAATTGAAACGGTAAGTCACAGCTTTACTGTAGATTGTTTTAATTAATGCATTTTTTTTACTTCTGTTAGTAAAACATTGAATTTATTGATTTTTGGTTATTACTTTTATTAATTTCCAAAGTTTCAATCTCTTTATGTAAAAGTCATCTTCAGAATTTATTTAACACTATGTATTTTGAATATATATATACATTTTATACAGAAACAATACATTATATTAATACTATTGAAATAGAAACTAATCCATGGTTTACAACAAATAGAAGAGAAATAAATCTATAGAAAGAAATTTGTATATACATATGTATCTATGCTTTATAAAGTATATAATGTTTAAAATAAATGTTTCCTGTTTTTTATTGAGCTGAATGCATTTTTGATGCAGAGTATAAAAATCAAATAAATGTAAATAATGAATCCAGATTTACTTTTTTTTAAAATTATACTTTTAAAAGAAACATCCATTGATAAAGTATGCTAAAAACTGAAATTTAAAACACACTAATACATTCTATTTCATTAATTTTTCTTAAGCAATATTTTTTAATAAATTAAGTTTAATTTTATTCACTTAATTAATTGGTTAAATTTAATTTTTATTTAATTCATAATTCTTTTAAAGCAACAATACAGGAATACTTTTTAAGTTTTTTCCCATTTCAATGTTCAAATTATCGAGTGGCTTAAAATAATTAAAAATTTTCTAATTCAAAGAGATAGGAAACAAAAATTTTAAAATAATAAAATGCATGAAAAAATATATAATTAGTTTTTAAATAAATCATGTATAAAATATGGTAGTAAAACAAATAAACAAGATTGGTAGATAATATTCAAATAATGCACATGTATACCCGTTTCTGAAGAGGCAATCTTCTCTTCTTTTCATCCCATTCCTTCTGATGAACCATGAGATCTGAACTTCTATTTGCAAGTGAACTATTAGATGGTAATGGGGTAAGAGTTGTACTGGTAGTACTAACAACGTTATTTGACTTTTGACTAATACCATCAGACTTTTTCATGGTGGCCAAAATTTTGTTGCTTTTATTATTTGTTACGGATTTCAGATTTCCACTTCTTATCCTTCGTTCATAAGGAAGCAACAACCTAATTATTAAAAAATATATATATACAAATTTATTGTTAATTTTTCATATAAATTTGATATTTAACATTGCTGTAGTATGTGTAGATTCTTCTAGTAATAATGTAGTACAATGTATATATCCTTAAGATGTTATCAATTTGAGATAAAACAAAATATAAACATAATAAAGATAACATAAAAAATAGTTTAAGCATTACAAATTTATTGCTAAATTAAAAAAAGACAACAAGACATTTCCAAAAGAATATTTGAAAAAATGAGCTGAAATAGGGGAATAAATTATTTTAGAAATGGAGGTAGAGAATCTTACTTTATGAAGACAATACAAAAAAAGTATTTTAGACAAAATAAATTGATAGAAATTGTTATAAATAATACTGATAATGAATAACTAGAACCTTAAATAAAAATAATAGTAAAGTGTAAAGAAGTAGATAGATGGTAGTTAATTTTTCTTAATTCAAGATAAAATTTAGAATTATATAAATTGTTCAAATAGTATTGATTGTAATCTCTAAATAATAAAAATAAATTAAGATTAGAATGAAATAATAATAATAATAAATGACATTAAAATATTAGTTTTAATATGTTTAAAAAAATTCTAATCAGAAAAATAGTTACAATAGTAGAAAAAATATTCAAAATGCATGGTTAGATGGTAACAATAACTATAAGCTAAATACTTTTGTCCATCAGTGGATTAGGCCATATGATATTATAATTATATATTTTGCTTTTTGAAACAGTATGTTTATTTGATCAAACTAAATTAACCAGAGTCATTATTATATAATATTTTTACTATCCAATAATCAGATGAGGAAATGGATTAGCTATCTTTAAAAAAATTATTAAGACTTTTTGGGACTTTAAAAAACTTTCAACCAGCCTGGATTCAAACTCTAAGTCAGATCATAGCAAAAGAATGAACTAACCCATTATGCCATGAGCCTATTCATAATTAAAGATTAAAATGAAAAAAAAAAAAAACAAATGTTAAAAAAAAATACAAACTCATAACGGTAGTTTTTATTTTATTTTTATATTTGATGCCATATTAATCACACTTTCTTTTTTTCAATTCTCAATACAATTTCTATTTCTTACAAAACAAAAAAACCTTTTTCTAATTCAAAAATATACTTTCTTAAACATTATATACTGAGTTTTATAAAACTCTTCCAAGATAAATTTTGTTCTATATCCTCCATTCAAATTACGTCATTAAAAAAAAAAAAATACCACACACTCTCTCTACTATATAATTAAAGTTTTAATTTTATGCTTAATTTTATTTTATTATTATTATTACTTTGTTTTGCCATATTATAAAAAGGAATTAGAAATTTGTTTTACATATGAAATTTATAGTATGATAAGACATTTCAGCATAATACAATAATTCAAATTTCACACTTAATTGAAAACATAACATAAATCATTGTTCAAAAAAATATAATTCATGAGAAAATATAACCAACACATATTTTCAAACTCAAGATTGAAAAAAAATAAAATAAAATAAAAAGTTGAAATATAATAAAATATATATTTAATAATATAATTTAAATAAAAAAATGAGATTATTAATTTTGTATTTAGATTTGTTTTTATTTTTAAATTAGTTTCATTTAGCTTTCTAATCCTCAATTTAGATCATCCATATGGAAAATGAATATTTAATAAATGATAAATAATTATAACAGCTGTGTTTAAAATAAAATCAAAAATTGTTCAATATATCACACCAATCAACTATGCATCCGATAAAATTCACAAATGTTTTAGATATAAATGAGATTACAAAATAACAATGTAGTATTTCATCTTATAGTGGGAATTATAATGCAATACAAACAATTTTCAAATGCATTATATAACCATTTTACATATATTATAAAATGAGTATGATGATTTAATGTGTTATAATAAAGTTTAAATTTCAGTTAAATATTGTGTGATTGCTAAATGCTTATATATGTTATGATGTTTATGTATTAATTAAATTAATAATGACTTACTTTATAAAAGAGTACAAAAAGAGACCACCAGGTAGTTTGTAAAAATTTTCATATATATTTAATTGACTACTAAATAAGAGAGCTGATTTCATCTTTTCATATTTATACATAGCATGATTGCCACCAAATACTACAGTTCCAATAAAGTAATGATTAAATTCATTTTAATACTTATAAAATTTGTTCAAACATTTCTAATTTAGTTCATTCTATTTATAACAACATATAATCTTATCAAAATTAGACTTTTAATATATTTTTAAAATAAGATCAATTAATTTTTTACTGTCTTCACATATTAGAGCTTTTTATATCAAATTCTTAAAAAAAAAAATCAAATAGCTAATTGCTCAGAAATTTATAAGAAGTTTGAGTATTGAAAGATACAGAATTGGGAACAATCCATGGATCTTAAGATCCAGATTTGCTACTTTTCATTATACCAAATCATGAAGGGCTAACAATGATGGAAAAAAAATCTTCAGCAATTTTTAGTTTAGATGATTATCAAATTAAGAATGTAAATCAATTTAAATATTTTGACAGCTTTTTAGCTAGAAAGATGAACTTGAATGTTGATGTGCATCACAGACTTCAATGTACTATTACTGTATTTAAAAGTTATATCATGATAATTATATAAATATTATAACCAAATTAGTTATATATAGAGCTGTTATTTAGTTCAATTTGTTGGATGAAAGTGAGACTTAGACTTTCTACTGAAGTAACATTAAGGTATTAAAAATATTTCACATAAGGACTCTTCATAAGATTCTAAAAATATAATATCAAAAATGGTATGTTTTCCAACATGCTGAAGTGATGCTTTACAATCTATTATTGGAAAGGTACATCTGAATAAATGATAACAAACTTCATTTACATTATAAAAATTATCTCAAAGGCAAAAGTGCAACATTGAATGCTTTCAATAGGAAGTTCTAGTAAGTTTTTTAAAAAATAAAGTTTACTGCAGAAAATAAAACATGATGATGATGACTATATATATATGAGAGAGAAAATCAACAAATAGTTTACAAATGAAAGTGGAATATCAGCATAACATATTTTTATACAAATCAATATAGGTATTAACACATTCCATGTTTAATGTTTGGTTTCAGTATTTGAGAAATGTATGCAAAGAGCAGCAAGATGATGTGAATTTTTTGTTGACAAAACTACATTGTATATAGTATATTTATATAAAAAAATTCCTGGTTATGATGAAAAATGTTTGTTGCATTAAGATTTTTGCAACTTTTATTTAATACTGAAAAGGTTGAAAAAGAAGTTTAAGTGTCAGCCTACAAAAAAAAAAAAAAGAGGCTTCTATGTTACTATTTTGAAGTGGCTGGGAAAGTAATGAAACAAGTATACCAATAGATGTTGAGATTGATATTAAAAAAATATTTTTTTTTTTACTTTTTTTTTATTCTTAATTTTACAAACATTCATTTCCTTGTATGGAAATATACTAAGAGTTTTTTGATAATTTTAAATATACTAAGAGTTTATATAAGAAATAAGAAGACTAGAAGTAGATTAAAGATAAGATCTTTTTTTTTTTTTTTCACAAAGAATCGCTGCTGATTTATCAACAATACAAAACATATAACGAAGCAACAATTTATCCAAATAATCTTCTAGAAGCAAAAAAAATCAAAATAAAATTTGAAACTAGATTAATCCATATAAAGTTTAGTAAAATTTCTACATCTATACACATACTACAGTTTTTAAAAATGTGCAATTAAAAAATACAAAAATTTCATCTAAAATATACAACAAATCAATTATTTCTACAAGGAGACAATAAATATTTTATTAAAAATTTATCACTCACTAAATAGGTTAACAAAAAACAGGCAACAAAAAACAGGTAAGTTACCAAGCAATTAAATTATTTAGAGATCCCATTTTAGCTTAAAAATAATTTTATTTATAATAAAACAATTATCTATAACTCGAGAGATACAGATTAAAGATTCAATGTGGCAATAAATACAACTAAATACAAATTCTATATTTTTTATACACTAGTCTGATCTCCATAAAATAGTGGGACAAAACATAAAAATAATTGCAGCGATATTTTTTATTAATAGTAAAAAAACAAGTCGATAAACACTTACCTTTCATAATGCCTTCTTGTGCAAGTGGCTGCGCTGGTACTTCCTGGATTTCCACCAAGTTCGTCATATATATGTTTCCAAAGTTTGCGGGCTGTGACCTAAAAAAATCATATCCAGTATTTATTTCGGTGCGTGTGTTATATTATATAAACACACACCTTTTAACAATAGATTTTAAAATAATTTCAATGAACTAAAAAAAATAGATCATTTAATTACATTTAACTTATAACACTTCACTCGTTAAAATTAATTAGTAAGATAAATGAAATCTATTCAGGAGTGAATAAAATCAATAAGGCAGAACTGAAAAATAATACCAAGATTTTCATTTTATTTTTCACCCTTAAATTATTAATATTATTTAAAAAAAAAAATTATATTTGGCATTTGAAATTTAAATAGTCGAGCAGCGTAACAATGTGTTACTACCAAATGGCTTTGATTAGGCAACAGTTAACGGTCTTTAGCTCCGCCTTCTTATTAGGTACAATGACAAAATGAATGAAGAGTTCCTCTCTACTAACCTTGGCAACTTAGCAGCAACTTTTAAAGATATGATATACTTAAATATGAGGGGGGGGGGAAGTAAACTCTGCTAAAGTGAATGTAAATGAAAAATTAAATATCAATAACAATCAAATAGAATTAACATACCTTCTCATAGCCTCCAAGTTTTTGGGCATAGGTATAGAAGAAAAAGAGGTCAACTAAAATGATAATAAATACATTATTAAACTCAAGCAGATGTAAACCATAAAATTTTTAATATAAACTTCTTAATTGTATATATATACTAGCATAGAGATGTGCCCAATAGAATAAAAATATTCCTACAATCATAAATCAAATTTTAATTTTTGATATCAACACTTTTTCAAATTAATCTAATTTTAATTTATAATTAGTTATTTACAACTGTGTAAAATAAATGAAAGAATATATTATAATCCAAGTCACTGCGAGTTCTCATTATCTGCTGAAATTATTATTAGTGTATTAAATACATCTTATAAATATTTAATGACAGACACATCTGACATCCTTCATTACCGTCCCACAAAGCGTCAAACTAAGTATTACTGTATTTAAATATGGAGCAATATTATGTTAACATTTAAGAAAGGGGGAAAAAAGACATAGCTTAATGTCATTAAGTCTTAATTGAGTTTGCCTCCAGTTAAATGCAAACTATTTTAGTCATTGATAATAAAACAATATTATTTTCTACAATTTCTTTAAAAAGAAAATAATAAGTAATAAAATCTGAATAAAAGAAAAACTACTTATGATCTGAATAATATTCTGGATATAAATGAAGCTATCATTTATAATGTTACTACCAGAACTGGCAATTAATTTACTAATGACTAAAATTATCTCATTCTTTTAATTGACATTTGCACTGAATAAAATTAAATATTAATCAGTTCTAAACATTATATTATAATGCAAATACAATTTTCAAATGTTTATGTATATTATATTCTCTGCCCAAATGGGTATGAGGATACTAGGCAATGGAATACTATGACCACACAGTGACAGTTGATCATCAGTGGTAGTAGTATGCTAGTCATTCCTTTAGCACAATAAATGTTAACATCTCAGTGTCCAGAGCTAAATCAGAAAGTTTAATGAGCATTTACATCATAATGGTAACATAAAGACAAAGAAAAATCTTTTTTGTTAAATTCATACAGAAAAGGATAAAAAAAAAAAATCATATAATTTTACAAAATAAATATAAAAATCGTTTTATTTTAGTAGTGTTTTTATAAAAAAAAATACTTTACTCATATGGGTTACATTAATAAATTGCTGTGATAATATTTATATATAGAAACCTCTGTGCATCTATATATATGTACATACTTTTTTTTTTTAAAAAAGTATATGTTTAAGCAATAATGTAATTCATGTACTCTATGCAAGTTTTATTTTTTGGCTACTTAAGGGAGGGTGTACAATATAACCAATTGTTTATAAATAATTTTTGTGCACCCCAAAAATATATGAAAATACTGTATTTGCAGTACAGTACTTGCATTTATAAATAAAAATAATAATTTTAATTGCATATTAATGATAATCTTTTTTATAAATATATTTCTATTATAATTATTTGCATAAATTCTATCTGTAATTTGGTTTATAACTATAATTATGAGCTCTATATATATTTATAAATCAGATTTCATAATCACATATTTGGAGTATATACAATACAAAGGTGCTCATTGGATTATATTTTACTAATTGGGGCACCACAATTCACACAACAAATTATATCAGAATAAGCTAATAGATAACTATCTTTTCACTAAAAAATCAAAAACAAACAAAAAAATGTTTGAAAATATATAAATAATGTATTTTTTTTTTTTTTAAGAAAACAAATCTGTAATTAAAATATTTTATTAACAGGCAATGATTGAAAATAATATAGTTTAGCTAGAAAACAAACCTTCTGGAAGAAAAAATTAAATTAGTATTGACAATAAACACAATCCTATAATAAATTTATAATAATTGCCAGCAATAATTCCATAAAAAATTTAAATCCAAAAAAATATCCATCTACATAAACGAAATGATAGTAATAAATATAAATGCACAAAAAATTCTAAATTGATAAAGCAGAGAAAATTAATTAGATTTGACAAAAACCTTCATTTAATGAAATTGTAGGTACAGCCACGACTGTCATTATTCAATGACAGCAACACAATTTATAATAAATTGAATTAGAAAATGAAGAAGCATATTAAAAATTTTAAATCCATAAAACAGAAAAATATATCTAAAAAAAAAAAAAGGAGCAAAATATTTATTTAATAAAACTATGTAGATTTTGATGATCATTCACTCAATCCCACTCAATGAGGACACAAATACTGTTTGTCCACATATGATTTGCTATAGCTTGTTACTTTAAATCTGTAAGTAATAGATTTAATCATCACAAAATTTATAATAAAATGTTATTGAAAGAATTGTTAGTATTTTTGCAATTATCAACTCTTGAATGACTGTGCCATCACAGAGTATTTATTATGGCTGATGTGGATCTCCCATGTTAAAAAAGAAAAAACTTCAAGGGAGAATTTACGATTATTTTATAGTGCCCACATAAAGATTATCAGACAAGTTGTTCAGTCAGAAGTGGTAATATATTTTTTTTCATTATTATGATTTAAATGGTAAATTCTTTTTTTGTCATGGATACACCTATAGTGATGATCATGAAGCTTGCAGAAAAAGTTTGAAATATTATAGAAGACTGACTTAATATGTGCTGAAAAGTATGTTTTACCATAATCTAAATTCAAGCAAAAGATTAAGATAATGGCAACAGAGGATGCTCCTAGTCCAACAGAGTCGGATTTTTCTAGCTCACAAAACACATTGGTGGCTGAGTTGCTTCTTTCAACAGAAGATCACATTAGACAAATTGCTAATAATAGAAACATTTTAAATACATAATGTTTTCCATGAACCATATAAATTCATTTTCAAAATAAATTTTATAATCAAATTTTATAACATAGTATTTATTTTTTAATCATTATCTATTATAAAAATATATTAATTTGCTGTTTTCAAATATATTTATATGTTCTCCATATAATGTTTACCAAAGAGATTTCTTTTAAATTTATTCTTAAAAAAATTATTTTACTTCCAGTTTTTTAAACATATTTTTATTTTTCAAGCATTGTCTACTATGAAAAAATATTGATTTCACATTTTCAAACAAATTTTATTTTTTGTTTCCGATTTATTATAGAAAAAATTCAAGTTATTGATTAGCTTATTCTGAGTAGTTTGATATGTATATGATGGCTTCAGCAATGGGTAGAGCCCTAATATAAATTTAATAAATTGAAATATCTATTTTGGTATAAAATTTTAACAAAATAATATAATATATTAATTACAATTATTAATGAATAAATTTTCACAAAATTATATTCAAACTAATATGTAGTTGAATGTTAAATATTACAAAATTATATCAAAAAAATCAAATACATTATTCACTACCTTAAAATATATAACATAATTTATTCCTTATTGAATCATAAGTTAAAGTCAGTTTATATAATAAATAGCGTCAGCTGTGATGGGTTAATAAAAAATAGCATAAGTCAAAATACAAACATTTACTGCTATAGTGCATATTAATCAGTCCTGTAATTCAGTCATTCAAATGTTATGAAGCACAGCACTATATAATGCAATTAATAATTGATCTGTTAAATAATGCAATGGTCATCCTGGATCCACTTAACATTTATTCTCCACATCAAAACTGGACAGTAAGGCATAATAGCATAATTTAAATCTTGCAAATATTATTACATTGAGATTTTTTTTCTCAATTCCATTTTACAATCCTCTTTATCCTAGGTCCTGCAACTGTGCATCTATTTATTTTATGATATTGACAATAGGTATGAATATATTTCAAACAACAATTAAATTATTATATTTATTTCTCAATTATCAAAAAAGGATAGAAATTTAATCTATTATGGTGCTTTTTCATATACTTAAATAAAACACACAATATAATATAAAATAATGCATAAAAGCTTCTTTTGGTAAATTTTTTTTTGCTCTTATCAATGTAATACAATTATTTTTTTTTTTTAAAAAAAAAAACGCTTTTCTGTTTTTTATTATATATATATATATATACAATCATTGCTGTTATATACAGATATTTATTTTATATTACACTGTGTGAAAATGGTGAGCCATTTAGCCAAGTTAGAGACTAAATATGATCATAATATATATAATGCATATAGATATACAATATATTTTGCATGTTCTCAGTGTGAAATCAGACTAAGATAATTAAAAATGGGTAGCACTCAAATTACTCATAGAATAATTATTTGAAAACAGAAGGCAACAAAATTCCCATTCAAAATATAATTTTATACATTAAAAATTTTAACAAAGGTATTGATTTATAAATGTTTTTCTTTTTCACACTAATGAAGATATCTAGTACTAAATGAGAAATAATATGCACATAGAAATATTAAAAGGGATTTGACTTTTGATCTTAGATGCAGATATAACCGTTCTTAACTTTTGTTAAAAATAAACATTTTAAAAATTAATATTATCATTACAAAAATTCAATGTTAATACTAATAGACAATTAATTACTTAAATAAGCTTGGCAAATGTAAATCTAAACTTATATCAAAAATATAATACATATACAAATAATATATACTAAATTTCACAAAATATTCTAAATGTATTGCTAGTATAAAAAAGATTTAAAAAAATCATTTACTAAAATTAAACCTTACTTTTTTTTTTCATCATATTTTTTTTTAAAAAAAAAGAAGAAATTTTTTGTTCATTATCAGAAAAATAATGTCTATCATATCATTAAAAAAAAAAGAGGAGGAGGGTCTACTTTCAATTATTAGCAGCAAACTAATTTTAACTACTTTATTCTATCATTCAAAATTGAATAATAATTCAATTTAACATTACAAAAAAATTTTTTTTCTTACATGAACTTTAATTATAAGATTGTTAAACACAGACTACACATTATTTTTAGAGAAGTGATATTGCAAATATTGCACATATTTATAAAACATATACACTTTAATATATCAAGTAATAAAGATTTATTAAGTTATGCAAAAAAATATGAAACTAACTACTTAGCCTTTTCCAAAGCAATTCCTTTAGTATATAAAGCTCTTATAATGGGTAATTTATTTTTCATATATATGATTCAGTTATATTATTTATTAGCATATTTTAATAAAAAATATTTCATCTCTCTTGCCATGCAATTTTGCAATGCTTAGAAAAAGTATAATATATTTATAAAAAGTAAAATAAATTTAAATAAAACTATATGTAAACAAACATCATATATTTACAAAATGTAATTATAAATATTATTTGAAATAAAGAAAAAAAACAACTTTGAAGTAATAACAAGAGGGGAAAATGCTTAATTTTCTATGATTACCCATGTACAAAAACAATAAGTATCAAAACTTTAACTACTCCCCCCTCAAAGATCTAAAGCAAAAGCTAAAACTAAATTATAGTATTTCATATGTTAAATTATAAGTGCTCAAAGACAGAAATCAGAGTTTACAGCAAACTGAAACAAAAATAAGCAGAATGTGCATGCATTAGCCAGTAGAATGATTAAATACAGTGGAAAACTATCTACATTGTTCCTGGATATATATATAAAATCTAATGATTTTATGTCCCTGATTAGGATTATAGAAACAAAAAAAAAAAGTTATTTTAAATATATATATTGCTTATAACACTCTATTCATATATACGTTAATGCAACAAATTTTCTTAAAAACTTCTTTATTTTCTTACAGTTTCGACTGTCCAGCAGTCTTCATCAGAGCTCTATCTTCTTCACTGCCTTAATTAAACTGTTACAGTTTCGACTGTCCAGAAGTCTTCATCAGAGCTCTATCTTCTTAAGGCAGTGAAGAAGATAGAGCTCTGATGAAGACTGCTGGACAGTCGAAACTGTAAGAAAATAAAGAAGTTTTTAAGAAAATTTGTTGCATTAACATGTATATGAATAGAGTGTTATAAGCAATATATATGATTATATGAAGATATGCAAAGAAAGTGAAGGAGAAGAATAAGAGAATATTTTAAATATACAAGAATATTTTTTAAAGACAGTTGACAAGAGAAACAAACTGTCTTTTTACTGCTGGCTGATATATATATTTAAGACTGAATAAATTAATTAAACTATGAAAGTTATTAATGGAAAATAAAGTATCTCAGTAAAAAAAATTACTAACAAGCACTTGTGAATAAATAAATAATCAAATGATTTATTGCTTGGAAATTCAAACAAAATTTTAAAATTGCAAGTGACAGATGAAAAAGAATCCATAAACCTTGAGCTCCAGAGTCTGCCATCTATTATTGTATCAAATAATATAGGGCTTATAAATTAAAAGTAATAAATAAACATATGTTATTTTAATAACATACATTTCTTTTTTTAAAATAAAATTCTTTTAGAATAATGTGTGCATGAATTGATATATTTTCTTTTGTATTGTAGAAATAGCTACTAACTGTACAGTCTAATTAAATCATTTATCTCTACAAATTTTAAATAAGTCAAAGACAGAATGTTTCATTGTTCACTTGATTTTAAAAGATAAAAATCCAGCCAGTATTAATGAATAATTTCTACATCACAAATATTAATGGATTCCATATGCAGCACTGACAAAAGAAAATGCTCTGCATGCAATTGTTATGAAGAGTTGGGACATATGTCCAATATCCAAAACTCTTTATAATTTCAAATAGTTGTGCACAGAAGTGCTCCCAAAAACTGAAAGCAGGAACTATGTTGTATCTTGGAAGAAGTACATATCCCTGAAGAACTGTTAGATAATATGAGTATTAAAGTATTTGAATCAATAGGCATTTCAAGAATGAGACTGCTACAATCTATTGAAAATGAAAGCATCAATTCAATCAGAAAATACAATAATTAAATCAATAGAAATGCAGTAAGGCAATAAAATCATTTGGTAATTAAAATCCTCTATGTATAGCGTATAGTTACAAAAAGAAAATAGGGAATCAAAAAGTGATGAAGACATAAAGTAAAAAATTGTTAATGCATCAGAAAAAGATATAATAATAATATAAAAAAAACTAAAAGGAAAAAATAGCAAATAAACACATCAATGAATGGGAAAATATAAATTTTGCAAAAATCATTAAATAAGAAGTGCTTGGATTAACAAAAAACAAAATTTAATCATAAAACTGCCATTAATATTTCCAATAAATTATTATATTTTTGGAATTTAACCCATAACAGAGTAGCAATATATATATAGTTCAATGAAATTAAACAGTATATCTTTTTTTATCACCACCTTTATATGTTTTATTAATTTCATACTTTCTAGTGAATACTAAAATGCATAATCTTGTCAATTTCTTGAAAAAAAAAAAAGATTACATGTACTTTTTGGACTATCTAAAATATTATGAGATTGCTTATCCAAGACCATACCATATATTTTTACAGGCTATTAAAATATGTTTGAAAAAAAATTCTGCTCACTTATTATTAAAAAAACAACTGATACCTTTCTGCAGTTGATTTTCTAAAAAGTCATAATGACTTTTTTACTTGACTCATTATTTTTTCTTTCACTTTTGAAACCATACTTTGAACAAGATAAGTGTTAATACTTCGGATGATAATTTTACAGTGATTAGAATCCTCGTCATTGATTTTACTATAAGATATTCATTTGCTTACAACTCCATTTAAGTTTGATAAATGTATTCCAAAGTTCAAATAATGTACATTATACACATTGCAATGTGTCATTTTTACATGAAAAATCAGTTATGAAAAGCTTTATAGTAGAATAAGATCTATGATTTGACATTTTATTCATCTTTGATTATGGATTTAAATAAAGTGTATGACTTATTATTTGAATTGGTTCAAAAGTCATACAAATACAAAAAATAATAAAAATTGAGATCAGTCAACCAATTAAATAGACATAATAAACTTTGTGAAACCACATGTCACCATGCCAAAATTTTTTTTATTTAAAATGGTCAGATACTTACTAGTAAGGCAGTTAGTTTGAATATGCTATCATGAATCATTTTAAGAGCAAATTTATAAATTCAAAAATTTATAGTAGTAATCAATAATTAAACAGATATGCTCAATCTTGCAATATTATCTTTTAATAAAAATAATATTAGTGCTAGTTCAAACAAAAATTAAAAAAATTAATACTGTATTTACATGTATAATTTATTGCTAAAAACACTATAATTTGTTTCACTTTAAAATACAAAATTATATTTGTATTGGATATGATAAAAGCTAATTTCCAGCTTTGAAAGATTTAAGATCAATATCTGCATTGAAATATTAGCAATAATATTAGTGCAAAAACTTAATCTCACACTGAGAAACAAGTTATTGACAGTGCACTATTAATTTTCTACTGGACATACACAACACACCATTAACCATTCACCACAAAATAAGTGCAAATGCAAAGAATAATAAAATATCCAATATGAACGCTATACAAATTAATTTTAAATGGCTTTTAACTGTGATAACCGTCAAACATTACTTGTTTAAAAAGTTAATCTGTTTTTGATAACGTTCACCTTGAGTATACCACAATTAACCATATGAAAAAATCAGCAGCAACAACTTATACATGATTAAAGCCATTCCAAGTCCATAAAAATAAAAACTACTCTAGATATGAGTTTTGCGATGACAATAGAAACCAATCTGTGATCTATGAATATATCTACATATAAAACATTGGTTTATTTTTCTGTTATTTGATATTTTTACAATGCTGTCGTTTAATTTCTGCAGCAGAAAACTATTTTTTCTGGAATACTTCAACACCATGTCTAATTGTAGAACTCTAAAATAATTCTATTCTCTGCTATATCTTCTCAATGAAAACAATCAAGATTGCACCTCTTTAAAATGTCTGAAAAATAGTACTAACCATATATACAGGGTCTACCTCTTCCATGACAACAATATCAAGTTCATCATAAAACACCTTTTTAGAAGGACTTGCATTGTTCATTTAGTTTACATATCCAATAGTGCACTCTACAATATCATATCCAGTAGGCTAAAGAACATACTAATTGGCTTCATTATCTTGCCATTGTATTTTAAAAATTTTGCAAAGCATTTTTAAACAAGACAAAACTCTCCATACATGTGATGTTTAGTTGTTATTTTTAAACAAAACTTTTTGAATATAAGTCTTGTACTATTCATTTGCTTTATATACACAATGGTGTGATTTTGCATTAATGGACTCTATATATAGCATTACATCCAGTAGAATGAAGACAAACTTTGCCACTGCATTTTTAAAATTTTGAAAAGTATTCTTTTTTCTAATGCTTTCATGTTATATCAATAGTGTCCAAATCTCATTTTCATACAATAAATTAGATAAAATAACAACTCTATATACATCTAATTTAGTTGCAGTCATTATTTGTCTATACTTAAAAGTAATAGTAGCACATTGGAATCTCTGTAACTTAATATCAAAATCCATTTTTCTATTTACCAAGACATTTAAATTGATTTAAATTTTCAAGTTACTATCCATGCTAAAAGTTGCTGAGGATTTTTCTTCTATTACTAATTGTTAAAGAACTTGACTTTTTTAAATATTAAGCCTTAACAAATTTTATTAGGTTGCAATCAAAACATTAAATACATTTTTTTTTTGAATGTCAAAAAAAAAATAAAATAGCATAACTACTACCACACTGTAATTCCAAAAACATGAAATTCCTGTTTTGATTTTTAATGGATTCAAATTAAAATTCCATTGGCCGATGAGTCATCTTACCTTATAAGCAATTATATGTGTGATTCAATAAAATTATCAGGTATATATATCTCTAACAATACTACTTTCTGAGATTCTATAATTTTGATTTCTGAATAAACTAACACTTCATCATAATTTGATTACCTGTATTTTATATAAAACAAATATATTTTGCATACATAGCAGTATGTTACAAACATAAAATAACTTAATAATGGGTATTGATGTGGAATTTATTTAAAATACACATTGTATGAACAAAAATATACTCACTTTGTTTAAAACCTAGATGAGGTACACGTTCAATAGGAGTAAGTCTTTCACTCATGAATTTATAAAGAGATTGAAGGAATTCTTGTTCTTCATGGGTATCATGGCCTAATTTAGATTTTAAACCGTTTCTTATATCAGGACGATTCTAAAAAAAAAAAAAAAATAACTTTTATAGTAAGAGACACTAAATTATTATTAGTATTAGATATTTATAAATATTTAATATAAAAAAAATTTTAAAGAAAAGAGACAAAAAAAAAGGAACTCTAACAAACTTAAAATTTATTATATACCTTTATCCCAAATAACAAAGGCAATAAATATATTGCCCAAAACTCATCATAAATCAAAATCAAACTTCCTATGATAAAAATTTATTTAATTACCATAGATTCAAAATTTACCAATAATTATTGAATATTTTCATATATAAAAAACAAAGTTTAAAATTGAGAATCAGTAACAATTGATGAATAAACATTTAACTAAACATATTAATTAAAAACATTAACCTGTGTGTAAATATAGATTATAAACTTTTTATTGATAAATTAAGTATAGTTGTTACTTCTGTTTTATTGTAAATTTTAATTAAACTGTGGTAACCATATTGTTTGAAATGACATAGTAGCCACTAAATATAAATAAAGCAAGTTAAAAAAATAAACAAAATGCATTTGATCTTTTTTTTTCATTACATGAGGAAAAAAAAATTTTTTTTACAAGGTATACATTGTCCTTATTATTATTGAGAACATGTTTAAATAAAAGTAAAACAAGTATAAAAAAAATATTTTAGCTAATGTATATTTCATAATTTATTTTTGACGCATTTTATTATATGATTTAAGTTTTTTTCAAATACATGATGAATAAAAGTTTTATTATTTTTAAAAATATTAAATAAAAATTAGATAAACAAATTGCATTTTTCAATTTATTTTGTGTACAATTTATACTCCAAATGGTCAAAGTTTTTCTAAACTACATAATAACATTTTTAAATATAATAATCAATCTAAATACAATTGAAATAAACATCTAATTATGTTTACAATTATTTAATTATCAACCCGGTTTTCATCTTTTATCGAGACCTTCTGTGATAATTAAATAATTGTAAATATAATTAGTTGTTTGTTTCAATTTTATTTTGATTGATTATTATATTAATTATATATCTCTAACAATATTGTAGACAAATATTTTTATATTGGATATTTAACCATTGTATATAACATTTTTAAAATTTATTTTCTTCTTGGTATGAATCTTACTATACTATCATACAAAAAAGGCATATCATCTTCAATAATGTCAGTAACCTATTTGATTAGTTTTATGAAAAATCTACCATTTAAAAAATGGTATCAATTTCTGTAAGATTGCTGATGAATTATCACAGACAGTTGTTAAATAGTGTAACGGCATACATATATGCCATTACATCACTTTAAAATAAAAGTGGATAAGATCTATAAATAAAATCACCCTCAAGTAGAAATTTATATATAAAAAAGAATTTAATAATTTTATTTAAATTAACATATATAATGCACATATGGCAAACTAATTATATAATTATTTAAAGTTAAAAATCTAAAAGTTAAAAATCTAAAAACAAGATTGATTTTAATATAAAAGAATAGAAAAAAAGCTGTTAATTAGTTAAAGTTGAAAGTTATTTTAATCCTGGAATGGAAATGATTTTCTATAATGACATAATAGCAAACAGGTCCTTGGGTATAAAGTCAGATAAGAGCAAAATACTAGTGATAAAATTTTGAGTTCCCACTCTAAAGCAAGCTGGTCAATAATGATGGAAATAAATACATGGTTCACAGAGAAAAGTCATCATCACCAATAAGAACAGCACCAAGCCAGGCAAGACTGATCCTGGAATTTGATGATAAGAATCCAAAATGATATAAAAAAAACTTTTAAGTGGAGTATTGGATTGCTCTTGCTGATTGCGTGTTCTTGAAACATATTTTATAAGTGTATTGAAGAACTCCAAAATGTAGGGGTCATGCAATAAATTACATTTTCCATATTTGCACCAGCTGAGGTGGCCCTCCAGAATGATGGTTCCCAGAAATTGGCCAGCAACGGATTCGTCTCCACCTAGGACAATATCAATATGGGATGGAAGGAACTGTGAATATAGTTGTGCAATGCATCATAGACCATCAAGATGGACTTCAACTAAACCTACAGCCACAGAAAGTATAAACTTTATAATTTAAAAAAAATAAGAACTTTTCAAATAATCTATTTAAACGATACCTAACTCATAGTCTCTTATCTGATTAAGCAAACATTTAAATTATTTGTTCTATTTTCTTTTAATATGTTTTGCTATTATTATTATTTCCATTCTCGTAAATTTCTTTTGAATTAATAATTTAAAATAGGCATAAATGGCTGCATAGATTCATAAGATTATGTTAGTTTAGGTATGTTAATTTTGGGTTAACTATTTCGTAGTTGAATTAGTATTGGTGGATAGATGTACAGATGTTTTATGCCAATGTAATCTGGGTTGGCGCATTGGATACTCATTCCCTAGTGGTATGTTAGCATACAGGGCATAATGGGTACCCACCTGAACGCATGGCCCAAAAATGTAGCCATTGCGTTGCCAATGTCTTTCCTATGCCATTGATTTTTGTATGCTCTGGTCGGGACAGTAAGCCAGCAAAGGCTGCTATCTCCATTTATAGAGTATCTTTGATATATATTTCATTTTGTATCACCAATTGGGAAGTGGATCGTTCCTGTCTATTGGTGAAATTTATTAATGATCATGGGGAAGATGCTCATTCCTTCCCACCATGATTTGTTATTTTCTAATGATATCTTGTGTCAGATGTAAATTCCTGTCAGCATGATTGTGTTAGGCTAACAATCTCATTTTGCATTGGTCACATCAATATATCAATAAGCTAGCATTGGTTTAAACATGAAGTTTTAGCCTAGGTTAAAAGGGGTTGGGTTAGTTATATATATATTCTATGTAGCGTATTTACGCTTAATAAAATATTAAAATTGTATTAAATCTATTAAATGCTTCCATCCGTGCATATAATTTAAATCAAATATATTCACTAGTTAATTTAATTTTCAGAATTTTCCTTTTAATGTATTTGTACATAATAATATGTTTTGTTTAATTAAATTTTGGCAGTAATTTATTTACATATATTTTTAAAATCAAGAATTAGAAATTTTAAATATAGAATACATGTATATAATAATTATCTTCTATTAGAAATTTCTACAAAAATAAAATTTGAATATATTTTTTCTTGTTCTACTTTTTCTTTATGCTTCAACATCAGGTCGATTATATATAGTCCATCACATATTTTTCTTATTCTTAAAATAAAATGCTGAAATATTTTACACCAGAAAGTTCACTTTGATTGAAAGTACGAAGGAATATAGATTTTTATATGGGTATTATTTCCAAAAAACAATCTATCAATTTTTAAATAATCCACTGCAGAGAAGGAAAAAAAACCCTCTTCAATAGCATCTCATAAAAAATAATTCAGTTATAAAATAATTATATATGCAGATGTTTTTATCTACAAAAGAGAATTTTATAAAATAAATGATAAATTCCATCTGCACTTATATAAACAAATAACATAATTATTCAGCAAACACTTTTTTGGTCAATTTTATGAAATTTTAATAAAAAATTTTAAAAAAAGAAGGGAGATCATTTTATTATGATAATTGGTGATTATCTTAATACTTTAAAGATTTAAGTTTATTGTTTACAGTAAACTGTGTATAAAATATTTCATTATAGTGAGCTTGAAATAAGGACTAAAAATCCATCTTTTGAACCATGATCAAAAATTCTGAATAATCACAAAGCCCTTTATGCAAAAAGTTTTTAGATTAAGTAATATGTGAATATTTGTATAAATTATTTATTTTTTATCAAGTGAGAAGTAAGATCAAATATAAATATCTAAATTAAAACAATCAAATAAAAAACAAAATACTTTCAAAATCATTTTTAAAATTTAAATTATTATGAAGTTATATTCTTCTGTTCATATAATTCACATTCTTATAATTATCTAAAAAAGCAACTTTACATTGCTGAAAATAATGAAATTGCATTCTTAAGGAATAGATTATAATAGTTCAGTAAATATTCAGATATTAAAGAAGTATTTCAAATAAAATTTTACCAAGTAAAAAAACTTTAAAGTTTATATTACATAAATAAAGTTAAAATATTTGATAGTTGTATCTTAAAAACATCGAACATCACATGATCACCATTTCTTATGCTTGCTCATAACTGTTATTAAAACAGGCAAAACTACAATCATGCCACTCAGGGCACAGGGTAATCAATGGATGCCAGAAGGCTTGTGCGTAAAATCCCTATTTAGTGCCTACTCATCCAATATCCCCAGACTAGTTTCTGGCTTATGGCCTTCATCAATGAAGAACCTTGGATGTGAGAGCACTGCACCTAGATTAGGATCTAATGCAACTCTCCAGCAGCCACCTTTTATCTCTACTTAACTATAAAACTATGAGAATAAAATTAAAAACACAATATTTTCAATCTAAGCCCATTAATTTATATAGTCACATAGGTCTGAACTAAGTTCAGTACCCATAACCACCACTATCCTACTAGGCAGGATTGGTATTAAAACACCAAACATCACATGATCACCATTTCTTATGCTGGCTCATAACAGACAAAACTCTCCAATCAGTAGTGCCATTCAGGGCAGGCCAGAGTAATCAATGGATGCCAGAAGGCTTGTGCATAAAATCCCTATCTAGTGCCTACTCATCCAATATCCCTAGACTAGTTTCTGGCTTATGACCTTCATCAGTGAGGAGTCTTGGATCTGAGAGCACTGCACCTAGTGGTGGCTATGGTTATTAAAGAACCAAAGACAACAAAATGTATGAGTACTGAACTGAGTTCAGACTTATATGACTATATAAGCTAATGGGCTTAGATTGAAAATATTATTGTGTTTTCAATTTTATTCTCATAGTTTTATAGTTAAGTAGAGAGAAAAGGTGACTGCTGGAGGGTTGCATTAGATCCTAAGATCTAGGTGCAGTACTCTCAGATCCAAGGTTCCTCACTAATGAAGGCCATAAGCCAGAAACTAGTTTGGGGATATTGGATGAATAGGCACTAGATAGAGATTTTATGCACAAGCTTTCTGGCATCCATTGATTACTCTGGCTTGTACTGAGTGGCACTACTGATTGGAGAGTTTTGCCTGTTTTAATATTTGTGTCTTCTCAGAGTTAAGAAATTACACAGATATTAAATATTTCAAACTCCACAAACAATATAAATTAAACTGATATTTTAGAACTAGGTATTTTCACAACATAATTTTTAATTTTTTCATGTTTAGGAAATATAAAAGCTTGAAAAAATATATTTAAATAATATTTCTTAACTTATTTAAATGTTACCAAATAATTAAAACAAATGAAATAAAATTTAACTCAGCACAATATTTCATTACAAAACATATTGACAAAATACTTAGCAAACCTTTATAGTAAAAATTAATTCAAAGAGACTTACCTTAGAATGGCTACTTTCATCAGATTCTGCATTAGATTCAGATTCTGGTGAAGTGCTACGTTTATTACTTGAACAGGAACCTTTCAAACGTTTCTTCCTTGGTCTTCCTTTTAGATTAGGCGCTAAAACAAAAATATAAATAAAATCCAACTTTTCTTCTGCGCAAAAATATTAAAAAAGTTAATACTTTATATAATATTAAATCTTTTCAAATAACTTCATATATAATGTATAACAAATATATATATATATTATTACAACATGTATTAAGAAAGGGTTAACTTTACATTTTTTTAAATTAATTTTTATTAAATTATTATATCTTCTATACACATATTTTTCTTGATTTCTTTTATTTATTATTACAATTTAGTTTTAATTACTCTATTAATTATATATATAAACCCTTACAGATCATTATTATCTTAACAATTCATGTAAATACTGTATATATTATCAAAATTATTTATAGAAATTAAAAGATAAAAAATGGTAGTACTGTGAACTAATTAAAAATTGTGGATAAGTGCATTTAATGATTATTACTGAAACACACATCTAAAACACAATTCATACTTATAATTCAAAGCATTCAACACTTATTATTTCTAAATGTGTTTATTTATATATTACAAGCACTTAATTACATATGTAGGAAAACAACAACAACAAAGTAAAATACAGTGATTAGATGTTTGGAGAACTTTTATATTTTTATTTATAACAACCTTAATTTTACAAATAACAAATGTAAATTAAAAAATCTTTAAACAATCATGCTTCAAGATTTTACATATTTAAAAACATTTTAAAACACTATTTAATTAAAAAAATATCTTTAATTAACATTTGTTTTGTGAAAATTTTATATTTCAAAGCAAAGCACAATCTTTCTAGATTTTAAATACTGCAGCAATCACTGACATTATGTTTGTATACCCACTTTATGGATTTCAACAAAGTTTAGCATGGTTTCAAGTTCATCATTTTCTTTTTTTGTTTAACACAATAAATATTGTATTGTAACAAAACAAAAGAATAACAGAATTAAAATATAATAAATGAGGGTAATACATGAAAATTTAAAAGTGAGCTCCCATAACAGTTCCTGATAAAGCATTACTCTTGACAACAGTGTTCCAAGTCTTCATTTAATCCACAGAAAGAAAAGAAAACAAAGATTATTATATTTTCATTGTACTGTTTTTTTTAAAAAAAAACATATAATAGGAATTAAATCAAGAAAAAGAATGATCACATAAGCACATGCAAAAGTGCTTATAATATAAAGTAAAATTTAAAAAAATGACCATTCACAAGTCTCAACAATAATGTTCCCAAGTTTTCATTTACTTCAAAGAAAAATGCAGAGTGCAAACATTTTTTATACATCATTTCTCAAATTTGATAATAATAAATCTATCTATATGAAAAATACTGCATTAGAAAAAAATGATTCAGTAATGATACATGTACTAAAAAGAAAGTTTAAGGAATTGTGAAATCAGAAAAAAATGTTATTTCTACAGTACTGGTTCCAAGACAGAAAATATATTAAAGATACAGAACTGAAATGTAAATTAATGTAATCATTTTACCTAAAACTTTAAAAATATTTTTGAAATATACTGTAGTATAATCAATCTGGGCTGCATATATACAGCATATATTGAAATTAATTTTCATACTTTTATAAATTAGTAAGACATAAACAATTAAAATGACCATTGGAAAAAAAAAAGCTGTATTAAAAAATATGTATGACTTTATAGGATTTATAATCAATTTTATATGTCTGGAAACATTTTCAACTAGTTTAAAAAACAAAAAAGGTTATTATTCAATTTAGAGAAAAAATATTACAATGAGGTAATTATCCAATTAGAAAATTAAAATAAGAATGAATGTTTGAAATCTTAATATTTTTTTACATGTTATATTCTGATTCACATTACATCTAGAATATTGTTTAAATAAACGATTTTAGAATAAATACACATTGCTATTTTTTAAAAAATTGTATTATTTGAATGAAATCACAATTTTTAGTTCCATTTTTTAAAAATATTTTTATCTTTAGGTCTCTCTCTTTGATCCCCCCCCCAGCATAATCTCTTCAAATATATATTAGTGGTGCATATTAAATTAAAATATTATTTTTTAAAAAACTATATCAATCTAATTTCACTTTTTTAAATGAAAGTTTACTATTTTTTTTTTTCATTTTTAACCAAAAGATTTCAAATATTTATTTCATACATCAATCATTTTTAATATATTGGATTATCAAATTTTATAAAATTTTAATCATCATATAAAAAAAAAACATACTGAAGAAACAACAAAGGATAAAACAATAATAACAACAACAACAATAATAAAAAAAACTTATTAGCATATTAATCACACTTTATAAATACAATGAAGCTTCAATCTTTCTTTTTCCAGTAAAATGGAAAACAAAAAAGATAGATATATATACAAAACCATTGAAGCAAGAAATCATTAAAAATTATAGATAAAAATAATTTAAAGATTATATATTTTCCCAAGATGTGAACTCTTCCATTATTTTTGCATGTTTATATTAAATCCTTAAAAAAACTACTATTCCTTTCTTATGCACTTTTCACAATGCTTTATTTACAGCTATCTCCTATAACAATTCTGATTGATTGCAGAGCAATCTTCCTCAGATCTCTTACATTATTTTCCTTCAATTTACAAATTTATTATAGGAGTTAAATAGTGAAAAGTGCATAAAAAGAGTGTAATTTTTTTAAAGATTATATAATATATTTAAAATATCACTAAATAAAATTTTTCATGATCACTGTCAATCTTGCTGAAAACATAAAAGGAAGCTTTTACTTTATTAGAAATTTGTCTTGACAATTGTTTGGAAGTTAATTATTTCTTTTTTCTTATATGTATTAAACTAAATATTATATCAGAATCAAAACAATAATGAATAAAAAATATAATAAATTAAAATAATAGATAAAATTATGAGGCAATGAGGGTCTTGTAATGAATTCAAAGTCAAAAGTGTCATACTTATAATCATGACGAACCATAACACTTAGCATCAGTGTTACTAAATCTTTATTCCTCCCCCCCCCAAAAAAAAAAAAAAACTTATGTGGAAAAATGTAGTAGTAGAATCATGATTTGTCAATGATCAACATAATAAAATGAGTCTGAAATCAGTGAAAGTAGAAAATAAGAGTTTTTATATGATTCTAGTTCCGTGATCAAAATTACCTGACAATTTATTTCTGTAGATTTTTGTTATTAATCTTTTTTTATTTTATTTGTTAAGTTAATATTTTATTTTTTAGAATTGTTTAAACTTTAATGGACAGGCTTCAATCTTCTCATTCTTCCAACTATTCAAATGTCTATTTTATGGAAAAACTGACAATGGAATGCTGACTACCAACAATTACCACAAAATTATAAATACCCAAAACATTATTAATAATGATTAAATATATTTATTTACAATATATACATACACATAAACTAACATTTAACTGAATAGCAATCATATTTATTTTATTTACACATGTAATAAAATAGTCCTGGATTTAACATTCTAATTGCATTGCCCTTATCACACTGAGTAATAAATCCTAACTAGTGGTAACATTAAGTGAATAGTAAAGTTAATACTTATGGTTATTTTATGCAAAACACAATCCTATTTGAGCCTTCTCAGGTATATGTAAATAATAAGACTGATGCGGTCTATTAACATTTTCCCTAGCCGGCTATCTTTCACTTTCACTGGCACAGCCTCTGGGACATATCCATTTGCAGAAAAATTTGGGCACTTTTCCTTTAGTTTTTCTCAGGTCCTTCTCATATCACAACACAGCAACAACAACTACTTATGATGAGTGCAGAAAAACTGATGACCCCCTTCTCTTTTACTGCACATTATTTATACCCCTTTTCTTTGCTTGATATCATTTATAAATTCCTAGCATTCCAATGTAATTGTACTTTCATTTCACTAATACATCTCTACGACGATTAGGGTCCAGCTTTTAATTATGTCCGTTCACATTCCTTAGTAATTAGCTTCAAATATTTTATCCATTTGTATGCTTCTAAAATTAGTTTAATGTTTTATTTTAAACAATAACAGTTTTCCCTATGTTTTAAAACCCATTAGGTCTATCCAGTCTTGTAATTAACAATTTGGTTTATCTTTCAGCAATCTTTTGTAGAATGCTTTTAAACCTACAATCTCTGTCTGTTTAAGTTTAATTTATTTGCAAACCATCTTTCTTCATTACTATTAAACTTAAACTAAAATTATCTAAAATAAAGTTTCCTTTATTTTTACAGAATCTATTTATCATTACTTTTTAAACATACATATCTATTTACATTTATGTTTCCTTTAATTATTAATGATCTTTTTTATTGCTTTTAAAACTTAAATATGTATTTACATGTCATTATTATTTTTTTCCGGTGTAAACTTAGCTTTATAACTTATAACTATCGAGTTACTAAAGCCTATATATTTTTTCTGCAAAATACAGCAAAGCCCTTATTGAATTTGATGAGTACTGGTTCTGCACGAAGTATGTATATTGGGGATCATTTATCTTTTTTGCATGTATGTATGGGTATCAGCTGCTTCAGATAGAGTGGAGAACGAATATAGACTAATGTTGTTTACTTAATTGATATTTTCAACAACAACAATAACAACAACAATAATAATAATAATAGAAAACCAGGTACAATCATTAATCACATAATGGTTGCTTTTCAGGAAAGATCAATACCTAGCATTAGGGCAGCCATGTTTGTACTATACGCGTACTGGTGCACCAGATGAACTTTCTTAATTGGCAATAATACCAGACGACACCCAGCTACATTTAGTAACAAACTGTTACACATTAGAAATAGAGATAGAATAATAACTAACCCCCACTTATATGCAGCAACATGGTCATTGTTAAGCCAACCATCAATGCTGTGAATGCTGCAAAAAAACTATCATACAACTAACATTCAAAAAGACATGCCCACAAAACTAAACTCATCAAACTTTAGAACTCTAATTATTTTTGTTTGTTTTTTATCCTTCATATTGTTATAGTCCATTAACCACAAAGTGTAACCATTAAATTTCCTTTATATATATGTTTACCCTAATATTACTCATTGTATGTAAAATTTTAAATTTTCTAGATGTAAACTTTTGTAAACCATTGAGATCAATAAAGCCTTCATTGAAACAACATCATCATCATCATCATCATCATCATCATCATCATCATCATAATAATAATAATAATAATAATAATAGATCCTTCGAATTATCTACATAATCGAGGCTTCTCAATTTTTTCAAAAACATCCCTTACACCATCTGCAGGCATGGGCATTATAATATCTAAAACTTGTCCATTCAGATCATTTAAAATTCTATATCTTGATGCACATATACTAATTATCTCATTCCATCACAAAGCTTTAGTTTTAAACCTTATATTTGCATATATACCTCCAGGGCCAACAATAATAAATAGATTAATATTAAGTTAATTCAATCCTAGCATCCTCTTCCTATCCATGTCTACTATTGGGTGATTTTAATATGTCCTACAATAAATTTGTATCTAAGTGGTTATATAAGTTTGCTTTCCCCCTTATGAGTGGAGAGGGATTTTTACCAAATGATTCTGCATCATTCTACAATGGTAGACACTCCTCACTAATTGATCTAATATTCTATTCACCAATACTGCACCATTTAATTAGGCCATCTCTAAAAAATTCAACACTATCTGACCATTCAGCATTGTTTGCGGTTCTAGATCTGGATTTCACATATAGAAAAGTACTGTCAGCTGGAAAGACAATAAGAGTGTTACTCCCTAGCAGAACTAATGAATTTTTGTTTTCACAAATCTATATAGAGCTTTTTAAAATGGATAGAATGGAGTTAGACCCTGCACAAACCTGGATAGCATTTGTAAATGCTCTCTCCTTTAATATTGAACACTTAACCCGTACATCCACCCCTCCTACTAAACTATTAGCACTTGCAGATGACATGCATAAAAAAATTATTCATTACCAGGCCACTGAAAACAACTGCAGTAAAATAGCTGCCATAAAAAAGTTATACAACAAAACATGTGATATTCTGAAGGAATACATACTAATTAAAAAAAAAAGGCTTTTTCTGGATCACATACATTCATTCTCTAGACATTTTATCCGCTGGGCATTAGGCCATCCCCCCAAAAAAATACCTACAGCAATTAGAATCAATAATGAAATAATTGCTGGTGACAGCATGCTAACTCCATTATATGAGTTTTTTAAAAATAGTCTGCAAGACAATAATTTGTTTTGTCCTGCCCCTTTATTTCTGGGAAACACAGAGGATGAGGATATCTTTACAATAAATGATTTCACCAAAAAAATTTCCAACATCCCAAACACTTGTCACCCGGGTATTCATGGAATTCAAAAATTTGTCTATGAACACATAAGCTTTTTTACTACTACTTATTTAATGAATCTAGCCAATTTATTATCTAGACAAATCCATCATATACTGGGTTTGTATCCAATAATGCTTGTGCCTTTTCTTAAGAAATCTGAATATATCACTACAGTTAAAAATATACGTCCCATATTCATGAGTCCACTGGGCATCAAGATTCTTGAATCAGTAATCAAGGTTAAACTTGAACCCTTTATCTTACCTACAATAGCCAAAATGCAATTTGCAAAGAAGGGTGCCTCTACTGGTTTAGCTGCAATTGTTTTTAAGTCAGTTGTGGAGACTGTTAGAAAAGGGAAAAAAATATAGCCCTATTGCCATTCAATTGGATATTAAAAAAGCATCTGACTCAATTCCAATAGACCAACTCATAAATCTCTTAAAAATGTTGTCTGTTCCCAAATCATTGGTCTATATACTTACTAATCTATTGATAAATAGAGAAATCCATGTGTCAATGAATGGAAAATACTCACCAGGGTTTAAACCTCATTGCTCTATCCCACAGGGATCCCCACTTAGTGCCCTAATGTTTATAGTGTACATAAATCCCCTCCTTAAAATGATTGAAGAAGGGATACCTGGCATTTTTGTCACACAATTTAAAAGTTACATTTCATATGTTGCTTATATGGACGACATTATCATTTTTCTATCATCACAAAAACATGTTCCCAGACTATTACAAATTTTAGACCAATATTCACAGGAATATAAACTAGAATTCAATTCAGACAAGACATTTAGTTGGAAGATATATACAGGCAAACTAATACAATCTATCTTTAAAGGAAGCCCTTCCTCATTCCTCGGGTTTCCCTTCAGCTTAGTAATACTGGAATGAGAACAAAAATACAGAATTCTCTTAAAGAAAAAATAGAAAAAATTATATGTTCCCTTTCTAAGTCATATCTTTCAGTTTACTCTAAAATCACATTGTTTAATATGCTTATTATAACAAGAATTACTTACTTTAGCCCTATAATCATTTTCACTAAAGCCTTCACTTCGCATGTTTACTCAATGCTCAAAAAACTTTTATGGGGCAGATGCATTGCCTCCATCTCCATTAAAAAAATTACAAAATCCATTAATTCATAATGGGCTAGGACTACACCCAATAAACATATTTAAAATACAGAAAACATTTAATCTGATTACCTCTTTGTCAAATCTATTTAATCAGAATGCTGCAACCTTAAAAATTACTCCAACGGATAGACCGCCGCCTGGTACTGGTTATTGGATCGAACTAATAAAACCACTATTGAGCATGGATAAACTTACCTTCTGTCCCCCTACAGATAAGTACAAATATTGGCAAACATATCTATTAATAAACCAACCAACACTTAATAGTCAAAGCAAACCCATTTTGGGTCTAAACAATCGCCAACTTGTTAGAAGATTTAGATTCTGGAAGTTTGAGCCAAAAATATTTTGATTTTCTAATAAAGCTTAATTTATGATCATTACCAACACTTTATTTTTATAAATATAGAAGAAATTGTATTAATATAGATGCTTTTTGCCCCCTTTGTAAAAAATATTTTGAAAATCAAGAACATATATTCTTTGATTGTCAGTGTTATGATAATATACACATTGCTCTTCCCAACCTATTTAACAATTCTTTATTTAATATTGCATATCTTTTTAAAACTTTCTCAATAGGAATTATTGCTAGAATTAGAGCTAGTACATTCATCCTGTATGCTTTATGGTGCACTAGATGCATTTTTATATATAACAATAATCCTAGAAGACATCCTAATACATTTTGGATTAAGCTGGAGATTTTTAGGGAAAGAGACAGAAAACTTGCCCCCCTTAACATTTTTCATGATACCTGGTCCTTAATGCATCAACAACTGAGATAGTGCTAAGGTGATATTACCTAGTTACTACAAAAGCGTTATCATTTATGTATGTATATAATCTTAAAAGCCTTTGAAAGGAGAAAAATTTTGAATTAGATACTAAAGAACTATATAACATTATGTAACCCATATTAATTTGTTACCACCTTTTTGCTCTTTTAATATATGAAATCAAAATTAATTATGTAACCTGTATATACTACCTAATCAGTTATATGTAACCATATCGATTGTAAAAGTATTAAGTAACCTATGATCTTTGTAAAAATGCAACTATGTAATGTGGTCTGTCTTTTAATATTTGTAATCATAATCAATTTTTATGTGTCCATATGGATGTAATCTTTTGATGTTACCTATAATCTTTGTAATTGCTACAAAAGCCTTTTCATTTATTATGTAGATAATATTGAATGCCTAGAAAAAAAAAAGAATTAGATACTGAAAAACTATATTACATATGTATCTGCATTGATTTATATGACCTTTTTTTTTCTTAATATACATAATCACAACTAATTTTTATGTTACCTTGTATATACTTCCAAATCGGTTATATATAACCATATTGATGTATATGTATGTTGTAACCTATGATCTTTGTAAATGTATAACCATGTAATTTTTTTTTCTTTGAATATATGTAATCATAATTATTATTTTACCTTGTATATACTCCCTCATGAATAATATGTAACCATATTGATGTAAACTTATGTTGTAACGTATGATCTTGTAAATATGTAACTTTTGGAAATCAATAGTTTCTTTGAAACGTCATCATAGTAGTAGTAGTAGCAGTAGAAGTAGCAGTAGTAGTAATAGTAGTAGTAGTAATAATAATAATAATAATAATAATAATCAGTATATATAGTTTTTTAAACTTAAGAAAACTCCTCCGATGAGGAATTTGTGTGCAAGTGGTTTCTTTTTTACTCCAATATGGCGATCTCTTTGAACACAGCAAGCATTTCTTATGCTGACACATTCAAAGCATCCACTAAAAAAGGAGATTTTCCTCAGAACGTGGAAAAAAATCAAACTCCAGTTTCAAAATTTCGTCGTTCAACAATGAATGATCTAATGAAACTAGATGTGATTTCAGAATCTGATCCATTACCAGTTAACATAATAGAAGAAGAGATCTGGACTAATGAAAGTCTAATAAAAATTTCTGAACGCTTTAATACGACCATCCCACGTGACCTATTTATGTCGTTTAAACGTTTCTTTACTGACCGGTCTATTACCCTTGCAATTACAGATATAAATTGTTCGCTGTATAGATTTCCTAAGGATTTGCTATACGAAGAATTAAGCACAAATAATTTATGGGATTCTATATTGCGCATTGCAGATCATCCAAATCCTCGCTATCTTGCTATTGAATTCTACAGCGAAGAACAAAAAAACAAATTTGATAAAACAATTAAAATGTTAGGGAAATAT
Source organism: Epiperipatus broadwayi (assembly GCA_028023455.1). Classification (NCBI taxonomy): domain Eukaryota; kingdom Metazoa; phylum Onychophora; class Udeonychophora; order Euonychophora; family Peripatidae; genus Epiperipatus; species Epiperipatus broadwayi. Next base: position 3,606,173 of record JAQFVV010012503.1, on the reverse strand, counting down.
GCTTTAGTAAAAGTTAACCAATATAGAGAAAATTTTATTACTGGCACAATCAAAAATACGTACTTTAACTATACAATAAATGACCTCAATAAATTAATGCAACCGTTCATAGTTGTTGTTGCCTTTCAACCTATATATTTAAAAGGAACTCCGATACCGATCTATGGAAACAGTTATCATTTTAAAGTTAAATTAAATCAAAACGTAAATCCAAATGACATTCCCACTCTTATAACCGATTACGAAGCGATGCTACTCTTAATAATTCATGGACTTAAACTGCAATGTTTTCACTGCAAACAACGAGGGCATATTATAAATGCATGCCCAAAACTTAAATGTAAACACTGTGATATGAGAGCAACCTCAAGTCATCAATGTGGAAATGTGCCAGTAAATAACACAGATTTCACTCCTCAACCGATAAGTGAATCAACTACAATTTGCTATCAAAATAATCCAATTAATGACGGTGTAACAGACGATCTAAACATCACCAGAGAGCAATCAGTAAATGAAGAAAGTGAATCAATTTTACCCGAAAATCAATCACGGAATGACGAGGATAAACCAGTGTTACAAGAAAATAGCCCATCTCAACAAGAAATATTAAAAAGTGATTGCCAAAATCACAAACAATCAAAAACACCCCTTAACAAAACTTCGCAAGATATTATAGACTATCTAGTGCCCTGCCTGCCACTTACAGACCCAAAAATAAATGACACTGCCAACCGAAAACCAGGCAGACGGCGAAGCAAACGAAGCAGAAAAAATGCAGCAGTTCCTATTGATCTTAGTGAAGATGATATGCCCCAGACATTAGATCATAAAAAAAAAAATAAGAGAAGCAAATATGAGCTCAATGGATACCGAGTTGAATACACTTCAGATGAAGACCTTAGCACCAATAAAAAAGCAAATGTGCAAAAATTATCACAGGAGGGAGGAAGTAGAACTTCCAGACATACAAATTCTTTGTCATAATTTGTGCAAGTTATCTAAACTATATAAAATTATAATCTAATTACTACATCAGGTGTGTTCTGTTTTTATTGAGTGAAACTATAATGAATATAAAAATAGCGTCATTAAACATCCGTGGATTAAACTCACCTGAAAAAAACTATCAATTAATAAAATGGCTTGAAATTATACAACCTCATTTGCTAGGACTACTTGAAACAAAAATTTATAATAAATCTCAGATTAATCCATCTAACTATCTTAATAATCAAGGATACTCAGCATTCTCCCAAGCATCATTTTCACCCTCAGCAGGAACAGGAGTAGTAGTAATGAAAACCTGCCCCTTCTATTCATTCAAAATAATATATATATATATAGATGCACACATATGAATTATAACATTATATGATAAAACAGTTACATTGAATGTAGCATTTGTTTATTTACCCCCAAATCACACAGTAATTAATAAAGTCATTCAAATTATAAATTCCAAAATAGCATCCTCATCACATCCACTAATTTTACTTGGTGATTTCAACATGTCATACAATGAGTTTGTCACAAAATGGTTGCTAGCCACACCACTCATGAGTGGAGAAGGCTATCTCCCACAGAATTCAGTAACATTTAATAATGGCAGGTTTTCATCATTAATTGACCTGGTCTTCTACTCACCAGTGTTACATCACATGATCAGCCTAACAATAAAAAACTCATCATTATCAGATCATTCTGCAATTATTGTTTCACTAAAGAATGATTTTATATACAGATCAATAACATCTATTGGAAACACAATTAGAGTGATTCTTCCATGTCGAACCCCAGAATATTTATTCTCAGAAATATATATATATCTTTTCAAACTTCGAGACATTGAAATGGATCCAGTGCAAACATGGATTGCCTTTGTTAACATTATTTCATATACAATTGATGTTATAACAAGGGCTACCCCAGCCCCTTCAAGGCTTCTAGCTCTTGTAGATGAAATACACAAAAGAATCACAAACAGTACTACAAATAAACAAGGCTGTTCAAATGTGATTGCCCTGAAGAAACTTTACAAATCAGTCTCTGAAGAACTTAAAGAATACCTGGCAATTAAAAAAAGAAAACTCTTTTTGACACAGACACAGACATGGTCCAGACACTATATTCGCTGGGCACTGGGACAAAAGCCATCAACTCGCATACCAACAGCAATTAAAATACAAGAAGACATAATTTCTGATTACAACATGTTGCTACCTCTCTACACACATTTCAAATCCAAACTTCAAGAGAAGAAAAAATTCAGCCCTGCGCCATTTTTTCTCAGTGAGCCAGAAGAAGATATAATATTTACTCCCAAAGACTTTATTCAAAAATTAGCATCAACCTCAAACTCCAGTCACCCAGGAATGCATGGTATACCTTGCTTTGTATTCAAGTATTTAGAAAATTTTACTGCTCAATATCTGTGTAATCTAGCAAACTTTCTAACAAAAAAGATCCATCATATACATGGATTATACCCTATTTTACTGGTACCATTTATCAAAACACATGAAAAAATAACCACACTAAACAATCTAAGGCCCATATCAATGAGCCGTCTGGGTATCAAACTGCTGGAGTCAATCATTAAAGACAAAATATTAACCCTATATTATACCTATACTATCTAAAATGCAGTTTGCTAAGAAAGGCTCGTCTACAATGCAAGCAGCCTTTCTATTCAAAACAGTTATTGATTCTGTCAGAAATAATAAAAAATATAGTCCAGTTGTAATCCAACTGGATATAAAATCAGCATTTGATATGATTCCAATTGAACTCCTTGTTGAAGCATTAGCAGACACAACAATACCAAGATCTTTAATATATTTAATCACCAATCTTCTATTAAGTCGAGAAATACATATTACACTTAATGGTAAGAATTCCCCCTCTTTTGTACCTTACTGTTCAATTCCACAAGGTTCACCACTAAGTGCTCTTTTTTTTTACTTTCTATATCAATCCCTTACTGAATATGATAGAAAAAGAATTATCAGGCATATACATACCTGGTCTAAAATCAAACATCTCCTGTATTGCCTACATGGATGATGTCTCGATTTTTTTAACTTCTAAAAAACAGATCCCAACTCTATTGAAAATTCTTAATTCATACACTATTAAATACAAGCTGGAGTTTAACATGGATAAATCTTCTGCGTGATCAATATATACAGGACAATTTCACACACAACATTTTAAAGGAAAACCCAGCTCTTTTGTGGGATTCCCCTTCTATTTGAGCAATCTAGAAATGCGTTGAGAAATACAAGACAAAATTAAAAATAAAATCGAAAATATAATTGATTCAGTTTCAAAATCTTACCTTTCGCTGTATTCTAAAGTATCCCGGTTTAATCTATTAATTATGACTCGAATCACATACTATTCTCCAATAATACTATACACTAAATCTTTTACTAGTAAAATAAACTCGTTATGTAGAAAGTTGTTGTGGGGAAAAAAGATTGTTTCGATTTCACTAAAACGTATTCAAGCTCCTCTAATACAAAATGGTTTAGGACTACATTCAATACATATTTTTAACATTCAAAAGACATTAAATCTCATTTCTGCATGTGCTTATTTATTTCCATACATGAAAGTGTTCTTCAAGATTACCCCAACAGATAAACCACCAACAACCAATAGATATTAGAAAACCTTGCTTACACTAATTCTTAACCTTCCAAACATTATTTTTTCACCACCTCAAGATAAATTTAAATATTGGGATGTATATAAGATAATTTGCTCTCCCCTAAATGATAAAAGACCAATTTTAAACATTAATAATAGACAACTAACCCGAAAATTTAAATTCTGGTCATTAGAACCCAAATATTATGATTTTCTACTCAAATTAAATCTTGAAGCATTGCCGACATTACACTTTTGTAGATATAGAAGGCATTATATAAATACAGAAGACATATGCTGGTTGTGTCATAGAGAAACTGAGACACAAGAACATTTTCTTTTTACCTGCCCTGTATTTGCTAATATTCATTCATCCATACCATCATTGTACAAACAGAGAAATTGTGACATTCAAACCCTTTTACAATCATTTATTAAGGGTAGCTACCCACATATTCGAGCAAGTACTTTTATATTGTTTTCACTATGGTGTACAAGATGCTCTTTCATGTACAACAATAATCCAAGAAGACATCCAAACACATTCTGGAACAAAATGGAACAGCTTCGCTTAAGGGATGAAAAAATTGTATCCCAAAAGATGTACACAGTCACTTGGTCAATATTACAACAGCGCTCAAAATTATAGATGAAAGAAAAAAAAAAGACTAATAAAAAACAGAACTAAGAGCTTTACAAGTGCACAAAACTAATTGGATGTATATATTTTAAAGAAAATAATGTAAACTCAAATTTGTAAACTACATGCATATCCTTTTTCTTTGTTAAATAATTACAATTTTCAACTTATTTATACTAACTTCAATTCATCTGCATGTGGTAAAATAGTTATAAATATAACCTTTTCTTGTTATATTCAATAAAGTCCTTTTGAAAGATGATGATGATAATAATAATAATAATAATAATAATAATAATAATAATAATAATAATAATAATAATAATAATAATAATAATAATAAGAAGAAGAAGAAGAAGAAGTAAAAGTAGAAAATAACTATTCATTACAAAATGCAACAAAAAAAAAAGTCAACACATGATAGAATATATTGATTTTAAAATGTATTGCCCTAAAGATTAAAAACAATGTTAGATTTGTTCATGTCGAGAGGAGAAAAAAAATTATTTATTACATAATTATAAAAAAAAAAACATTGATTATTTACATTAATAAACTGCACCAAATAAATAAATAAATTTGGAAATATATACATTACATTATCCAAAATATTATTTATCTAATTTTTATATAATATTTTCATAATACAATTGCAAAATAATTTAAATCTCCTGTACTACAATATGTCTATTGTTCTCCATGGTAAGACTTTATAAGGTTTTAACTTTTGATTTCAGTATTAAACAGTTATTCTATATCAGAATTCAATAAAATGGACTTGATTTAGAAGAAATATACATATATCAATGAAAAAAAAAATCATATTTGAACTTTACAAATACTGAAAAAAATGAGTCCATAATGAAAATAAAGGGCATTTTCAGTGATTTTAGAAAATGAACAAAATCTTTTTTGATCAAATTTTTTTAAAAAATAATGAATGAATAAATGTTTATCTCTGATAAATTTATCAAATTCTGCTTCACAATATTAAAATTGCTTTATAATTTTTAGAACATCTCAAAAAATCCATAACAGTGTCAGTATTGACATATAAGCAATCAGTTTCATGAAGCAGGACAATCAGAATACCAGTATTTTCTTAGATAATGTTACATTAGAAGTTATTACATTCTATTTTAAAAAATAAAATGTATATGTATAAAATTAAAATGTAATCATGTATAATCTTGATTAAATTATTATACAATTATTGTTTAAAAATAATCACAAATCTTTAATGTACTTCGCAAAAAAAAATTTTTTTTGTTGATCTAAAAATTTCCTCAAAGTAATTAATCTTGCAAATGATTTCAAAAATTATAAAGAACTAAGTCTATCAAAAACATGGAGGCAATTAAAATACTTTGAACATGTCACTATTCGATCAGATTTTTTTTAAATGGAAAAACAAAAAAAATCAATGTTAGAAAGTAGTAAGTATGCTTTTTTTTTTTTTTACAAATGTGATTTAAAGGAACAAGATTGCCGCAATTAATCTGATCAAAGGATATCATGTTGCAATGTTATTAACAAGTTAAAAAAACCAGCATATCTTTTGACATAAATGTGAAAATTCTCATAAAATAATAATTGATGTTTTATCATTATATAATTAAAAAAAAAAACCTTTGACTACATAATAAAGAGTCATTAGAAAATTGCACATTGTTAGCTAAAATATATTTGCAAAATAATAATATGACAAGCAATGTTTATGTTTTATGAAAAAAAAATCTAAATTCACAATTAAAAAAAAAGTTTAATATATTGGATATATTCAACATATACAGATATTCTTTTTTTTTTTTCTTTATATTTAATATATTGTGATTTGAACAAGAAGTCAATTTCAATTTAATTTCAAGCATTATAATTACTACAATCAATAAAATGTTTAAAATTAATATGAAAAAACCTCCTCCATAAATGATACTGTGCCTATTAGTAAACAATTTAACAATATATTCATTTACACTCAGCTATTTATTTATTATTTTTTAAATAAAACATTCAAAGTTTATGGTAAATTTTAAAGTTACTGTAATATATTATATTTTTAAACACAGGAAACTGCTTATTTTTATATAAGATTTTTGATTTATGACGAGTTGTGATAAGCATATTTTGCCCTTATTATTCAGATAAAAGTATATCTGGAATTCTGACTTATTAAAAGAAATATATTTTCAACAATTTTTATTCGATGCTCAATCTATTTAAAAGTACCAAAGACATCTATCATTTAAAAAAAATTAATATAAGCTAATAGAAAGCCTTTCACACTGTGCCATTCCAAGAAGTTGCTTGCTTCACTAAGAGAAAAAGATTTCTGAATTTTATAAACTAAATAAAAACGAATATTTCATTCAATTTTTTATTATCTTATTATATTTTGACCTATATTTAATCTCTTTATATTTATATTAATCTTAATTGACTGCAGCAGTAATCCTGAGGTAACATGATGATTATGGAGGATACAATTAACTGATGATCCAAAATTGTCATCTCAACTACTAGGATAACCTAGTCTCATTACAAAAGCTTACATATATATATAATTCAAATATCTTAAATATATTTCAAATAGATCAACATTACAAAAATATTCTTATTCTCCAAAAATTTCATTATATTTCATCTTCTATAATAGTTATAATCAAAATTATTTAGATTTAACTTATAAAATCTCCCACAACAAAAATATCACAGATAGTTAAAATTTTCTTATTATTTCCTCACATAACTAAGTAATTTTTTAGAAATGCCTAAGGATTATAAATTGTTCTTATACAAATAAATGAATTTCTTCTTTAAAATTTATCCGTTTATTATTATTTATATATGCACATATTGTAATATATAAAATCTATTTATAACTACATAAATTATATATTGACTATATGCATCTTAAAAATAAATAAATACATAAAAAATGAATATTAATTAAAAACAAAAGACTGTTTTTATGTGTATTTTCATTTGGTTTTAAATTCCATAGAGCATCCTATTAATAAAACTACATGTATTCGTTTTATAAAAGTTTTAATATCTTCAGATTACTATAAATGTTCAAAATAATAAAATAAATTACCCATTAAAATTTAATCTGATACAGTCTATTTTCTCAATTCAAAGTCTTTGCTCATGAAAATCTGATTAGCTTATTCTTTACTTCATTTGATTGAAATTCATATTAATTTTTTTATTAATTTTATATGATAGTAAGGACAAGTTCACATTAAAACACAAGATTCTGATATAACTTCACAATTCAAGCTCTTTTCTAATGCTATTGTTTGTTAAATGGCCAGCTATTTTTTGGCATTCTCTAAAGTAGAGAAACAATTAGCAATTGCTGTATATATTAAAATAGCATTTTTAAAAAAAAAATTATAAATACTAATTAGAAATCATCAGATAGATGCACTTTTTTAACAATAATAAATATAATATGTATTTTAACTATTATATCACAATTTTGAATTTATTAAATAAATACATTCTGCCCATGTGTGTAAATGCGTTTATTAACCAAACATATTGTTATTAGATTAAAATGAAAACAATAAAAACAATTACTTATTATATATGTTCAACTAAAAATAATATAATAGTGAATTCACTAGCAAAAGGGAATCGGGATTAATATATAGCTGAGAAAAAATATCTGCTGGTCAACTGAAAGGAATTGTTAGCTCAGCCTCATTGATACTCGAATCATCATTTGATCTCTTTAGCAACTGATAATATTTATTATTTGTTTATAATACCCCTCCCCCATTATATATTATGTATGCACAAATCAAAATGAATAAATGAGTAATTTATTTTCATATACTTAATAAATATGTGCAAACACATTTTTACATGCACATACACACAAATACAACACATTATACTTATAGCTTCAATGAATTTTGTTCTCACTATGCCAACTTTCATTTTGTATAAATTTAAAACACATATTCACTACTAAAATTTTATATGTTTTAAAAACTGAAAACTATTCATTTGATTATGAGGTAAGCGTCATAATTAATCAATTATTTTGCTAAAGTTAAAAAAAAATTAAAAAAATGAATAAGCAATCATATTAACTTTATTGATTTGAAAGATGTCTAATAATCATGCATATATTCAACGTTTAAAGTTATTTATGCGTTAACTTTATTAATATTAGTTGTAAATTATTTCTACAACTGATCTTGCATTATTTCAAATTTATTTTCTTCTATGGTATTTTATAAACAAAAAAATTAACTTCCCCCCCAAAAAAAAGTTAGCAGTAAAAATAGTAGTAACAATCAATGTAAACTGTCAAATATTCAATAACATTTATTAAAATTGGATATACCGGTCATATATTCAATAATGATTTCTTATATCAAATGTTTTTAAAAATTAATGGTTTAAGTTTAACTAGAAAAAGGACGTTTTAATAGAAATTGAGAATATGGCAAATTTAATATAACTGTTTAGATTAATTCCTTATATTTTTAAACTAAACAGACAAGTGCATATTATTACAGACATACTCGATAGATATACAATTTTATGAAATGTAAATTACAATTTCTTTCCAGGCAATAAATATAGAATATTTGCAAAACAATCAACTCGAAAAAATAAAGAAAAACCATCTATTTTTGATAAAAAAAAATCAAATTATTCAAATATAAATAATTAATATTAGGGACTTATAAACATTCTTTTAAGTTAAGATTGATGCGGAAAGGGGCAAGGAGTATGAGAAATTACTTCGTTTTAAAAATCAATATAATTACATTATCATCCATTAGGTAGCGCTTACATCATTTGATTAATGTTTGTCATTAATGATAAAAAAAAAAAAACAAGAGACATCATTGAATGTATTAAATAATTTAGATAACAATTCAGTTCAAAATTAAATGATCGTAGGGATTAATAAAAAATAAAAATAATGAATAAAAATAATATTAATAATATTCTTTTAATTAAAGAACCATTACAACAATTATATATTTATTTTGAGATTAAGGGAATAGAAAAAACAAAAACTGAAGGTAAAATTTATTTTTTCTCATCATCACTCAATTCACACATATATATGATCAAATTATTGATTAGTTTTACAATTAATACTCTTTTTGTAATGACTGTTCAGCTTTATATTACTATTGTTACATGACAGTAACTTAGTTTTCAAAGCATTTTATTGATCTTTAAAAAAAAAAGTTGTATTAAAATTTATTAGTATATTACACGTCTAGCATATATTATTTATCGCTACAATAAAATATGCAATTCAGTTACAAAGAAAAAAAAATCACATTAAAACTTGAACACTGGAATGTTATATATACTATGATTGCTACATGTCTACGATAGGTTATTTATGGTTACAAACCCAGTAATTTACTATTTACAAGAATTTTGGTTTTTCAGATCTACTCTAAGAGACAAACTACAAAAATTAGATTATAAATTTAATAAACTACAACTAACATAAAGATAAGCTACAATCACCACTCCTTGAAAACAATTCAATTTAAATAAGAGTTTTTTTTTTTTTTTTTGCAATAAAAATTTGAAATAATAAACTAAAAAAACAACATCGTAACAAAATTTATTCTACAATAAAAAAAAAAATTCTACATTTTCATATTTATTTAAAAATCATTTTAGTAAATGATAATTTTAATGGGCCTTTAAAAAAAAAAAATAATCAGGACAATTCCAATCTGTAGGAGTATAGAAAGAAACAAACTCATGTAAAGCAAATTGATTTGATTATTAAGTCAATAATATGAATTAACATTTATACTTTTTTTCATGACAACTATGCTTGGGACATTTCAAAATTAAATTACTTTTAACATTTATTCTTGCTGTAAGTTTCTCCTTAATGCAGTGTTGATTGAATTACTTGTGTATGATTTTTTTTTAATAAAGTGAGTGCTGAATAATTAAAATAAATTTTGTGAAATAATATTAAAAAAATATTATATCAAGCTGTTTGAATAAGATCTATTTTTTTAAAAAAAAATTGAGTGTTAGAAAGTAGTTACTTTCTATAAAAAAAAGCTAGGGTTTATATACTTGGAAAAATGAGTGTAATAAAAAAAGTTGGGCATATATTCAACATAATTTCACTGTATTTAGGAGTTTGCTATTAAGTAAAAGAAGACCCCTTGATTCCTCTTGGAGGCCTCAAAAAAAATGAGCAAGGCAAATTCTTAATGTCCATGCCCTATATTCTTGTTGTTGCAGCTGTTATTACTATGTTATTATTTATATAGTACATGAACATGGATAGGCCGCTCATCAACTCACATTAGCCAGCATGATGAGTTTATTAGCTTTTTACCTCTGAATGTAAGACCAAGAAACACCATGGTCTTTCTTCTCAGTTGCCTGATAAGGCAGAATGAATGTGTGTGTGAATAAATTTTTTTCTAATACATACATACAACCATGGTAGACAAAAATGAACCACGATCCCCCAAAAGGCTATAAAATCACCAGCCAAGTCAGTGGTTGATGGCCAAAGGTCGAGAGTGCTAAGAATCCCCTGACTGTGGACTCGGGCTGCCATTTGATGACAAATTTTATATTTAGGTACTTACAACTGCAGATCATTTTCAAGTGAAGAAAGATTGCAAGAATTGGAAGAAGTGTTTAACATTAAATGGGACATTATTGGACTTTGTGAAGTTGGAAGAAAAGATGAAGAGACAATTGATTTAAAAAGTGGACATATACTCTACTATAAAGGCACAAATATTGGAAGCATAAATGGAGTAGGATTCATTATAAATAAAAAGTAAAGGACAAACATTGTGGAAAATGATGGTGTATTGGACAAAGTGGCAAGATTAGTTATTATATGGATGTACAAAAGGCTTTTGATCAGACTAAACAACATTTTAAAATTGTTATGTGAGACTTTAATGCTAGAATTGGTAAACAATTGAAAGATGAAAGTGCTGTAGGAAATTTGGTTATAGTAATAGAAATGAGAGAGGAAATAGATTTGTAGAGTTTGCAAAAAAAGAAAAACTTTATATTATGAATTCTTTTTTTGAGAAAAATGTTAAAAGAAAATGGATATGGAAGCATCCAAATGAATGTACAGAAGAATTGAATTATATTTTGACTAACAGAAAATACATATTTCAGCTTGTAATGTCCTTAATAAATTCAACATAGGAAGTGATCATCAATCAGTAAGACATTTAATGCAAAATTAGAGACAAAAATTATTAAGAAAAACAATATTTACAGTTGATATTCCTAATCTTCAAAAACATTCTAATGAATTTAAATTAGAACTTGCAAATCATTTTCAAGTATTAATAGATTTTGAACATGATTTAAATTTGAATGAAATTAATAGGAAATAACCGATACATTTTTGCAACATTTTGGTATTAGTAGGAAATATATCTGCAATAAAAAAAAAGATGGAACTATTACTAAAAGGAGAAATGACATCATGAAATGGATAGAAGAGTTCTATCAAGAATTATATAGTAATAAAGAACAAGTATGTCCTACATCTATTATATATTCTGAATTGCCCAGGATTTTAAATGAAAAAATGAGTCATGCAATTAAATTTATGAAGAAAAAGACAAGGTGACTCCATATCTCCAAAACTTTTTACAGCAGTGCTGCAAGAAATATTTTGTGGATTAAAATGGAAAGCTAAAGGAGTAAAAATAAATGGAGATTATTAAAATCATTTAGATTTTGCAAATGATGTAATTGCTTTTGCAAATAATGCTTCAGATCTTCAGGAAATATTGCAAGAATTATCAAATAAAAGTAAGAAAGTAGGCCTAAAGGTAAATCATAAGAAGACTAAAATAATGTCCAATGAATTTTCTCAAAACATGAAAATAAAGATTGATTATGATGAGTTAGAAGAAGTTAATAACTACAAATACCTTGGTCATATTATTAGTACAGATGGAAACATAATAGATGAAATTAATCAGAGAATCAAACTTGATTGGAATGTTTTTTTGTAGAAATAACTTAATATTAAAAGGAAATATGCTTATATGTTTGAAAAAAAATATTTTTTTAATAAATGTATTTTACCAGTTCTTACTTATGGATCTGAAACTTGGACATAATAGAAGAGCAATACAGAGACTTCAGACCAATCAAAGAAGTATGGAGAAATGCATGTTAGGAGTATCAAGAAGAGATCAAAAATGCAATAATGATATAAGAGCACAAACAGGTGTTATTGGGCTGGACATATTGCTAGAAGAGATGATAATAGATGGACAATTGAAATCTTAATTCGGATTCCAAGAGATTGTAAAAGACACAGAAAGAGATCACATGTGAGATGGAAGGATGAAATAAGAAAGTGTGCAGGGGTGATGTGGAGAAGAAAGACTAGAGATTGGAGATGGATTGAACTTGGAGAGACTTTCATCATGCAGTGGATTGATAATGGTTGATGATGATGATGAAGATAAGTTTACTTACATTTATTATTTATTGTAATATTAAAACAACAAAACAATATATTTGTATTGTTTTTTTTTTTTTTTTGTTTTAAACTTATTATCTACCTTTTTTAGTTCTAAAAATTAAAATCCTATAAATTTGAACCTTTTTTTTCCTTTTCAAAATGTCATTTTTTGGCATCTACCATTGAAAAAATCACAGTCCCAAGACAATATTTTTCCATGGATATAATTTATTTTTTAATATTCAAATGACATTTTTATTACTGGATTAAAAATAACAATCATATCTTCTTTATAAATCTTTTCTAAAGTCATTACTTCAGTACATAAAATTTCACACAACAGATACTTTTTTACATTCATATTTTCAAAATAGATAATTTATTAATGTATTTTTCAGCATATTTTTATAAAAGAATATCGTTAGAAATAAAAACATTACTAGAATATATAAGTATTTTCATGTTTTTTGTTATATACTTTTGAAATGCTTAGAAAAAAAAAAACAATGTACTTATAAAAAGTAAACTGTGTTTTTTTTTAAAGGATATACATAAGCATTATATATTTATAATTTAAATAAAATTTGAAGCTTTAAAAAACAACAACAACAAAAAAAACAAAACAACTAATTTTGTCACAATTATTGATGTAAAATAACCAAGAGAAAGAATCTACTTTTTTTCATAATGAAAGTTTATTTTCATTTTTTTTCTCTCTTCCTGAACTAAAATATATATAGTGTCAAATATTAATTATAATTATCTAATGATGAAATTGGATGTACAGTGAAATGAAAACAACAACAACACACAACAATTTAACATGTGGCATATTCTTTAATCATTGGAGGATACATGCAATGTAAAATAAAATATATGTACAGTAAAATGATTAATTCTTATAATTCAGAGATAAGTTGTTTCTTTTATCTTTTTTAAATTAGAAATGTTTAAACCTGTTTATAGTCACGCTCACTTAATGTGGTCTTGAATTTTCAAATTATAAACATCTGGTTTTGGCTAGTTTCAGAAAAGGTAAGTTTCATTTTTCTAGATAAAAATTTAAAAAAATTATAATAATTTTTGTAATCAAGTAAATTGAATTTTTTTGTATTTCTCTCAGTTTTTTTTATTGTTAACGGAATTGGATTGGCCCTGAAAGTTACATCGGAAAAATACAAGATTTTACCAGTGTGTATGATGAATGAACATTAATGGAAGAAGTTTTCCAGAGGTAAATATTTAATTTTATATATTTTTAAATTATTATTTGAATTTATATTTGATAAAAAAATATACAAAAAAATTATTATTGAAACTAACGTATATGCGGATCAAAAAAATAGCTCACGATTGTGTAAATTTATATCTGGGCTTGGGTTCAGATATCCAATATATGAATTAGCTGATATCTGGACTTCTGGATATGAGACAAAGATAAACATATTTTGCAAATATTATGATCCAATTTAGATTTTTTTCTATAATGTCTTGTCTGCATTTTAATAATAATAAAAACACACAAATGCTAAAAGTAAAAATTTTGACAGTATATAAACTTAGGCTGATTATAGACTACTGCAATGTAAATTTCAAAACTGCATATCAAATGCAAAGAGAGGTGGCAGTTGATGAAGCTATTACTAAATTTATGGTTATAGTAGCATGAAAAGCAGGGATAAATAATACTACATTGCACTGACTCTAAACTATTAACTTAACTCTATAATGAATTTAGTATTTCATTCACTTTTTTATTTTATTTTGTATATAGGAACTATTTTAGTAGTAATTTTTAATAAAGTACAAACTATTGAAGTTCTTTCTTATAATATTCAAATTAAGTACTTGTTATAAGAGATGTTGTTAGGGATGACATATTCACTGCAAACTCCTGTATGGAAAAACATTTTGAAGGGATACTAGGAAAAATGAAAGGTACTAATATCTTTATTCTAAGAAGTATTCAAGTGATGGATTACCTTAGGTAAGTGTTATTATATACCATTTTTTTAAAGAAATTTAATGATGAATCCAACTAACCTACTAACAAAATTATACTTTTAACATTTATGCATGATAATTTTCAATTTATGAAATAAAATGAAAATAATTATTAGAAATATTAACTTTTATTCTTTTTTTTATTACTTTAAATATCAATGACTATATTTTTTTCAGCTTAATTACATTCTTTGGTGTTTTATGTTTCAAACAATATATAATAGGTCATTTTTGAATAATACAAACTTAAGATAAAATTTGTGACTTAACATAATTTTTTAAATATTCAATATGGCTGCTTTGCAAGTGAAAATTAATTAAAAAATAAACTTTTTTTCTGCATATATTTTGCAAGCTTTGAGTTTGACATTCTAAAAAAAAAAAATCAAAAACTATACTTTCAGAAATCAATAACAATTGAAACGTAAAATTTGGTTAAAGTTAATAAATGCCAATTTATTTATTTTTCCAAAATTAAAATATAATTTTTTTTTTTTTACAATAAATTAATGATTAGATAAGGTTATTTATTTTAAAAAACTAATTTTATTTATATGAACATACATTTTGCAAATAATAGGTAGGGAATATTTTAAAAATTCTACTCGAAATCAAATAATCTTTTATACTTTATTTTAATATAATATTTCAGTAACTAATTATTAAGTTGTTATTATATATATATTTAATACAATTGTCTTTTAGTGTCTTTATATCTCTACCACTTCTTTCCTCCAGTCCCTTGAGAATTGATAAATCAAGAGTTCCCTGTAATATTTAAAATAATTATCATCATCATCAGCTTCTAAAGGCGATGCCTTGTTATTGCAGCTACATCATTCTATCTTTAGCAATTGAATTCATATCCACATATGAAAAGTATTCTATTTCATTAATCACATTTTTAAAATGAAATATTTATTCTTCATCTGCCACTTAATCTTTTTCCTAAAATTTTGCTTTATAAAATATTTGTAAAAATCTATGACATATTTTAAAATATGATACAAAAATTTAATCTTTTTCATTTTTATCATATTCAGTAGTTATTCTCTGTTCATTCCAATCTTCTTTATCATCCAATTTATTCTAGTTAATCTCTAAAATCACATTTCTATTTCTTCCAATTTTTTTCTTTCTTGTTTTTCTAAGAATCATGCTCTACAACCATAGATCAATAATATATTCCAAATGAAGGTTTTAATTAATTCCATTCTATTTGTTGTATTGATATTTTTATTTGGTAGTAAATTTTTATTTATTTTGAAAAACATATTTTGTTAACATTATTCTCCTTTTAATCCCTACAATACAACCATTGTCATTACAAATCATACTGCTCAGATAACAAAATTCTTTAATTTGCTCTAAACACATTATTTATCTGCACATCAATCAGTCTTTTTATCTTCTATCTGTCTACCATCATCATCCTAGTCTTTCTAATATTTATCTTTAATTTAAAAGATTCTATAAGCACATTCAATATTTTAAGCATTTTATTCATTTATTTTTTCTGAATCTGCAAATAAATGATATACTATCTGTGTAACAGATACAATGAATATGGCTACCATTAATTTTAATACCTTTAGTTTTCTTTTTTATAATCTTTCCATTCTTAATAAATAAATTGAATAAATAAGGCAAGAATGGACAGGTCTGCCTCACACCATTTCTTATGTTAGTATTAGATTTACAATTAGTCATACCTATTTCTGTATTTTGACATTTACAAATGATTAAAATTAAACACCTATCTTTCCCAGTCAAATTTTACATTCTTCATTATTTTAAATATCAACTTCCAATCTATTCTGTCAAAAGCATTTTCCAGGTAAATAAAAGACACATAAGACTTTCTCTATTCATTTCTTTGCAAAATCATTCTTAATGTCATTATTGTTTCTCTAGTTCTTTTTCCATGTCTAAAACCATATTGATTTTCTTTAAAATTTCTCACCTATCATTTTTTGTATTCTATTTTTAATTATTGAGTAAAATCTTCAAGGCATGAGTTAATATGGCTACTGTTCTATGATTTGTGCAATCATTTGCATTACCTTTTTTGAAAAGGCAATATATTATATAATCATAAATTCAGATGGTACTATACCTTTTTCATAACATACTGATATCGCATCATATAATTTATTTTTAATGACATCAGTATAATTTTTTAAAAGATCAATTGAAATAACATCTATATATGTTCTGTAACTAACAATTTTTGATTAATTTTATTCTACTGATAATGATTGAAAAATGGTTTTTATGTCCTATTACATTGAATTATTTTTCAACTTTGAACAGTAGAACAAGGAAGTCAAGTTACTATTCTGTTACTAAATTAAAAAAATATATATCCTCTCCTTTTCATGTATATGATTAACTTGTTGCTAAATTTTAAGTGAAGAAAGTTTGATATTAACAACAATCCTTTTTCTCTTTTTTTTTTTTACAAATCACTAAACTTATAAGGCATATTTTACTTAGCCTTTTAAATATATAGTAAAAAAAATGGTAAACTAAAAAAATAATTTTTATAAACTTATAGCATAAAGATATAATATAATTAAAAGAATTTCTTTAATGCCATAACTAACTATCCATCATCATCATCATCAACAATTATTGATCCACTGTAGGATGAAGTCTCTCCAAGTTCAATCCATCTTCACTGATCTTTAGCCTCTCTTCTTCACCTCACCCCAGCACACTTTCTTATTTCATCTATCCATCTTACATATGGTCTCTTCTTTATAAGGTCTTTTGCAATCTTTTGGAAATATGTTTAAGATTTCAACTGCCCATCCTATTATCATTCCTTATTAGCAACATGTTCAGCCTAACTCCACTTCAGTCTCTTACATTTCTTTCAAAGTTATCAGTAATACCTGTTTGTTCTCTCATGAATTTTATTTTTGATTTATCTTATTACTCCTAATATACATCTCTCCATAATTCATTGAATGGTCTGAAGTCTTTGTATCACTCTTCTTTTGAGTACCCAAGTCTCAGATCCATAATAAAGATTTGGTAAAATACATTGGCATATTTCCTTTTAATATTTAGTTATTTCTAGGAAAAGCACTCCAACCAAATTTAATTCTATGATTAATTTCATCCATTATTTTTCCATCTGTAGCAATAACTTGACCAAGGTATTTACAGTTGCGATCTTTTTCTAAGTTAACATTATCAATCTTTATTTTCTTCTTTTGAAAAAATCCATTAATCATTACTTCAGTTTTTTTAACATTCACTTTTAGTCCAACTTTCTTATTTTCATCTGATAACTCTTGCAACATTTCATGAAACTCTAAAGCATTATTTGCAAAAACAATTATATAATCTGCAAAATCTAGATGACAAATAATCTCCATTTACTTTTATTTGTTTAGCTTCTCATTTTAATTCACAAAATATTTCTTGCAAAAGTGCTGCATTTTGGAGATATGGAGTCACCCTGCATACACCCATCTCAATGTTAATCTTTCTAGTATCATTATATAATCTAATTAGTTGTTGCTGTTGAATTTTTATAAATATTCTTCATATCCTGGATCTACACCTTGACAATCCAATGCTTTAATCAGTGAAGAAATGCTTATAGAATCAAATGCCTTTTCATAATCTATAAATCCAAAACTTAATGGCAACTCATATTCATTGAACCTTTCTATAGCTTCTTTCAATACTTGAATATGATCCACTGTACTAAAACCACTTTTAAATCCAACTTGTTCTTTTAATTGGTTAAAATACAAAGTTCATTGCAAACAAGCTGTAATTATCTTGGTAAAAATTTTGTATAGAACTAATATAAGACTGGCAGGTCTGTAATTTGTAATATTTTCTTTATCACCTTTTTTAAATATTAATACTAATACTGCATTTTCCAATCATTTGGTACATTTTTATCATTTAGACATTTGGTATATAACTTCGCAAAAATTTTTTCTACTTCTTCACCTGCTTCTTCTAAGACATTGATTATAATTCCATCATTACCTGGAGCTTTTTTCTTCTTTGTAGATTTAATTGCATTTCTCACTTCTTCATTTAAAATCCTGGGCAATTCAGAAAATATAGTTGTTGGAAGTACTTTTCCTGATTCTTTATTGCTATATAATTCCTGATAGAATTCTACACATTTCATGATGTCATCTTTTTTTATTAATAGTTCCATTTTTTTTTCTTTTTGCAAAAATGTTTTCTACCAATACCAAAATGTTGTTTAACAATCTTAAGACTTTCTCTTCTATAGCGTTCCTTATTAATTCACAATTATACTTTCGTATATTGTTATCAAACCTTTTTTGCAACATTTTATAAAATTCTACATATCTAATCCTTCTTCTTCATGCATCATTTATATATATTTTAATATTTATTCTTTTCAAAAATTGTCTTGTCTGTAGAAATTTTACTGGTCAATTGCTGCTTTTTTGTACCAGCTATTTTTGTTGCAATTTTTAAATATGGATCAGTTATCCTTCTATTGATTTCTTTCAAGAATTTATATTCAAAATCTGATAATATTTGAAAATGATTTACAAATATTATTATATTTATTATAATGGAATAAATAAATGGAAGTACAGAAATAAGATGTAGTATCAAGACGGCATACATTCTAATGTACAGACATAATTTAATAATGAGTGTTATGCAAGTTAGATATTTATTGAACAACCAGGTGAATGTCACCTATTAATCCAGTTACAGTGACCTTACAGCCTGTAGTATGTGCATGTAGAAGATATGAATGCGTTATATTAGAATATTAAAATAAAAGTAAAACAATACAAACCCAAATGCAATACCTATAATTGACAGATCTTGCATTAACACTGAAACTAGAGAATTAAGTAAATTTAGAGATCAAGGACACCATAGTAAATGATAACAATAGTAATTTTATTATACAAAATATACATTATGATCATCATGATTAAAACATCAAATAAGAACAATAAAAAACCGTAAATTAATAATTATATTCTTTATCTACTTTCACTAATAATTTTACAAATCTTAAAAGTATATTTCAATTTAGTTAAAATTAAATCGGTATAATAATATAAAATACCATTTTAAATTTTTTTATTGAAATTTATTCTTATGTGATAATTGAAATAAACATATTTATCATTTGCGATTTAGATTGTGTTTTTGAGTTGGATATTATAATTGTGAAACAGAGCAGAAATATATCTCATTAAGAGTTGACAATATTTAACTCACCCTGTATGATGAAGATTAAAAATGTTTACATCTCTGCTCTGCTTCAAGTTATACATCTTTAAAGTATAGCAAAAGTTAATACATATAATCATGTTTATTGATTAAATATTTTATATACTTGTCAGATTAATAAGAAAAAAATAATTAGAACAATCATCTTTATAATCAATTTGCATATGTATATTAAGCATTAAGTAATATTTTTTTATCACTGATATTTGTTAAACACGAGAGTTATTAAGATTACTTTACAAAAAAAATGCATCAGGAAATTATTTTTTTTATAGATTAAAAACAATATTAACATTTTTTTTAAACCCAGGATAGTGCAGTACCAAATAAATATTGTTAATTGTTTTCATGTATTTATTCAGGGATCCATCAATAATCTATTGCAGCAGGGAAGAAATAATTGGGTAGAATTATTAATTAATAATCCATATCTAACTGTTTTTAAACAATATTGTTTATTCTGTGACTTTTCCTTGTTAATCAAAAGTATTCTAAATTATAATATATCCATTAATTTTAAAGAGAGAAATTTGTATTACACAATATTTATTCCATGTTAGATTTTTAATGCTATACTTCCATGCTATGACTTTCCATTTATTTTGAAGAGATTTGAGTTATATAATTCATATTATTTCATATTAATTCCATAATTCATATTATTTCATGTTAATTCCTTCATCTAATATCCTGGGAAATGTTATAGAAAATGAGGGGATAAATCCCTTTCTCAGGCTTATTAATATAGCAATCCATGTTTTTGATATCTGATCATTTAAAACATATGACTATTATTACAGTTCAATTTTAAAAAATGGGAGATTTGAAAATGTTATTCAATTCAATGTATTCATTTTTCCTTTATCCAAAATCACACCCTTTTACAAATCAGATAATAATTTCAATAAATTTTTATTAATTTTCCAGCCTTATGTCTAGCATTCTTATAAATCAACTAATTTATATAAATAAAAATAACACTAAGAAAAATATTTTTATAAATTGTAACAATAAATATTTAATAATTTAAAACAACAAACATATTTTTTTATATTTATTCTATATACAAAATAGCAATATTAATTTTACAAAATATTTTAATATTGATGTGTGTATTTTTTTATACAGAGGCAAAACTCTTCATACAGTAGCACCACTCAGTGCAAGCATGAAAAATGATGATTATATATTTTTATATAGTTATTCATTTATTATAACATGCACACACATCATGTACAGTCCAGGTTACTTATCCATAGCCAATATGAATTACCAATCTTTATTAATTAGACTTTAAATGATTTTTTTTAACAATAACAATATAGCTTTTGTTTTTCTTTTCTATATAAACCTTATAGCTTTAATATATATCAAATATTTTTACTATGTAAGTACGGAATTTTATATGTCCCGCTTATATAAGCAAGTTTATAAAATTATGTGAAGGTAATGATTTTCAACTTTTTAAAAAAAATGTAATATAATTTTAAAAAATTAGTATGCATTTCGATTTTTTTTTTTCAGATACAAATATTAATTAAAAAAGTAATAATTAAAAAAAAATGTAGATATTATTAGAAATACAGGAAATAAAACATGTTCTTAATTTTTTTTTTTTTTACAATATTAATAATGGTTTTTAATATATATATATAATGCAGCTTCACAATTATAAAGAGATACTGACAAAGGTAATGCATCATACTTGACCAATATGGAAAATATTTTCAAAAATAATATAATGGACTTGTAGAAGATAAATAAAAATTTACAAGATATTAAAATGATAGTGTGAATAATTTCAATATAAATATTAATATATTTTATACACTATTTTAAAACATGTGAGGAAGGAGGGTAATCTTAAAAATAAAATTGAAATAAATGAAATGCTATTATCTATTATAATTGATAGCTGTAATTATCACACTCTTTCCTGCAATAAAAAAATAATCAAAATATCAATTAAAGACAGTCATTATAAAAATTAATTTCTTATAAACATAATGAAAAGAGTGAAGCTACACTGTTTTGAAAATCTTGATCATATATTTATGACTAAAATGAATGAGTAAAGGACCGAAATGATCTTAATGTTGTGATAACATTATCTTTTTAACAGAAACAAATTTTAAAATATACCCTCAAAATAAAAACTTATAGACAATTTTGAATGATTTAGTGGCTTATGTTCATTCTTTTTCCATGAACATCATACAGAAAAAAAATTCGACTTTTATTTAGTAGATCATAAGTTTAATTAAATTTTGCCTATTATTATCTTTTGTCTGACCATGCAAATTAAAGTGATTACAAGTTTTTTTCCTCAAGATTTATTAATTACATTGAATTGTGGTTTAGGAAGAATTTCATAGAGTACTGCTTACTCTTCATTTTGTAAATGGACTCACTGCTTTTTATCTGTTTGACTCTCAACTAGTTTGAAAAATTGGAAAGGGGGGGGGGCACTGGTTAATCCCACATTTAGTGTTGGCATTAATAAATAAAATTCATGTTTCTTCTATTAAATATATTACTTCCTCTCATTTTGTACTTTGTTAGATAATATTCTTTTCTTACTGAATGTGACTATTTTGTCCAAATATAGAAGTTAATAAGTTTGATTTTTATTTGCTTGTTAAAATTTTAAATTATATTTGATTGCCAGCTATTTTATGCAATTTTCATTAACATAGATTATGTAGATTTTATTTCTGTGAGTTTTCTGTAATCTGAAAATTAAAGTGTTTGCCTGATCATTAGTGTTGCTAGTTTTATTTGGATGATTAGAATTTTAAAATAGAACAAATCACGGAAATATAATATCAATTTTAATTAATATTATTTTGCCAATAACATTATAATAAAATATATTAAGTATAAAAATTTGTATATTTCTAAATTACTTTAAAATAATTTAAAAATACATGAATTTTCTTGGAATATAAAGTTATCTTTTACATTTAATTTTACTGTTTTCTGGAGTAATTTCTTATAGCAAAAACTGCAATATTATTTAACATTTGCAAATAAAAGCCACAAAGAAAAATTTGGTTTTATCAAGAATAAAAAACGTTTAAAACAACAATTGCAGTTTAATAAAACTAAAGATAATTTACTATTTTGGGGAAAAAAGAATATATATTTAATTCTATAATTAAAAAGCTTTTTTTTTTTGCTATTGATGCAAGAGTGTGATTCAAAAATTCTCATTAAAATTTATTGTTCTTATTAATGTTGAAGTTGTCAATTTGTCAAGAATTATTGAAGCTCCATTTTCAGATTATTATTAAACAATTCCCAACAACTATTAATTGAAAATATTTAAAGAGCTTAGTGTGTTAAGAGATGCAGTTTTGTGTGTTTCATATTGAAAGAAAATTATCATTAAAAAACATTAATTTTTGAATAATAATAATAATTTTGGAGAATGAATGTTTAAATAAGACCAATTTATACAAATGAGTTAGGTAATCTGAAAATCCAACTTAAAAATATTGAATGAAAATGAATATTGAAATCAGATAGCCAAAAACTAGAATTTGCATCTTTTGAAAAAATTATTGATAATAAAATCTACTCATAAAGTAAAGTTTGTTAAAAAATATATAAGCCATTAACTTTATCAATAAAAATAGGCAAAACTCTCTCCATATAATAGTGCCACTCACGCAAGACAGAGTAATCAATGGATGCCAGAAAGGGCTTGTGCATAAAATCCCTATCTAGTGCCTACTCATCCAATATCGCCAAACTAGTTTCTGGCTTATGGCCTTTGTCAGTGAGGAGTCTTGGATCTGAGAGCACTGCACCTAGATCTTAGGTAAGAAAATGGTGATCATGTGAACGTTATCAATATATTGACATTTTGGAAATATTATCATTCATAAAAGATATCCTTTAATACATGTTAGCAATAACAGTCTGATTTTTTTTTTCAATATGTGCATAAATTGGGAGAAGCAAAAAGTTAAGGAGCAGACTACTTAAAATGAAAATTGTTTAGATATGCAAAAGAAGTTATTTTTAGTTTGATTTAAAATATATTACTTACGTTAAAAAAATATAATAGCATAATAAATAAAAAATATTAAATCTCAAACAACACTGTCCTTTATTTATTTACTTTCTATGAAAAGTGTTAAAATTTTTTAAATCTATATTTTAAAGTTAATCTAACAAAACATAAAAAAGAATTCTCCATAAAAATTTTAACAATATAAATGTTAGTTGTAAATGTTAATTTTCATGTTACATTGTTCAGAACTTACTCCCACAACTGATTTAATATGCTTAAATTCAATTTTTTATTTTCATTCCATTTTTTAATCAGTGTACAATAAATGGTAAACATTTTCTGCAGTAAAATATGCTCTTAATTCATAATTGTAGCATTTTTTAATAATGAATTACTTACAAATATATAAGTTATAATAATTTTATATTAAAATGTATAAATATTTCATTTAAAATTAAAAATATAAGTGACTTCATAATTATTTATAAAGATTATGTGCCAAAACATTTCATATGCTTTAAATGAACTCTTAACATCTTTTACATTTTCTCCAAATTACAATTGTCCATAAATGAAAATGTAAAAACTGATTCACATTTTATTATTATTAATCGAATGGTTTACTATTCAAAAATTTACAAGAAGTTCAAGCACTTTATTAAAGAGTTTTTACAAAATTATTAAAAGAAAATGCTGCAGTTAAATAAAATATACACATTTCTAATAGCATTTAAACTTGAAAGACCATAATTTGTAATTTAAGTTTAATAAAAAATAAAGTATTTTGTGCATAATCAGTTGTTACAGATAAGTTTACAAGTAAACAAAATTTCTGGTTAAATCTTTCTATAAAAATGGGGGGGGGGGGGAATCTATGCTGTCATAGCAATTTTGAATTTTTTTAATAAGACTATTTGATCTATAATTTTCCATTATCATAATAATAAACATAATTCCAAAAAGAAAAGGAGGGCAATTTTAGAAATGAGTTTTGTGATAAGTACACAAATCAATTGAAAAACACAAAATATGTCCAAATATAGAACAAGCTGGTCCATTTTTCCATTTCTTGATACTTTACAATGTTATCTTTTAATTTCTTCAATACAAAACTTTTCTTTCTGAAACATTTCAATATCATATCTAATTGTAGCTTTCCAATGCACTCTATTCTCAGCCATATCTTTCCAACAGAAACAATGGGCATTACATTTTCTTACTACACCTTTGAAATAATTCTTATAATATAGTTAGTCTACTTTTCTCATGAAAACCATCATCAAATTCATTATAAAACATCCTTTTAAGAAGTCTATTGTTCATTCATTTTCTTGTCTAATCCTACAAAGACAGCTTTCTAGTTATAAAACTATCAATGTATTTAAATTGATTTATATTTTCAAGTTCATAAACATCCAAACTAAAAGTTGTTGACATTTTTTTCTTCCATCACTGGTTGATAAAGAAATAGAATTTTTCTGAACATTAATTAATACTCTAAAGTCTTTATATATCATGTTCAAAACATTAAGTACATTCTGTCTTTTGAACTGGCTAAAATATCTCAATCATCAGCATACTGTAAATACAGAATCCAAGAGAAAAAGTTCTTGTTTTCAACTTTTAATCACTAAAAATTAAAATTTCCATGATCAAACCTATATTATATCTTGACCTCTATTTGATTAAGTTTTGTATAAACAATTCCAAAGATTCTTGCCATGAAAATTGAAAACAATGTTGGGGCAAGTACACATCTTTGTTTAA
This sequence comes from Epiperipatus broadwayi, assembly GCA_028023455.1. NCBI lineage: Eukaryota > Metazoa > Onychophora > Udeonychophora > Euonychophora > Peripatidae > Epiperipatus > Epiperipatus broadwayi. The sequence continues at coordinate 3,580,349 of JAQFVV010012503.1, read as the reverse complement.
ACTTGTTTTCATTTCAAATGTCCCAGGTTTTCCATCTGTAGTAATAACTCTTCTCATTTTATTGTGTAGAAGTAGTATTATAATAGAATATATATTTTAGTGGAAACGAACTAATTTCAAAATGTCATACATAGTTCTTTCTGTCCTATTAACTAAATCACGTGCCTTGACTAAATAAATAAAAGCAATATATAAACTTCTTTTCTGATACTTTTCTTGTATTTTCCTGGCAATATAAAACCATGTCTGTGGCACTTTGAGACATTTACCTATGACTAGAAGTGATATATTCAACAGAATTCTTGAAAATATCTTTGCTATAAGTCAGGGGTGGGCAATTGTTTTTGGCGGCCGCATCAGGCCACTTTGTAGAAGCAAAGATTAGCGGAGGACCGCACCTTTTTTTCATGACACAATAAATGCATTGCTTTATTCCTTGTGTTACCAAAGAAATATTTGTTTGTCCATTCTTCATTAAACACATGACATTCATCACCAATTTTACATTTTTTCAAAGGGTTCATGGTTTCGCTAAAGTTGGAAATGTATATATTTGCTAATGCAAAGACAAAATTGAAATTAACCAGATCAACTGGAGAAGCACTGCACATCATATCTACACTGCATGTGTATTGATGTGGCCATCCTAGTGGAAAATATGAGATGAATCTTCGGTCACGCACGGGAAGAAAATCTCAGTTCAAGGCAGATTTTTTTGATTGTCTTGGCGGGCCACACAAAAACTCTTAGAGGGCCGCATGTGGCCCTCTGGCCGCTATTTGCCCACCCCTGCTATAAGTGAATGGAGTGGCAATTAATGTAATCTTATATAATTAATATCATACTGTAATATTACATGATTCTTTACAGATAAAATATTTTTTATAAGAAAATTCATACATATATATATATTAAAAGTATTATCAAAAACAAATTTGATAACTCAAAAAAATTATTAAAGTATTAGCATAACAAAATTGGTGCAGTACATATATTTTTAACTTTAACTAAATTTTCTTTCTCATTTTTAAAAATGAATGTATTATAATACAAATATTAATTACATAGAAACTTATACTATTCATTGTTTCTTTAAATATTCCCTGAAGATATTTGCAAAAATACTTGTAAAACTTTGAGGGGAGGGGGAGGGAGAACAATACCCAGAAATATAAAATCGTTTACCATAATTTAGGTCATGAAATAACCTGTCATTAGCAATATAATCAATATTAATGAACAAAAATAAAATTAATTCAGATAAACTTTTATATTCCCCCATTTTTCTTAAATAAATAATTTCTAAAGACAATATGTTTTATAAAAGCTAAGAAATTATTCAATTTAAATTTTATAAATTTATCAAGTAAAAGTTTAAATATAGTTAATATTTAGCACAATTATATAAACTTTAATTATAACAGGAAAAGTAATGATAAATGATTATATACATATATTTGTTTTCATCTTCCTAATTAAACTGTTGTGCAATTCTTTTTTGATTAGTTTGCTAATGAAAGTAGCAAAAATCAATATAAAATGAAAAATTATTATGGAATACATATAATATTTATTAAATTATTTCTGAGACAGAATGATATAACTTTTGATTTACCTTCTTCATGTATCTCTGCCTCTCTGCAAAATCCCTCCCCCCCCTAAAATCACATTTCTAAAAAAAAAACTTTTTGAAACATTATTGCTTTCATTATCATAATGAAATTGATTTTAATTTTTCATTTTTGGCTTCTTCATAAACTTTTCAATTATGTTCACTATCTTATTTATCCTTTCTCCCAAACACTTTTTTTCTGTATAACAGATACTATATATATTTTATTATCTTCAGTTTTATTTGCTCTCGCACTTTATTAGATTCATTCATTAAAAAAAAAAAAAACTTGAAAAATTTCCACTTTAATGGCCCAAGTTATTTTGTATTATTAAAAATTTGCTTAGCTATTACTAATCTTAATTTTAATCTCTTTTTTTCACTGCTATTTTGATCAATTATTCAGCTTTTTTAAATACATAAAATATTTAAATTTTCATTAATTTTTAGCATTTAATTTTCTTTTATAATTAGACAGTATTAAAGCTATTCATCATTTTGTAAAACATTTTCAGTATCTGCAGTTACTCTTATTTATATCACTAATAAATTTAAGTCATTAAAATTCTTTTTTCACATACATTTCACTCCTCATATTAATTAATAACTCTTTTTAAATTTTTGCTGAAGCAAATCCTGATAAAATATAGGCAGTGAATGTATTCCGTAATCATAGTGATTACTTACGGTGGAGCAGCAATATTAACAATATTTACACCCCCCCCCCCCATTTTATCGACAAGCGTTAATTACAAAAGAGTACATACTATTTATTTAACTGTAAATTTATAGTAGATTCTAACATGCACCTATAAATTAAAATTATAATATAAATAAAATTTTTGAAAAAAGTAATTATTAATAATAAACTGAGGGAGCACCTTAGCATATATATATTTATTATTATCACATTCATTCAGAAAAAAAAATAATAAAAAAATTACTGAATTGCATTTACACTTTTTAAAACTTTATGAACCCAACTCATCCTCTTTTTATAAAAGAGATCACAGTTTCACTTATATTTGCAGCATTTCATTTTTACAATTTTTATTCTATGTTATATTTTAATAACTTTACACTATTTATTACAAATATAAGTTTAAAAACTAAATATATTTTAAAAGATAACATTTGAATTTTACAAAATAAAAGAATAAAATACTAAAATGAATATGTAATGATAAGAATAGCTCTTTTCGTAATGAATCATAACTACTGCCTATTTATAAAAAAAATATTTAACAAAATATTTATATGAATTTCATTTTTAAAATGGAAATGAATTTTGGTTGAGAAATTATAAATCAATGAAAGTATGTTTAAATTACACTTATTAAAATTTTATAAAAAATTTCTTCATCAGTGTTTATAAAAGCACTTCTTTTGAGTAAATAATCACAACTTCCACTTTATTGTAGGTACTGTTTTAACAATTTATCTTCTTAAAAACAAATATTTCCAAATAAAATCTCATAATGAGCAATTTAGTCACTTAATATTAGTTTGGAACATGTTAAATAAAATGAAATGGAATATTTTCATCATTATTAAACATGATCTGAATGATATCCATTTTCTTAAATAATTTTTTTCCTTATGGACAACACCAATCTCATTATCAGCAGGCAATAACTTTTATAGTTGTTTTTGAAGTTTTTAAGGGTATTTAGGCATTGAAATTTATACAGTTGTCCTTATTTGCTGCAATCCACTTCTGATTCTCAGTCAATTCTTCAAAGTTTAACTTTCTGATGCAATAGAATATTTTACAATTGTTAAATTTTGCAAAATTTTTAGCCCTATGCTTAGCATCATTTTATTATATGCAACTGTACTACATCAAAGGAAGATTAAAATTTACCCATTTAATCCAGATAAAAATTATTAATAAACATAATCATGTACAGTACTTCAAGACAGAGAAATGGCGGTGAAGTAGTATCATAAAATTTGTTAAATGTACAAATTTTAATGTTTTTATTTATTTATATATTTTTGGATAACATATAACTGAAACAAAGTACATTGGTATATATATATATATTGTGGCATCACTGTATATCATTAAAAAAATTGAATGTTTAGTTGCTTGAGAGGTCTTGCATTATTTTAGTACCAGAAGTAACAGGCTGAAATTTAATTAATACAGAAACCTTTAATTATTAAGTTCATCATTCTATTCTAACTTAACCATAAACAATATATATATATATATACAATTAAATACATAAGTATAAAAGTTAATAAGACATTAATTGAAATGAATAAAAAGAGTGAGTATAAATCATTTTCTCCATAGGATATTAAGTAATACTAAACCATAATTAATTCTTTAAGCCAGTATCTCATTGACAATGAGAAATTATCAAAATTATATTCTTAAAAAGCCACACACTGTTAGTATTTGTATCAGACAAAACTCATCTGATTTTTAATTTATAAATTTATTTTTAAAAACTTAAATTTTAATTATATTTTTATCAAGAGATGAAGTTATTTAGTTACATCCCATTGGGAAAGGATTTTTATTGGGGATATAAAGTTGAATGTGGTGAATAGGTATACCTATTTGGGAATCATCTTAAGTAATCAGAGAAATTGTTTGGATGATTAGGAAAAAAAAAAAAATGAAGAAAAGAAAGGGACTGATAAAGAAATTAATAGTGTTTTCAAATAATAAATATGATGTAGCTAGAATTGTATAGAAGTGACAGTAGCAGGGTTAACTTATGGTAATGATGTGTTGTGTGTTAGTAAAGGGATATTAAGATTACTTAGAAAAAGTACAAAGAGAAGTAGGAAAACATGCATTAGATGCAGATGTGTGGTTGGCAAAGAAGACAATTCAAGGAGAAAAGGGATGAGAGGTGGAAAAAGTAAAATGAAAATGTTCAGTAGATTGCAATTTATGGCTAACAAGAGAATAGCCAAAATAGTATTTAATTGGGTTATGATTAAAGAATAGGCAACAAGAAGATGGGTGAGAAAGATAGTATAATATGCAGATTTGAATAAAGACTATTTGTCAGTATACTTACTTATACAAAAGGTGGGATGATTGTGTTAGAAGAATTGTTGAGTGTTATAGTGGCAAGGAGTGGATCAGACTAGATGCATTAATAAAAAATTGAAAGTTAGAGAGATAGAGAAATAGTATGAAGAGTGAAAAGTTTAAATATATATATATAAACAGAATATTGGATGTGAGTTAATTTATGATAATAGCAAGGAAAGTATCTTACTATTTAAGGCTCAAACAGGAATATTAGCAACAAGGGAATATATACATAAAATGGAGAAATGTGGGTGATTTATTTTGCAAGTTATGTAAGGAAGCCATAAAAAATATTAAGTATCTGTTAATTGAATGTAGATGCTTACAAGCAGAAACAGTGCAAATAATGAAGTTGTGGGAAAATAATTATAAACAAAGTGATTATACAGAAAGTGGGTTCTTGGTTTTTATGCTGGGTTTGGAAAAAGATAAGGGAGATTTAGATATAAAGGCCATAGAGTGGGCAAAAATAATGTTGTGGAAATGGGATGAAGCAGAATGGAAAAGAATATGGGAAAAATTTAGGGTGGGAATAGAAAGCATAATGGCTGAGAGATTCCTAACTTTGAGAAAGGAGAAACCATAGTGCATCATGTTGCATTTGTGATGTTAAATTTTTTAATATTTTTAGAGATTTTTTTATTATTATCAAATATCTTTGATCTAAACCAGTGTTTCCCAAAGTGAACGGTACCCTCCCCTCCAATGGGAAGTGAAGACTTTTAGGGGGGGGGCAATAGTGGGTTCAGAAGCATTTGGGGGGCATTCAGGTAGTCTAACCTTTTCTCCGGATGCATCAATCGTCAGCTTTAATTTGCTCTCAAACCACTAATTTTTACATTATTTTGCCAATTTTATGATTATTTTATAAATTGCTTATGTGCAAGAATTTATAAAATCGGGGGATAGTCAGAATAACTGTAAATGTTTTGCACATTTTTTATGGGTTTTTTTTCTTCTCTATTAACAAGTTAAAAGGAATGAAGGTTACTATTTTATGGCTAATTTTAAATTTTACTAATAGATTGAAGTTGTCATCCTGTGCATTATATTTTTTGTTAAAAAAATAAAGTAATTTAAAGCCAATATCAGCTGAGAGAATCTAAAAATTTGTCATATCTCAGATTTGTTTTTTTTTTTTTTGAATTGAATTTTTTGTAAAGATGGAAAAAGCTATTTCCATTGTATTAAAATTAGAAACTATATGTAAAATGGAACTCCTTGAGGAATTAAAACTGGGTGAAAAATGAAAGATAAAAAGGTGTAAAAAGCTATATCAATTGTGTTATGATCAATTATCCAAGAAATTGTAGATAACAGTTGTAATAGTGAAAGAGGGGTATTCAATTTATATTGCTATAGGTTTGCTATAAAAGGTTTTAAGCAGGTGATGGGGGAGCGGCCTCTTTTGAATTTATTGTTTTCCTTGCTATGTTTTATTTGCTGGGCAGTTAAGGGGTTGTTGAATTAAGGGAAATATTATAATTGTAAAGCAGTGGCGAACTTTATGAAAGAAGGCAGAGCTGAGCCTAGCTTCAAATTAGTCTGTCCAGAATTGCGCAATCAACTCTTGGTTGGCAGCTGTCACTATTATAAAGATTTCTAGAGAAAGTTGAGAAATATAAAAATGCCTAAATTTTATCATTAAAATGCTAATGAAGTAAGTTCCCAATGTTAATGCACCAGCCAGACTCCCAAGCTGCTGTCAGTCATGTAGCCACAGATTCTAGCTGATGATGATGAACACCTTAATGCCATTTTGCTGTGAAGAAATGAAGCCCTTACCACCTTTTTTGTCATGGTTTATAGCGCACTTAAAAGTTACTAAGTCCGGAGATGGTTAATGGGAAAAAACAAGAAGGAAGCTGGATATAATTTTATTGTATTTTTTTGTTTCTCCATAAATTATTATTTGATTTTCCTACTTTAAAATACTTCTACCAAATTAATTTTTGGAATGCTTGTGTGTATGCCAAGGCATAGATATTTATATATTTGTTTGTTGTTGTTAGCTTTTAACACACTGTTCTATTTGAGAATAGAGAAATTTACTTTGCGTGAAATTATTATTATTATTTTTGTAATCTCTGTATATGATTATTGAAAATTTATTGGCATGCTGATTAGGTTTTTTTTTTTTTTTTTTGTCGGCAGTGATATTTTCTTTTTGAAAGTGTCACATAAAGGTGAGGGTTAGGTTCAGCCTTTCAAAGATACACTGCCATTAAACTGCATGAAATTATTACTATTTTTTGTAATCTCTGTATATGATTATTGAAAATTTATTGGCATGCTGATTTGTTTTTTTTTTTTTTTGTTGGCAGTGATATTTTCTTTTTGAAAGTGGCACATAAAGGTGAGGAGTAGGTTAAGCCTTTCAAAGATATATTGCCATTAAACTTTGTGGTACCAATTAGCAGGGTATTAGAGTTTTGGATAAGGAGAAATCAGGGAGTATTATCTATTTTGATTTGATTTACTCATTTAAACTAAAATTTAATAACTTTAAATTTTTTCTTCTTGTTACTGATATTGAATTTATGTTGATGCCTTATTCCAATGCATGACATTGACATTGTGTGGATCATATAAATTATGGGGTAGGCATCATCTGGTACAGTGTCATTAGTTGCTATTTATGTCAAAAACATCAAACAGATTGAACACAGAAAACTTTTATACTTAGGGGGGTGGGCGTTACAAAATTTATGTCTTGCAAAGAGGCGGTGGCCTGAAAAAGTTAAGGAACATGATCTAAACCATTGTTTTTTTTAATGCAATTTGACAAAAAATATCCATGTAAACATTTTTTAAAAACTTTAATTATATATAGCATTAATAATTAATTGTATTTAATAATCAAAGCACTAATTATTTTATTTTTATTTTTTTAAGTTTATAATACTGATTAAAAAAAAAAAAAAGCAAATTTGCAAAAAAAATTTTCATGAAAATGATTTCATATACACCTGGGTCTCATTTTATGTGGATTATTTTAATGCGATTTTGAAGTTATACGATTCATGTTTCTTCTTAATATCCTTCATATTTCACTATATTTATTAGATATCAAAAAATTTAAATTATTCATAACTTATTTTGACTTGAAATACTTTTTTTTTTTTTTTCAAAAATATAACGTTATATTAGCAGCTAATGTGAATATGGCCTGAAGCTGTATTTAGAATCTTAGCTTCTATGTAACTAACTTACTTATACTAATGAGTAAATAATAATAATAATAGATTTATACTTATGTATAAAAATATCGCAATAATTATTCAAACATTTTAAACTTTTAAAACATATTTTGTTAGATATAACAGAAATAAACAATTTTTTAGATTGTTAAAATAAATAATGAAGATTTTATTGATTTTATAAACTGAAAATAATCTTTCTAATGATAATGTATAATCTTTTTGTTTTGATTGCAAATCATTTTTTAAATATAGAAACAGAAAACCATTAACACAGCACACATCACGATTCTGATTTCTTACCAGTTCACAAACGAATGTATATTGTCAAATAGCGGTAATGATTAAAATATGTATGAAAAAATGTAAAATTAAATACTGTAGTTAATAAAAAAAGTTTGTTTTGTATTAATTTTTTTCAAATATTTGAAATTTTTTATTAGTCATACTTTATTTCCTTATTTTTTAATGCGAATTTTAAAGTAATTTTTCCTTGTTGCTTTGCTTTTATGCGAATTTCTGAAAATTTCAGAACCTATCCCTCATTTTTCAAGGTAAGTTAAGTCTATTTTTGTGCACATTTTCTGAGGAACTTATCTACCACATAAAATGAGACCCAAGTGTATATTATAATAATCAATCTAAATAAAATTGAAACAAACAACTAATTATATTTATAATATTTAATTATCAACTCAGCTTTCTTCTCTTATCGAGACCTTTTCAATATATAAAGTTTTATACATCACATGATTTATTAACTATATTTATTCCACCTATTAGACATTATTTTACCTTCAACAATATAATTAACATTACACACATAAATACATAAACAAATGACATAAAATAAAAAATAACAATAATAACTTAAATTTATATAAATATACATATATTTTAATATACCTATATATAAATATTCACCCCCCCCCTTTACAGCCCTTATTCACAATTCAACCCTGACATTTTTACCATATTTTTAAATCTTCCAATTATCTAATAACACCCATTTCCCACCTAATCTTGCTGGGCGTTTAACTATATTTACATATCTATTCAAATTTTTCTGAATGTAGAAAGTTTCACAACATATCATTAGGTCAAGTCCGTATATACATTATTTAGACACTGGTCATAAAATGGAGTGTGAGAAGAATATTAGTTATAAAACATGTGAAAGATTATCGAAAAAAGATATGTTATGAAACTTTATACATTCAGAAAACATATAATTAAAGGTCCAGCAAGATTAGATGAAAAATGGACGTTATTAGATAATTGAAAGATTTAAAAATTATGGTAAAAATTTCAGGGTTGAATTGTGAATGAGGGTTTATGAAAGGGGAGAGAGAGTTTAATATTTATTTATTTATATAGGTATATTAAAATATATGTAGTTATATAGTTTTTAATTGTTATTATTATTGTTGTTATTTTTTTATGTACTTTAATTTTTTATTTTATGTCATTTGTTTTATACCCAACATATCAAAAATTCATCTGATTAATCCAGATTGACCAAAGACTTTATTCTCTAATTAAAAATACAAAAAAAAAAAAACATTTAGCAAAGAATAAATGGATGATCAGCAGAGTTGGTTATAAACTTTCTACTTGGAAAAAAAAAAAAATTGCATGGCATTTGTATGGTAGGAGATATGTTTAAATAACTTTAATTTTGTAAAAAAAAGAATTAATTGTTTGGATTAATGTTTTGATCTTGGGAAATCATGTCCGGAAAAGTTTTCCTCTTTTCCAACATTTTATCCCCCCTCCCCCCAATATGATTCAAAACTGTACATATACTGCATGAAAATAGGTAGACATAACTATAATAAGCAATAACCAAGCTAATAAATTCAGTATTTATAGATATATCATAAACATTAATGAACCTAATCTATCATTAAAATATAACTCTAAACAAGATATATAAATGTTTATTTGTTATTACTTAATAATTTAAACTAGTCAGTTATTAAAATGTTGCTCATTTAAAATAAGAAAAAAAAAAGATTTCTAAAATAACAAAATGAATTCTTTTCAGGAATGCTATTTATAATACTACATATATATATATTATTACCATTAAACATATTTATTAATTTATCTTACATTTTCTAAAGTCAGTTAAAGCAAAGAAAATTAATGTTTAAATGAGCAGTGAGTATCCTAAAGTGATTATACTGCTTAAATATAATAAAAATATTGATTATTGTATTAATATCCAATTATTTACAACTTTTAATTAGGGAAAATCTAAATCTATATATTTTATCTAACTAACTACTTTGATAATCTAATTTAAATCCATGAATGGGCGAACAGTCATGTGATTAATCATATGATTAAAAAAAATAATGAGTTGGCAATTTCGAGAATTACTCAAATGTCAACTGTAATTCACAATACTAATTGCCATGGCAACATATCTGACACAAAGCATCCGTTCAGCTAAGCGTTTTCGTTTGATGACAATTTTAATATCAGAAATATATAAATACTTTTTAAAGATCCCCCCCCCCCCGCACCTATTTTAAAACTAATATTATTAAAAAAATTATTCTAATGGCACACTGAATTCAATAATTACACAAAGGATAGTGAATTAACTCTGGTTGTTAAATCTCTTTTGATAAATTATTAGAATGCTGTTAATTTGATTCAGCGAGGGGAAATGAAATATCTTGTTAAGTTACAAATAAAGAAATTGAATGAATAAAACAAGAATAAAAAAAATTACAATTTATACATAACTTATCTCAATTTAATAGTTTAAATTATTTTTTTTTAACTAAAAAAATAAATTTATATTTGAATAATTAACTATTTATAGAAATTATTTTTTAAAAAACTAATAATCCTGAAAAAATATGTATATGCTTTCTGATTGAAGGCAGGTAAAGGTAAATTAATTAGACAATAGATTACAATGACAAGGCATTTAATCACTATCAATAATAGCTCAGCTCAATATTTAAAACTGCATCATAAACTTCCAGCTCTTTTGTAAAGTTGTGCAAGTTTACTTTTTACTACTATATTCAAATTAAATTTTTAGAATAATATAAAATTTTACTTTATCTATTGTATTTTTTTAAAACCATCTTTTAATTATTGAAAAATAAATCTTAAGACTTTTAAAATAAATTTAATGTAAATCAGAGTTCAAATTGAACTAAAAATATATATTAATTGTAAGAAATTTATTTTAATTAGTATTATTTTTGAAATATTTCACATAAAACTAATTTGAAAAACAAAACATTGATGTAAGAGATTAAGTTTTAAAAATCAATTCAGTTTATTTGGACAAAGCTGCTTTATTTTCTCCCTCAAATAGTTTAATTGTTATTCCTTTAAATTCAAGCATATTAACAAATTACTTAATTGCAATGTAATCATTAAAAAAAAATTCATCTTGAAAAAAAAAAAATATTTTTTTTTCCAGAAAGCATTTTAGAAATCAGAACAAAAGAACATCTTGATTAAATAAAATCTTTAATATGGGAGTAATAATTTACCACTATCCCTCTGTTCTTAAATATAATTTATTTTAGCATTCCCTATTTGAAGTAGTTTTATAAATGTAAAAATGCGACCAATACTCCTTGAATATTTTTACAATTATCTTAAAGTAGACATTTTCATATATTTTATATACAGATTAAACAAAAATTATTTCTTAAAACTATTCAAATTTTTTAATTATTTTACTGTTACAATAGCAAATAAAAGTTTGATATAATTTTTGTTAAAAGTTAATAAAAAAACAATTTTATTTATAATTTAATAACAAGTTCATAGTTTATGATTGATACTTCAGAAATCTATTATTATAAAAATAGAAGATTATTTGTTGAATGATTTGCTAGTGAAGTACCTCTTATTGATACAAAAAGTTTTAATGTAGTTTTGGCTTATTATTTATGTTAAAGCTCTAAAAATAAGACAAGAATAAATAGTACTAAAATGGTACAAAAATGGCAAACATTCACCAATATGACAATTGTTGGCATACCCAGGAAGGGAATTTACATCTAATATATAATTTAATAAAATGGCCTCCATCATAAATTATCACATTTAAAAATTTTTTCTTCCTTTAGAAAGATAAAAAACAACAACAGAATAAATAAAAAAACAAATTTATTTCTACAACTAGTTTGATAAATGAAATTATATTGAGAAATTAATCTGCATATGTAAAAGGCATTGATAATCCCAATTATCATTTTCTCAAAACACTTTTAAAAAATAGAAAAGGATTCTGATAATATCCATTTGGTAATGATCTAAAAACTAAGAAAGCAGTACATTAGATTTCTTCCATTATTCTTTATTGTTTTGTAAAAATTCTATTTTTGTTATTGTTAGTACTATGAAGATGATGAAAGACACAAACAGAAAATAAGATTTATATTAAAATAATGATAGAATGAGATAAGTTTCATTTTTGAATATAGACAAAAAAAAAGGGGTGTGTGTGTGATTTTTCTTCAAATATTGACAGCACAAACCAGTTTATAAAATACAAATGAATCCTATATTTTACAAACTGTAGTTCTATAGTCTATTCATTTGATGTCTTAAAAAAATATCTTTTAACTTTGATAATATTTTTTTTTAAAAAAAAGTTCAACATGCTCAAGTGTAGTTCTCCATCGTATTTTATTCACATTCATATCTAAATACACATGGGTCTCATTTTATGCAGATTATTTTAATGCGATTTTGAAGTTATGCATTCATGTTCCATTTTAATATCTTTCATATTTCACTGTATTTATTAGATATCAAGAAATTTAAATTATTAATAACTTATTTTGACTTGAAATACTTTTTTTTTTTCAAAAATATAATGTTATATTAGCTGCTAACGTGAATATGGCCTGAAGCTGTATTTAGAATCTTAGCTTCTATGTAAATAACCTACTTATACTAATGAGTAAATAATAATAATAATTTATATTTACGTATAAAAAATCGCAATAAATATTCAAAAATAAATAATTTTTTAGATTGTTAAAATAAATAACAAAGATTTTATTGATTTTGTAAAGTGAAAATAATCTTTCTAATGATAATGTATAATCTTTTTGTTTTGATTGCTATCTCATTTTTTTAATATAAAAACAGAAAACCATTAACAAAGCACAAGACTAAAAGTGGCACTAGTTGCAAAAGATTTGGATAAAGAATTTATATCAGTATATTTGTATAAAAGATGGAATGATTGTGTTAAGAGGATTATTGAGTGCTATAGTAATAAGGAATGGGATAAAAGAATAGATTTATTAATAAATAATAGGGAGTTAGAGAGATGGAGAAATGGTATGAAGAGTAAAAAGAGTTTAAATATATATAGAAATAAACAGAATATTAGGTGCGAGTTAATATACGATAATAGTAAGGAAAGTAGTTTATTGTTTAAGGCTCGAACGAGATCTTTACCAACAAGAGAATATACATGTAAATGGAAAAATATGGGTGATTTATTTTGTAAATTATGTAAGGAAGGAATGGAAAATATTAGGCATTTGTTAATTGAATGTAAATGCTTGAAAACAGAAAGGTAACATATAATGAAGTTATGGAAGAATAAATATGAAAAAAGTGATTATACAAAAAGTGAATTATTGGGTTTTATGCTGGGTTTGGGAAAAAATAAGGGGGATTTAGATATAAAGGCCATAGAGTTGACAAAGATTATGTTGTGGAAATGGGATGGAGCAGAATATGGGAAAACTTAGAGTGGGGAATGAAAAATTAAGTGACTAGCAGGTTTATCTGGGCATAATTGCTCAGATATTCTTGACTTCATTTAAGGAGAAGCCACAGTACATCATCACATTAATCTGATTCACAAACAAATGCATATTCTCAAATAGCGGTAATGATTAAAATATGTATGAAAAAATGTAAAGTTAAATCCTGTAGTTAATAAAAAAAGTAAAAAAAGTTTGTCTTGTATTAATTTTTTTTCAAATATTTGACATTTTTTATTAGTCATACTTTATTTCCTTATTTTTTTATTGCGAATTTTAAAGTAATTTTTTCTTGTTGCTTTGCTTTTATGCGATTTCTGAAAATTACTGGAACATATCCCCCATTTTTCTAGGTAAGTTAAGTCTATTTTTGTGTGATTTCTTTTGTTTGCATTTTCTGAGGAACCTATCTACCACATAAAATGAGACCCAGGTGTAATTAAAATATTTCCGTCATCAGATTATGAATTGTTTCAGGTCTATATGCAACACATATTTATCTAACACCAGTTTTAATAAGATATGTTTTACATTTGCCTCTAACAGTAATATTTCTTTTCATATTCTCATAAAAACTGCCCTGCATGTTTTGGCACAGTTGGTAGAGCATCCAACTTAGGACCGGAGGGTCCCAGGATCTATTCTGATGCTCACAGTTTTAGTACTCAAGCTTCTTATGAACTCCCAAGTAATAAAGCCCTTAATATTTTTTTATATAAAAATATGAATAAAATTCTGATGAACAAACCGCTAATTTCAAATAATGCTACACACCATTTCGAATCAAATCAAATGTCTCGACAAATTGATAAAGCAATACATAAATCATATTTATGCCCATTTGGCTGAATAAAAGCAACAATGTACAAATATTTTAGTAGATGTAGTGCCATCATTATAATTCCGAAATTAATTTGTTAAATGCAGCTGAAACATATTGGAATCAATGCTGCACAGCAATATCTAAATCTACATTTCTATTTAAAAAGCTATCATGCTACTTAAATTAAATCATAACTTCAAGCTAATAAGTTTCCTAACTAAAAAATTATAAATATTATTATTATAATTTTTAATGGTTGATAAAGCAGTCTTTTTTTTAAAAAAAATTAATTACTAAATCAAAGTTCTTGCAAGATGCATTCAGAATATTAAAAACATCCATTAGATCAGTGATTCCCAATTATTTTTTCACATGAATATCCACCCTTTGGCAGTTATTTACATAAACTGAACCATATATTAGTAAATAATTTATAGTTAATATAATTGCATTTATTTCAAATTTACATGTTATAACCACAAACAAAATCAATGAGATTAAAAAAAGCAATGAAATAATAAATGTAAAACAGACAGTGCATATATATTTACTTTTCATATTTAGTACTCTTTATAATAGCAAAATGTTTGTGATTAAAAAATTTGCTGTTACTTCAAATTAATATACTCTAATTGGCGATAAATATGGCAATAATAATATGGTCAAAATAAGTTAAAAATAACATGGCAAAAATTAATAACAAAATAAAGACTTTTATATTTATAATTCAAAAGATATAATAATCTCAAGCAAATACATCTCAGATTACATAAAAAACTTCATTTATTAATAAATTTGTTACTTTCAATTATTAATAATTAAAAAACTTTAATATGTTTTGAAATAATATTTGTAATACACACAAATATTCATGAAATCCTTGTTTGTTTTGAAGCTTATAATTTTGTGATATCAATTTCATTCTGATATATGATACAGTTTTATATCTGCATTTGCATTCAGCTTATAATATATATATATATTTTATAAAAAAATCATCTCCACCAGCTACAAATTTGTAAATGGTAAATCAATTTAAATGCTCATCAGAAAGTTATTCATATTTTCTATTGATATTTAAACAGAAAATAAATTAATTTTTTAAATAAAAATTTTGCTTTAAAAGTGCTAGTTGAAAGTTCAATCAACTCTTCTTCTTTGATTGATGATCTGAAAGTTGGAAGTATTCTTCAAAGGGGAATTTGAAATCTAACTGTTCTCTTCTCCAGACTATGTGAAGTATATTTTCAAAAAGATGATTTAGATCATTTCTACAAGAACCATAGCTTGTTTTTAGATAGAAAACTGTAAAGTTTTAAATACTTGAGGTTGTTTTTTTTTCAATACATGGCATCCAAAAATCTAATTTTTAAATCACAGATTTAATTTTGTCTGGAACTTTGAAGATCATTATTAAACTATTCAGAAATGCCAAATTTAAATTGCTTATTTGAAGAAAAATATCTGATAAATATGCAAGATTAGAATAATTTGGAAGCAAATCAGAAAGAATGATCTTAAAAAAATAATCTGAATTTCACATCTAAGTTAGCTAAAAACTTTACCATTACTTCTACATTAAAGAAGCAAGATAAGATTATGAATCATCATCTCTTATAGTGTTTTGAAAATTCTAGAGTTTGTGAACTTTAGAAATTAATAACTTCTAAAAAATTATGATAATTCCATCATTGAAATGTAAAAAATGAAATATAATAATAATACTGCTTCGGTACACAGAGAAAATAATAAAAACATTAAACATAATGCATTTTTGGTGCTGAGAACTCTTGTCAAAGGCAACCATTACATATCCATTTTTATTTTAAGTATAATGGTTGATTTTGACAAAATTGCTAGCAACAAAAATACAAGAAGGTTATATCTAATAGTTCAATATTTTCTCATGAAGCAGTATTAGTATTATCTTTAAACTTAATACTTTTAACATCATTAAGAATGAATTATAGTTGACCAGGGAGATGTTTAACTGCTAGTCTTTGCCAGAGTATACAACAGTGATTCTAGGTTATATATGAGGCTATTTTCAAAGCATAAATGTGAATATCAGACTAAAAATCTAATATAAATTTGTCATATCAAAACAGTGACCTTTTCTTTGAAATAACATGTCCTCATCTCATAAAATATTTTACAATAACAAGCAAAACAGCAAAATAAACAGCATCTATATTTTCATCAACTTTAATAGCAAAGAATTTATTATTTTGAGTTCTACCTATTTCTGTTGCTTCAACATTGTCAAATATATATAATATGAATCTTTAACAGATATACTGTTTGAAAAAAGCATAGTGCTCACTTTCCCTATAATTTTTTTCCAAACGTACTCAAAATAGCATTATTTTATATAAGAAAAAAATTAAATTATCTACTATAGTTCTTACCATTTCTAGCATTATAACAATTAATAAGAGGTTTCAAACACATTTTTACTATCTTTGTTAATTGATCATAATAATGATAATATATTCTGATGTTTTGTTACACTGTGGAAAAAAAAGTATTCTTGTTTGTATAATTGGCATACTTTTTTTGCAAATATTGCAAAAAAGGTTTTATGTTTTTAGTTCACCACACATTTGTAAAAGTTTTCATCTACATACAAAAATTCACATTTCATGATTACATCAATATTTTTTTCTTTTATTTGTTTAAAAAACTGAAGACCACACCTCTCACTGCCTTGCAGTAAGGTGTTATATGTCATGAGAAATTTCTGCTGATTAATCACTATTTACATTAAGTTTCATTTTTTTTATTGTGCCAATGTTACTAATAATCCATATTTGATAATATGCAAATTAATAGAAAAACTAAAAATGATAATAATGAGAAAAGAACACCTAAAAAACATTTGTTGAGGACTTTCACAGAAATGACTAAGATCTTCACTCATAAATATCTTAATACTAGCATGACCACACTCAGATGTTTATAATGTGGAGAAGAGTAAAAACTGAGGCTATGAGAAGCATGCTATTATGCATGTAAATACAAAGTGTATTCATAGCATATGTTTTAAGGAGTAACTCTCCATCATTCATCAAATAAAATGAGAAAATAAGGCTTTTCTTGAGTTAAATAATAAAGAAAACCTTTTCCCATAAATATTCAGTGAAAATTATTGAAAAACTGCGAATTTCCCTTGTGACATATTTTAAAAATAGTCTTTTTTTCTGATTATGAAAATAAAGATGAAGTAAAACATAAATGTAAAAATATATTAAGATCATGTGCTTGAATATTTTGTAAATTATATGATATATTTGATCTTTAAATATGATTTAATACATCTTAAAAGAATAAAGCTAACTGCTTCAAATTTGAAAAATAGTTATCCTAATGTTTGATAATAATAAGTTAATTACAGTGACATCTAGAGATTTACAGGTTTTAAGACGTGAAGCCAATAATTTGATTTAATATTTTTGATTCACATTTTGTCTAGCATTATTGATGTATTTTTCATTACTAATCAGTATTTTTCAATTACTGCTAAATGTTCTGGTGCTATACATTATCACAACAAAATTACACAAATTATATATATGTTAATTAAATCTAAAAGAAAATTCAAATCATATATTGGTTGCATACCTTTTGATTATCTAAGACAAATGCTCTGACTAAATCAATAAAAAGAATATAATGAGTAAGCTCATGACATTTTTGTTGCATTTATTTGGCAACAAAAACCATGTCTATAGAAATATCTAATAAGTACCTTATTCAATAAAATTTTTGAAAATATTTTCAGCACAACAGATAATATTTTATAAAATATATCTTTATTTTTATACATTGAAACAAACAAAAAATCCTTAAGATTAGGAGGCACAATTTCAAGAATTCATATAATCATAGAAAATTCAAACAATTTGGAAATTAACATATCCGCACCATATTTTAAGATATTCTGTCATAATTTTCATCCTATCAAATTGCAATAACAGTCTTAATTTATAACTACATATCTCTACCCAAATTTAAAAGAATTGGTAGAATAGATATAACAGTAAACTTAGAATGTCATCAAAATAATTCCTTCGTATTGACATTATTGTATAAAAGAGTACTATTCACTGATTTAATAGAATTAAGATATTTTTCAGGCCGTTTTATTATTTCACTAAATCAATAAAGAAACTAAAGTTATCATGGTCATCAACTATTTACATTTCCTTTACAGTTTTTATCTGCTGATTATTGTTTCATCTTTTTGTCAATTGTTGGAAGTCTGCCTATAAATTCTTACATTGCTTAAAAAGCAAGAGGTAGAGAGGGCCATTTTTTTTATTAATAAAATCATTAATAATACAATAATTGTCAGAAAATCAGTCAGGATTATTCTTTTTAGTGTATCCAAGAAAAAACTCCCTTGTAACCATAACATATTCTTTAAGATAATTCTATTCTCTAGTAACATAACAAGTTTTAAAATATGCTGTTACAAGTATTAACTTGCTTCTAAAGAATGACTATCAACTTTCCTCCTAACACAATTAAAATAATTATTTTTTAATACATCTTTTATTTTAATCTTGGAAACTATTAATCTCAACAACCTGAACCTTAAAGTGTTCACATAACATTTCTTTTACAATCATACTTCTAATTAGCTGCACATCTGAATCTCTCTATAGTAAATATACCAAAATAAAGTGTTAATGATAATCTAAGCATTTTTAAGAAAAAAACAACAACTAAAGTTTACTATTCCTACCAGTACATAGTAGTTTCCAAATATAACAATATTGTTTTTTAAGAATATTAATACAACAACACTATCCAATGAAGAATCAAAACTTTGTTTCTATGAATTTCTGAATCTAATATTGGAGCATAAATAAAATAATGATAATAAGAAATTATTTGATGAAAGCACATTATAAAAAAATACTCTGGTAATATATTACTCTGGTCAAGAGCAGTACCTCAATAATCAAGAATCTTGTGAAAACATCCAAGAAATTATAATAGTTTTCTATGGCAAAAAAAATAAATGTTAAATATCTGATTAAAAAAACAACAATTTAAAATTGGAAAAATATTTAAGTGTACATTTTAATTATTGTGATTTTTATTTAAAATAATAATTTTACATTTTATGGCCATCACTTTGAAATAATTATGCCAAATGAGATTGATATGGCATTAAAAAACATATAATTTATTAAATTAAAAAGCATGTATAAAAATAGTACATCAATCTTTTCTTAGCATTTACTCAATAATTCATACTGTTCTGTACTATCACTAATGATTCAATATTTTACTTTTTGTTCTTAGAATGCTGGAATAATTTAAAAAAAAAAAAATTCTAAATAGCAAACACTAACTCAAGAACAAATTTGTTAATTTAAAATATAATTATAAAAATTAAATTCATTTTAAGTTTAATAATAAAAATATTGTTTGAAGTATTTTAATTTATAATGTAAGACAGTGTTTCCCAATGTGTGTGTCATGAGAGTTCTTCAGGTGTGCTTGCAAAATAACAAAATTTATATTAAAAAATTAATACAAGTTTACTAAAATTAAAAATCTAGAAAATATTGACAAGCTATAATAATTCTGAAAAATTTTATTGCCTTTCTTTATGCCATATTTATGCAAACTGGCATATCCACCAATGACAGAAATTAAATGCAAAAAATGTGAAAGACTACTTTCCATGGAACAATAATTCAGGATTTCGTTATCTACTATTCATCCTAGAATAAAAAAATTATGTGAAGAACAAGTATCAAATTAGGATTAAAACTTTTTGGTGATTTTTTAAATAAATATAAATATTATAATTGATAAAATTTATTTCTTTATACAATAAATATAAAATATATGCATATTTAATACTTTTTGTCCCAAAATTTCTGATGTGTCACAAAAATTTAATTAAATTTGAAGTGAAATAAACGCTGGTAGAGAAAGCTTGAGAACCATTGATTAAAGTTATTCTAGGAAAGTCAGAAAGTCTTTTTTTTTTTTAGTTTACATCAGGGGTCCCCAACCTTTTTGCAATTAAGAGCACATTCTACAATACTGGCCAGGTGGCAGACACCATTTATTTTTTCTATGTAAATTTATAGCTGGATATTGTTAATAATACACATAATGTACAAAAAAATTATTTATTTCAAAAATAAAATTTTAACATATAATTAATGTTTATATTTTTACGCTGTAAAAGTATAATATGCCATACAATTTGATTACAATATAATACAATAATTTATAAGAAATTTTAAAAATTAAATTTATTTGTATCAGATAAATAATTTTTTATTGTGTTCAGATAATGGCGGGCACACGTAAAATGGTCTGCGGGCGCCATGGTGCCTGTGGGCATAGGGTTGGCGACCCCTGGTTTACATGATATTTCATTATTTTTAAAAATAAATATACCAAAAAATTTTTTTATCACAAACCCTATTCAAACAGAATGCTAGGATATATAAAAAATTAACAATATACTTTCTTGAGTTTCAACTTAGTTGAATTTAATAGGAAGGCAAAATAATAACATAAGGTATATGTTAAAATTTATTTTTGTGCACTTTGTTATATGATTAATGCTTTTTTGTTTTAATAAATTAGTTAATAAATAAAACTTTCAAACCCCAATAGTGTTGATAAAAAGCATGTAAAAAAAATCAATGATTCTATTTTTTTTTTTTTTTTACAAAAACATTGATTAATTAAATAAAAATTGGATAAAAAGAAATGTAATATTAATTCTTCTAGATTTAATAATGTAAATAATTAATCCTTTTTTTTTTTTTTATCAATATTGTTAATGCTTATGATGATAGTTACTTTTATCTGGCAGAAAATAATTTCTATTGATATGACAATATCAAAAATTAATTAAGTAAAAATTGAATGCATTTTTCAATTTAATTTTAGTGCATTTTAATTTTGTAAATAATAAAAGTTTATATTTAATTGCTGAATAAAATTTGTATCTTATTTTTTGTGCAGATTGTTTTATATTTTCTATGAAAACCATCACCATTATGTAGTAGAAATCTTATTAATGACTGCATTATGAGGACATTGAATAAAAATTAGGTATTTTCTGTTATTATAACTGTACTTTTTACTGTACATAATCTAAATTAATTTTTAATTACATATTTTACAGTACATTTCCCCCCCCATTAGGGTGAATCTAACCATTGTATGCTATGAGGATAATATTCTTTTCATGATGACAGTAACTTATAATGTCAATAATCTTACAAAATGGCCAACATTAAAAAAAAAAAAACTGAATATTAAAAATTAAAAATGTTCAAAAATTATTTATTGCAAACTGAATAATGGATACAAACTGATGGTGGTCATTGAGATGGCATATCCTTGCATGTAGAAAGAGGGCAGAGTATATACAATAATAAAGTTATGCACTAATGATATAATGTAAAGTTACTAAAATTTATTCAATATTTTATTGTATTTATGATGAAACAATTCTTACTTTTTGCAAGACTCTCATACATATATATACTAATATTATGCAAAAGAGAAACTTCAATGCCACACATTAAGAGAATGCCATTTTTTTAACCATATATAAAATATAAACAAGTGAAATGTGACCAAACACTGTTGAGTAATAATATCTAATTAATAATAAATGGAAATAAATGCTCATGAATGGGCTAAATCTTAACATATTGTATAATACAGCATTTACAAGTAGATAATAAAAGACAAATACACCTTTACCCCTCTTAGTGATGGCAATTGGTTCTTCAGAACTCATCGTTAAGCAAGAATATCGTATACAGAATACGTATTTATAATGGGTGTCTATGGAAAAAAAAAATCGATCGGTTCCTAAAGCTAAAAAATTACACTAACTTGGGAATAAAGTACATATTAAAAAAATTATTTATTGAATGCAGTATCCATGTAAACTATATAGTATCTAAAAAGAAAAGTTTTATATCACTAGGAAAAAAAAAATGCATATTTTCTCTGTTTAAAAAGTACAGTACAGCAAAAAGAACGAGAAAAGTTTTTATATTCTTCTGCAGAAGTTTTTCATCATAATAAAAACAAAATCACTTTATTCTAGCTTCATTATCTGTGTAAATAGCGTATATATATATATTACTGTACATGTATGTTTATTACTTATGTGAAATTATTAAAATTAAAAAAAAAAAGTTTAATTATAAATTATTTAATTGAACATAAACACTGATTACTGTGCACCAGAGTAACAAAACATGTATGCATATTGTAAATCAGTCAACTTTAGAAAAAAAAATTCAACTGACTAATGAGCAAGAACTTTCAATAAATAAGAATATATCTAAAGATGTCACAGCCCAAGCAAACATTCAACATAATGATGTAGAAGTTATGCTACCGGAAATCAGTAGACTCTCCTGTGGACTGGTCACCTACTCCAGGAGACACATAACAACTCGCAGCTAATTCAACTGTTGATTTATACAATGAATTCACTTACACATCTTTCTACCTGAAAATTTTAAAAACCAATCATAATGTATCTTAAAATTGTTTGTACAATGTGAGAGGCCTAAACTCTCTACAACGTATATATGCCATAAGACAGTGGTTGAATATTCACACACCTCACATCTTCCTTATGGCCGAAACTAAATTCCACATAAAATCAAACTTACAAATCACTCAGATTCTAGAAAACTTTAGTTACACTAAATTCTCCATTGCCACCACTGCTCCCGGAGGGGTAGGTTTCATCATTAACAAAAATAAACCACCTAATGATTTTAACATTTTATACTTAGATCGTAACATAGTCATAATCAAAGTTAACTACAGAGGCTTCATCTTCAACATCCTGTTCATTTATATTCAAAACACAGTCAATAATTTTCATCACATCATACATACATACAATAAATATGGTACTACACTCCAACTCATCACTAACACTTCTCCTAGGTGACTTCAATGTGAACTATGCCCACTTCAACAATAAATACTTACACCTAATCAATAAAACTCTCATGTGTGGTGAGGGATTTCTGCCCCCGGATCCTTCTCCTTCTACACTCAAAGCTGTAAAAGTCTCATAGATCTTGTCTACTATTCACCAGAATTGCACTTCCAAATTGAAGCACAGCTTCAACTGGTAACATACTCAGACCACCTCACACAAATTATCAAACTTCTTCCTGACAAGACACTCTACACTGGAGAATACAGTCGCCAAACTCTCCGCACAATAACCCGCACAACAGCGACTGAAGCTATCATCTCAGAGTCCTATATTTACTTCAAAAAAATTGACATTCTATCACAACCCATTGAAGTTGCATGGTTTGCATTCATTGAAGTTATACAATCACTCATAAGTAACTACACACGAAAGCTGAAAGTTAAATTGCTTAATGATTTACAAAACATAAGCTCCAAACTTAAAGAAATTCCAAGTAACACAGACAACATTAAAGATATTATTTCCTTAAAATTGAAATACAAAACACAACAGGAAAAACTAGCAGAATACCTATCCATCAAGAGAGCAAAATTGTTCCTTGAATCTCAACATTGCTGGACCCGTGGTTACATTCGCTGGGCCCTTGGAACATCAAGAATAAAAAATACATTCTCAATAATTATTTCTAATGGGGAATCCTGGATTGGTCAACAAATGTTGGAAGGCATTAAGCATCACTTCCAGGAAATCCTTCAAAAAGATCCTGAAACACCACTCACTATATGGAAACCAAGAAGTTCCAGACATGCATTGCATAATGGAATCTATGCTACAAAACAAAATCACATCCCTCAGGGATCGAATACATCCTGGGCTTCATGGCATTCCACGCTTCATTCTAGCCCACCTCAGCAAATTTTCAATACCAATTATCCATAGAATGATAGACTACCTAACAGATGGAAACAAAATTATCCCCAATCTTTACCCGATTGCCATGGTACCCTTCCTTAAGAAAAATAAACCACCATTGGAGCTCATGAGTCTTCGACCCATCTCAATGTCCCCTCTAATTATAAAAATCATTGAATCCACTATAAAAGACCTCATTCAAGAAGGTATTCTCAAATACATTTCTCCATCCCAGTTTGCCAAAAAAGGCTCATCAACCACCATGGCCCAAGTTAAATCCCTAGTTGATCACTTAAGAACAAACAGGAAATCTAAACCAATTACTGTTTAATTGGACACAGCTGCCGCATTTGATTCAGTCAGAATCAACATCCTGCTTAAAACTCTGGCTGACTATGCGGTACCCAAGCCATACCTCCAAATCATAAGTAATCTTCTTAGAAACAGACACATACTGATAGTTTCAAACCATCCCATTCAATTCCACAACGATCCCCTCTTAGTGCGATTCTTTTCATTGCTTACATCAATCCACTCCTGTTAGATATTCAAAGACAACTTCCAGGAGTCTACATTCCCAGACTAAAGAGGGAGATAGGAATCCTCGCATATATGGATATCTTCATAGTCTTGCCATCACAGAAATATCTTAGTCATCTCAACAAAATTTTAAATGACTACACTCACCAATATAAACTTTCCTTCAATCTTCAAAAATCATCTGCATGGAGAATTGCTACAGGGAAGAAGATTACAATTAACTTCCTTGGACAACCACAGAATTTCCTAGGTATTCCCTTTCACAAACCACCTACTATCATCACATCACAAATACAAAATGAAATATTAAAATCTGCCAGCAAAATAACAACATCACTTGCTAAGGTTTACCTTTCACTTCATGGGAAGGTGGCCTTACTTAACATGGTCCTTTCCCCCAAAATTAATTATTATCTCCCAATTATTAAACCTACCAAAATCGTTGTCAGTAAAATTAACTCACTTTGCTCTAGGTTGTTCTGGGGTGGGAAAACTGTTGCCATCAGTCTAGAAGGCATGCGCCGCCCCTGCTGGCTGAATGGTCTTTCACTCCCCCTATACATTTTTTCTCCAAAAAAGCCACAATCTTATTCATAAATTAACCCTTATTCTTGACAACTTCCAAGTCTATATGCCAGTTGACCCCACCGACCGACCACCACCTCTCAAACACGATTGGATATCATCCTTAACCTCTGCTTCTCAATGCCTTTACAACTGTCCTGCAACTGCTTATTCCACCAAAATGAAATACTGGGATGCATATAATCTACAGCATCCTCAAACGTATTCTCCTATTTCCAGACTTAACATATCCAACAAGAAAATCATATCACAGTTTAAATTTTGGAGCCTCGAAGCAAAATTCCTGGACTTCATAATTAAAATAAATCTTGATGCTCTACCAACTAAATGGTTTTTGGTAAACAGAAGAGGATTCAATAACATTGACCCACTATGCCAACTCTGTGGCTGGGAATCAGAGACATTTGAGCACATTTTGAACATCTGCTGCAATCTCAACAGTATCAGACAATTAATCCATACAAACTCAAAGATCAACTTTCAAATAATTAATTCAATCCAGTCTGCCTTGGCACAAAAACATTTGCATGAATAAGACTATCCACATTCCTCACCTTTTCCATCTGGTCCATCCCTGCAAACTAGCCTTTAAAGGAGCTCATTTAAATCCTCTCCAACTCTTCATTAACATCATCAACAACATCAAAAGAAGGGATGAAATCCTCTCTACCTCTACGGCCTTCTTTGAGACATGGAGACTGTTTGAAGTCCCGATACAACAATAACGCAAACACTGCAACAAACTCATATCAAATCCACCATCAAAAAGCAATATATTTAATATCCCTATAAATACTCTATGGTCACTCTAAGCATCAATCTGTTGCAGGAACACAATGTCATTCAATGGAAATACTGCAAACACTATCAATACAAAGTTGTACAAGATAGACCAATGTCCACATAATAATACATGCATGAGAACTCTTAACCTTTTAACTAAGCTTAACCTGTTACCCTGTATATCATAATACTATGTATATTTTGTGTTAAATAAATTTCTTGACAAAAAAAAAAAATTCAACTTATTTTAAAAGAAGAAAAAATCTAACTGTATTAATTTTCTAAAACATATGCTAAATTTATTTTTCCTTTACTTTATATTTGCTTTAAGTCGATTATTTTTTGGGTAAAATGACTTTAAAATACCTATTCTCTGACATCATCAGTGACGCAAAATTCAAGATGTGCCAAAAAATTTAAAAAAAAAAAAATTCCCGATCGTTATAATGAATAGTGAATAATCGATTGTAAATCAAAGTAGTGGGTACAAATTGGTGATGATTGCTATTGTGAAATATCACTAAGTAGCCAATGACTAAGTGAGACCTAAGTGTATTTTCGGATGTAGTTAAATCTAGGTCAATATACATTTTACATTGTGAAAGAAATAATTCAAATGTTTTTATGTAATAAAGAATACTGATTTGCATTTCTAAATGAAAATTTTAAAACCTATTAAGAACATATGCAAATATATATATTCACTAGATGAACACAAATAAAACAAATTATTAATAGAGGAAATGATTTCATAAATAGCAAACAATCCCTATATAAATGTTTACAAAGTGAACAACATTACTAAGAATTATTTAATAAAAACCAAACATTAATTCATATATATATATTGTAAATAGGATATTTATAGTCATATTTCTGGCTTAAAATAAAAATAAATTTCGTAATTCACAAAATGAAAATACATATACTATTTCATAGTGAAGATCTTAATAAAACTATTTGTGGACAAAAATAAAATAAGGAAATTAGTATTGTAATGCTAATCATAAAATAAATAACAAATTCCATTTGAGTTATATAAATATTAAAAAAAAATAATTAAAGTTGCAATAATTTTTATATGATTTGAAGGTACTAAAACACACACACACACACACATTACTTAGTTGATAAGACAAAAGCTTTCAATACAATAATTTCTTTTTTCTTCTGCATATATAAAATCATGAAAATAAATTTTATTTGTAAGAAATGAATTTTAGCATTATGAAATCATTCAAAAAAAAAAAGAGAAAGAAATGCCAATATTTACACAATAAGGGAAGAAAGTTAAAAAAATGGTTTCAAATCTTTGTATCACATAAATAATTAAGATATATATGATTAATTTAAAAATTTGACAATCTACATACATATTGTGATCTACTTGCATTTACAATTTTTTACATTAAATATTTTCCCCACATTCACATACAATGTAAAGATTGCTAAGTCAAAATTAAAATATAAATTTTATTTGTAATTAAAAATGGCAATTAATTGGTAAAATTATTAAATCTACTATCAGCATTTGAAGTAATTAATTTTTATATGTTTCTGTATATTATTATTTTCAATTTAAATGGTATCTAGATTTTGTGTGCCAATGATCTACAATTCTCAACTTTGTGTTGTTTGATGTCTCATGTTTAAAAAAAAAACTTTATTTCAGACTAAGGGGTTTACATTGATTTTATGTGTATGCATATATTTACAGTGTTAACATAGGGATTTAATGTACAAGTTTGATGTGAATGATTACATAGGTCTGGAGGGTTACAGTTATACATGGGACAACAGAATATGTCAGGAGGTTTTACATGATTATAATTAGTATGTGGAAGTTTTGAGTCTCTGTAAAACATGGATTTGATTGGAGTTTGCAATGTACATTGGGTGCATGTTTCAATATAATAGGGTTTTATGAGTAATTTGCATATGCTACATTGCCATTTTACATTCATATTGGTGAAGTTTTCAGTCTGTTGATACTAATAGGCTGCGCTCTAAGTTGCTGAAAGTCTTTGTTAACAGTGTTTTGTGTGCTGGTGGCTATCTATTAGCTACTTAGATGTCACTCAGGTTATTGGAGTTTTCTTGCTTTTCCCTCTTGCTAGGCTCTGCAGATTAGAAGCTTGGTGTATAATTCAATTGGCTG
This sequence comes from Epiperipatus broadwayi, assembly GCA_028023455.1. Lineage (NCBI taxonomy): Eukaryota > Metazoa > Onychophora > Udeonychophora > Euonychophora > Peripatidae > Epiperipatus > Epiperipatus broadwayi. Next base: position 3,551,945 of record JAQFVV010012503.1, on the reverse strand, counting down.
AACACTGGCATGAGCTTCTCATCAATGATCTTTGACTTCGGATTTTTTTTGGATGTCCAGGTTTTTTCTTTGTTTTGTTGGAGGTGGGGAATGGGATAGGTATAGATGAGAGATGTTTTATGAGGAATCCAAAAGATTAATTGTTGCAGATGGGGAAGAGAGAAGTTGGTCCCAATATTTTGAAGTTGATTGGCATTATTGAGTTAGAAAAAAAAAATAAGTTGGTTAGAAACTGGATCTGAGACTGGCTATGCAAAAGACGTGGAAGATATCATGTATTACACTGTAATATAATAATACTTGATAAGATACATTTTAAACCTGTAAATTGATGATAAATATTTGTTCTAATTTTGTTTCTTAGTTCTAGAAAATATGAGAAAGAACAGATATAGGCAAAAATTATTTTTTCAGTAACTTTTGAAAATAATGACATTTTCACAATATAAATGAAATACCATTTTTTTTATGGTTAATTTACAGACATTTCCCCCCTTAATTGGATGTTATATAAAAAATCAGGTAATTAGGGAACATTTTAAGTTTCTGAAATAATCTTCAAAACTAATATGATACATTACATTAGTCGATACATAAAAAATTAAGATGAAGGGTTTCATAGCAAAATATTTAGGGTATGTGTCTGCCTTCCATTCAATCCATTCTAGATTCAAAACTAACTTTGGATTTTTATTCTGATGGTAGGACCATAATCAACTCAATTATTTATTCAATTATTGATTAACAAATGGATAATTAGATATTTTTATCAAGGGGAGAGAGAGAGAGAGAGAAAGAACAACTGCTAAACCCCCCATCTTTCATTGATATTCTTTAAGAAATTGCCGAGTTCTTTTCTCGGCAGTGAATTATAAAAAAGTTGTTAATACTGTTATCTTTTATAAACTCAAAAGAAATCTCAAATAAACAAATTTATATATATATATTTATAAAGAAGTTCATTATGTTTAATCTCTTAATTCTCTGTTAAGAAAGATATATTCTAGTAATCAAATCAACAATATAATACTAATTTAATGTTTACTACTATACACAATATAAATACACCAATTTTCTTGTAATCATAGAATTCAACGATTTTACAAGCCAATATTGTATATAATTCCACATTATATTTGCAATTAATTTACTCACAGTCTATCAGCCATTGAGTCTTAAAAAATCATAATAAAGACTGGGGCAACTTGTTCAATTTCCTAGATGATTTTCTGACCTGCAGAGGGGCTGATTCTCTAGGAAGAGTGTTTCTCATTGAACTTTTTTTTTTGCTGCTGCTGCTAATTATAGTTTTCTGATAATCCAGACTTGGATGAAGATAATGACTCTTTCTCTGTGATAGCTTTTATAACTATTCTTTCAGGAGTATTCTATCGCTTGGAAAGAATGCAAATGTCTTAAGCTGATTAGTTAGATTTAATCAGCATAATCTTACTTCTGTAAAATAGAATCTGTATTCCTTAAATTCTTTTGTTATCTGAAATATTTTCTCTGAATAACAATTGATTTCTTATTTTTCCATTATGTTTAATTATAGATATTTTTCCATTACATTTAATTATAGATAATTCTCATAGTTATTTAACTTTGCTTTTAATTACACCTAATTAATTTTAGACTACTTTTTTATTATTTTACTTTGCTTCTAATTATGATTATTTCTAAACTATTTTTATTTAACTTTTTTTTTTTTTTATATGTCAAAGCGTTTTATTTTTAATTCTATTTGCAACCAATATTCCACATATAACAATGTTTTCCATTGAATATAATAAAAAAATACAAATTAATTATATTTTCTCATTACTTAGTATTATTATAAATTCTTATACCTTATTTAATTTAAATTTGATGTTTTCATTATTATACTCAAAGATCCTTTGCTTATAATCCATATGCATGAAGATTGATTTAAAAATAGTTCAATTAAAATATTGCATTTAAAGTAAATTTTATATAAAAATAATGCTAATTGTTTTTTCACAATTAATCTTTATTGCACATCTTATTTGAAATTATTGTCAAGTACTGTATAACATAACAGTTAAATGGCAAACTTAAAAATTAATGATTCCTGAACCCATTTTCAGTTGTGTAAAGTAGTGTGGTGGTGGTGATGGGGGGGGGGTATCAATTAAACAGAATTATTATGCTTAATCTGTTACTTGGATGCATGAATATCACATGATTTTGCAAGTAAACAAACTGTAAAATGATTATTATTATTTGGAAACTATTTTGTCTCATATTTTTTAATAAAAATTCAAATGTTTCATTTTCATTTAACTTCAACATGCAAACTATATGTAAGTATATAAACTTTTATTAAATTAATATAAAAACATTTTATCAAGTTAAAATTGCTTTATTATTCAAGATTACTGTATATTATTTTTTATAACTGTTATAAAATACTAAAGATTATGCTTTGAAAAGTTATTTTATTTAAACTTTAAAATTATAGTAAGTCAGTTAAAGATAAATTGCAGAAAGCAGCCAAATGTGATGTCCATAGGACATTTGAAATAAATAAAATGTGTAAATAAAAGAGGATATTACAAAAAAAAAAAAACCAATTCAGAAATGTATGTCAGAATGTATATAGTAGTATTATATATCATTGTAAAAAAGTCATACTGATATCTATATTACTAAAGAAATTTAAGTGAACTATTACATTTTATAAACATATTGTTACATTCAAGAATAAAATTATAAATGACAATGGTAACCACTTCACAAATTAGTTAGATAAAATTGCAATATCTTAAGCTAATTGGAAAAATAAAAAGTAATGAGTAACAAGAAATGATGGAACCTCATCCATTAATAATGCAAAATTAACCTTTTAGCATAAAAATTATGCTGCAATCATTGATAGATTTATTCACAAGAAATATAGAAAACACAAATTAAGTTCAAATTCCATTACTAAATAAATATTTCATACATAATGTTTAAAGCTTATTGCTACTTGACATTATATCAAACTGGTAATTTCAATCAATCACCTTTAAAAAAAAATAAATAAATAAATACACATTTAAAACTACTATACTTTATGGTTTGTTTTTATTTTTATACTAAGATAGCACAGCAAAAATATATTCTCTATTCATCTTAATCTTTTATTTTAAAAAAATGTTTTTTTACAATTATTTTAATTTATTAAACTTCATCATATATGCTTTTAAAAGTGTATTTAAAAAAATAAAAATGGGTACTTATGGAGTTTTCAAATAAACTAAGATGGAAGTCCATATTTTTAATAAATCTAGTTTCCGGGAACCCCCCAAAAATGTTTATATATAAAAAAAATGCCTACTAGAAAATGTCCTGATTAATAATTACATTTTATTTTTTATTACTGTTATTTTTAAAAAAGAAATCTCTGTGGAAAAATTAATTACAATATTTACTTACAGCTTACTTTATTTTTTATTTTTAGATTAACTAATTAACAAAAAAATGAAAACAACAACAATATTTATATATATAAATAAGCATTTATTTTTATAGCATCTGTATACAATTGTAATTACATTCGAATATCGGCCTTTCAAGCCAATTGTGCAAATGCTTTGCGAGTGTTAATAATAAATGAATACCCTCTGACCAATACAAGATATAGAATTTATGCAGGAATAAAAAGAATCCTCTTATTCCTATGACTGAAATATTTATATATGAGCAAATCTGAAAGTACTGGAACAGAAGGCGTGATGATAGAACGGCCACTTTAAATTACTATATACAATGTCTAAATGAATGATGCCGATGAAATTTTTTAGAATTTACTAAACGTCATTCCAACTGAAACTTAATCATATATATAAATAAGCATTTATTTTTATAGCGTCTGTATACAATTGTAATTACATTCGAATATCGGCCTTTCAAGCCAATTGTGCAAACGCTTTGCGAGTGTTAATAATAAATGAATACCCTCTGACCAATACAAGATATAGAATTTATGCAGGAATAAAAAGAATCCTCTTATTCCTACGACTCAAATATTTATATATGAGCAAATCTGAAGTACTGGAACAGAAGGCGTGATGATAGAACGGTCACTTTAAATTACTATATACAATGTCTAAATGAATGACGCCGATGAAATTTTCTAGAATTTACTAAACGTCATTCCAACTGAAACTTAATCATATATATAAATAAGCATTTATTTTTGTATTGGTCAGAGGGTATTCATTTATTATTAACACTCGCAAAGCATTTGCACAATTGGCTTGAAAAGCCGATATTCGAATGTAATAACAATATTTATACTTTATTCATGTTGGCATTATGCCATCATATCATGACCATTAACAACACTTTTCGGGAGAGCAGGATCCCATATCTTTGGAAATAGTCCACTGCATCAAGTTCATGATAGAAAGGTCCCAAATTTTTATTATTATGACAATTTATCAAAAAACTGCTGACATAAACCCGCTAAACTGAATGAAAGTTGACAATGTTAAGAGCATCGCGTTACTTCCCACATTAAAATATAAGTAAAAAAAAAAAAATTGAAATAAAGCTTCTTAATGAAATTTATTGGAATTTATTATTTTTTTAAATTTAACAATCAATTTATTAATTTTGTTTTAATTTATCAACTAACACATCTTCAGTAGATTATAGACCCTTGAAACTGTACATTTATCAAAGATAGGGGTGCCATCTTGGTTTACTCGAAAACTCACAAGTACTTAAAAATGTTATAGAGAAGGATGGAGAGTTATACTCAATTATTAAAAATAAATGAATCAATAACTTCGTCTATAATGCAAATTATATATATATATATGTATATCTATGCATCATACAGAAAAGAAAAATTACTATTATTGAATTTTTCTGCTCTGCATGATACATAGATATATGAGTGTGTATAATTTCATTAAATATAAATGAAAAATAATTTTTATTTGACTATTTTGTAATTAATCTAATTCACCAAGTCTATATATGAAAAATGATTAAGTTGCATTTATGGTAATTTTTAGGCTACAGTATTTTTTATTTTTATTGATGAAATATTTCACAAATAAGTTTTTGATAAAGTTATTTTTTATTAATGATTGATGATGATAAGAAGTTCTCAAAGCAATGGTCAAGTATGAATAAAAGTTCATATGCAAAAATGTGCTAACAGTACATTACTTATACAAAGATTTAAAAAACAATACTAAAAATCATATTTACAACCACCACCACCAACAATAAAAAACAAATCTTGAAGAAGCAAGGCATTATTGTATTCTATTAAACAAACAGAATTTTTAATTTGAATAAAGTACACCTGGGTCTCGTTTTACGCGATAGATAGGTTCCTCAGAAAACATGCGCAAACGAAATCGCACAAAAATAGAAGTAACTTACCTTGAAAAAGGGGGGATATGGACTGTGATTTTTCAAAGATCGCGTAAAAGCAAAGCACCAATGTAAAATTACTTTAAAATTCGCACAAAAAAAAAAAAAAAAGGAAATAAAATATGACTAATAAAAAATTTCAAATTTGAAAAAAATTGATATAATATTTAATTTTATTCAAACAATATATTTTTACGCATAATTTACAGTAATTTACATTTTTGTGGATGTCTCGGTTTTATCTCTCTTGTCCCAGTATCCCAACATATTCTTTCGGGAAAGTTATTGTTCCATATTCTTAACTACACATTTTTATTTTGCTTTTATTTTTTTATTTTAGCTTTATATTTTTTATATTTAATTTATTTTAAAATAATTTTTATTTATTTAATATTTTATAATTAATTTTTTGATCAAACTGAAAGTAGCTCACCATTATTTTCGTATGCTAGTAATAAGTGATTTCAAAATATGATTTTGTTTTGACAGATAATATATATTGAATTGGGTGGGAGTTGATCGAATTAAAAAAAAAAATTGAATAAAATTCTTACTTTTTAATAAAAATAGAAAATGTAAAAAGCAAAAGATAAATTGTTGCCTTCTTTTTCTAGAAAAATGACGATATAAAATTATTTATCATAAATTCGATATACTCCAGCTGCAATTTAAATATTACAGCACCTGATCCCTCAGGGAGAGAAGCATAATACCCAGAGGGTACCTGTAGCCAAACTGAGGTTACACTAGGTATAACCTACAGCCATATTTCCAGGTTACAGAACTTCTCGACTGCTGAATTCAAACCCTGTCATTCAAAGTAATTTATTTGTTTTGAAGTAAACTTCAGGTGCCATTTAGCCACTAACTCAGCACCTGATAAATCCCAAACTGGCTCAATGGAAGCAAATGAAATAAACTACGGTGTCTAACTTCTTTGCAAAATTGTTTTTAGTGGTATAATTAAAAAATTGACGGACAGTGATTGATAAACAAATACTTTATTTTAACTAACATATTTACTAATCTTTGTTAACTAATTTTATACATTTTTACTTAACTATACAGAAAAAGAATCAGAATTAAAACCAATTCTTTTTTTATGCTGCACTTCGAGTATACAATAGTCAAATATGTTTAAAAATACATATATACAAGCAACAAAGATTACAAATTATAAAATTATTATATAAAAGCCTTTTTCGGCAAATTATGTTTTCTTGCCCTTTTCTCATGTATTGATATAGATGTCGTTGTATGTGCTTTAAATCGTAGAGACATCTTGAAAAGGGCAAGAAAACAAAATTTGCCGAAAAAGGCTTTTATATAATAATTTTATAATTTGTAATCTTTGTTGCTTGTATATATGTATTTTTAAACATATTTGACTATTGTATTTTTACTTAAATAAACAATGGTTTATATATGATAGCTATACACACTCTTTATAAAATATACAATAATAATATAAACACTATATAGATGGAACGCACACAAACTTGGAATTATAGATAATTATTTCATGATTTGAAGCTCTATAACTATTTATTTGTTACATTAGGAAATACATGAACCCACACATATTATAGTTCATTATATGCTGGCTATAGAGTTCATTTATTATACTGACTCTGGAGATACTCAAAGATTGCAATGGCCACATATAGATTAATATTAAAATATTTAGGAATGGGCATAAGAAAATGTTGTTACCTATAGGATTTTAAATGTGGCTTCTTGCTTTGCTGCTGCATGTGTGTTTAACAATCGGTTGGACTTTAGGCTTCTGATGCGGTCCTGACAATTGTGGATCCAGGCTACTTCTTACTTCAGGCGGTTAGACATTCTTGATGGCTTCAAATTATTACAGGCATGGCTTCTATCAGGCAGACTGCAGATGTTCTTGCTGGTGAAGGTTGGAGCTCATCGCTTGCTCTGAAAACTGCTTAGCATGGCATTGTATTTTTTGAAATATATGTTTAATAGGTGATTAAATCTAGATATGTGAATGTTTGACTGACAAAATTTTCAGCCCTATTTATGTGATGATCTTGTTGTTATCTTTATTTTCAATGTTCAAAATCCATCCACTGCTTTTGTTGATCAAATTTTTTGATAAGATGCATTTTAATTAGTCCTGCTGTTTATGGATTTTAATTAGTTAATTAGTAGCCATTGTTAATCCCATTCCTATGCAGCTTATCTATTAAGCAGTCTTTAAGTTTTAAAATTTAATTATGAGTTTTCCTTTATTTTAATATTTAACTTTTATATTTTATTTTTAACATGCACACATTTTATTATTTCTTTATGTTAAAAAGCAATCTTTATTTACGCATTCTTATTCTTAAAATAAATGAAAAGGGAGATTTTTAGTTTTTAGATTTCTCTTTTTTTTTCTTTAGGGGTTATAATTTTTACTAAGTTAAATCCCCCCTCCCCCGAATTAATTAATTTTCAAAACTTTACGAATGACCGTTTAATCCCCCCTCTAATTGTTTTTTTTACTACTATTTCAAACTAGTAAAACATACTAATAAATGATATTTGCCCTTTGGCGATCTAAGTTTATATGAAGAAAACTCTTTAAACTTTTATAATTTTTTTTCCAAATGAGATATTTTAATTTCAAAATCTTTTAATTATTTAAATGTAAGATTTTATTTTAGTAATTGTAAACAACAATTTTAAATGTACCACTAATGTTCATTAGCGGTATATTACACCTCCCGATCTATTTTATCTCTGTCAATTTTTCTAATAGTATCTGTTGCAATCATTACTTATTATTGTTTTCTATTTGTATTTTTTCCTTTGCATATTCCAGAAAAACATTTCATTTTGTGACCTACATTTCCGATCCCTTATTGACCCTTCTAATTCTGTCCGGTGGCTCTTTTTTTCTCTTTATCAATATTAACCCTTTAACTGTGAAAAGGCAGTGCTTAGTTTTTGTTTGACATAAATCATCAATTAATTGATTTTTTACTTGTAAAATAATTCAATAGATGGCAGTATATTATAAAACTTTTTGCGTTCTAAAAAATGACGTTAAAACCGTAAACGTAGTCCAAAAACTAAGCAATTTACAGCGATGTCAAATTTACTCGATTAAAACGAATATGTATCAAAAAGTGCCTCGATTAAGAACGAGTCAAACAGTTAAAAGGTTAATGACTGGGCATTATATGTTCCCCTCTCTTCCATGCCCTGTGCCACCACAAATGCATTGTCGCTGTATTTTCATTTTATTATATACAGACCTTCATAAATCGATTGGAACTTTTTGTAAATGTAGTTTTTGAGATGGCTTACAGGGTTAGTCCTTATCATGACCTCGTCTTCTATTCTAAATCTATCCTTGACCCTTCCTAGTCTCTTCTGGCTTAATTCACCCATCTTCTTTAGCCTACTATGGGCTCATTCAGCATCCTTCCTTCTATCAATTGGGCCTGCATTCACTGGCAGCCTGGTTCTGAATGGGTATGGTACATCTCTCCCAAAATGAAGCCGAATGAGTTCGAATCCTGTACTCATTTTTTGACCAGTTGATCATATTAAGAATACATGGGATTTCTTTCACCCATCTTCGGTGATTATCAGGTATGTATACATGAAATAGATGCCCTAACTCCCTCATGACCCGTTCGCATGGGTTGGACTACAGGTTGCGTATTGACTTGAGTGTTTTATTCCATATCTCTCCATCCATTTGTTTCCACTCGCCGGATACAAATGGTGCCCACGGTCAGGCAAGATTTTATCGAGAATTCCCACTGTTCCAAAATGTCATTGCTCCAAAACCCGTATGGTTTGCTTAGCATTTGTTTGAGCCATAGGGTATGATGCCACTAATTTGGGAAATACATCATAAGCCATGACAAGGTATTTCACTTTATTAAATGACGACAAAGGTCTGTAAAAGTCTATTGCTAATAAATTATTCAGCTGTTGTACGTAAATGGCTCCATCCCAGATGCCTTAAGTGACTTCATCTTTGAGCATATTTGACATTCATTTACAACATCTCAGATGCTGGCATACATTTCCATCCAGTAGAACCAGTGGCTTAACCATCCCTCAACTTTACTTGCTCCATAGTGTCCATATTTTTGGTATATATGCTTAATCATATTTATCCTTATCATGATCGGAATAACAATCCTCCTTTGTTTATCCTTTTCCTTTTTACGTTGTAACAGCCCACCTCTTAGACAGTAGCTTTTCCTATCTCTCCACATGGGATTATTTCCAGTTTTCATCACAGGCTGGTGACATAAATACTTCATTCTTTGCTGGAAATCACATCCTCACTTTGCTGCTCTTTTAACCTATGAAGGTCATTTTCTGCCTCATTGCTTTCATCAATTTCTGTTGCAGCGATATATGCTCCATTGCAACTTTAAATGATGTTACTCCTGTACTGCAGGAGGTACAAGAGTATATCAACTTTATGTGTCTGCTACAACATTTTCTTTACTTTGGCAGTATCTCACACTATAATTGAACTCCTGAAGAAACGAACTCCACCTTAATAACCGGCTGTTCATGATAAAGCTATAATTTAAATATTTAAAGCTTTTGCGATCAGTAATTACAATTACCTCAGACCCTATCAGACACTGATGAAATTTTTTAAATGGTCACACAATCGCCAAGGCCTCCTTCTCAGTTACAATAAAGTTCATTTCAGGACTTTTCAATAATTGGCTAATAAAGAACAGGACCCCATGCTGACCCCCTTTTTGTATTTAAGAGAGCATAGCCCCCACTCCAAACCCACTGCTGTCGGTTTGCACAGAAAATGGCTTATGAAAGTCGGGATATGACAACAAAACTTTTTTCTAAAAACCATGCCTTCACGTTTTGAAAGCTACATTTATAGTGTTCAGTCCACATCCACTGTCTTTCTTTTTCGAGCAATTGCAGCAATGGTTCCATATCAAGATTTATTTTTTATTTTTTTGTAAAAATGGTTATAGAAATTGCATAACCCGAGGAAAGACTTTACATGTTTTTTGTTTCGAGGCCTAGGAAAGTCTCGGATCGCCTGAATTTTCTCAGGATTTGGTTGGATCCCATTTTCACTAATGATGTGGCCTAAAATTTTTACTTCAGTAGTTATTAAGTTACTTTTATTTAAGTTAATTTTTTTATTCCCCTTTGTTTGCACTCATGCAACAGCAGCTCTAAATGCTTGAAGCGCTCCTCTATACTTTCTTGTGCCAATACAATATCATGTACATACATTACTATTAAACTTTTGATATGGTCTGATAACATGTGATCAAGACACTGTATTAGTCCTGCCCTGCTATTTTTTAAACCAAAGGGAATCCGATTGAGGTTGTATGCCTGTTCATTATACTGAAAAGTGGTATATTTCCAATCATTAGGGTGCAGCTTGATTTGCCAGTAACTGGTGGTCAAATCAAAGGTCAAAAATATCCTTTTATTGCGGAATTTTGCTAATAACTCATTCATAGGTGGAGGGGCATTTGCATCAGGCATAGTTATCTTATTTAACTGATGAGCATCCAAATATAACCGAATGTACCCATCCTTTTTTACTGTTACAATAGGGTTGTTGAAAGGGGACGAACATTTAGAGAGGATTCCCCACTGAAGCATTTTCTCTATCTGTTCCTCCACTTGGGTATACACAGGCCTGATGTGGTTGATCTCTCACCAGTTTTATTCTGTGTTCATACTCTTGAATAATTGTGGGGACTTTGTATTAATTTAGTACTTTCTTTAGTTGTTCCCTCTGATCTCTGTCTATCAACTTCGCTTCCTTCGGCTTTCCCTCTATTTCTATTTTTATTCCTGCACTTTGGACACAGTGCTTTTTAATATATCTATCCACTTGGTCTGCTGTGAATGTAATTGATTCTCTGTTCAGTTTTACCTGACTTCATTCATAATCCAGCACACAGCCAGTCTTATGCATAAAATCTGAACCCAGGCTAATCTCATGGATCAGACCTTCCAAGATAAGCAAAACATGTCTTATATTCATTTCCTCCTTGACGCTAGTCTCGCACTTTTACTATTAGCCATCATGATGTACACCGTCATTAATGGCAAAATTTTAACTTTACTGTTAGTACATTTTATTCTATTAAACACTTCCTGGGACATCACTGACACCTGGCTTCCAGAATCAAGAAAAGAACTGGTTATCACCCCTTCTATCACCACTTTCACTTTCAGACATCCCTGAGGTGCCATTATTGACTCCCTCTCTTCCCAGCTACACACTAGGTTTGATACTTGCATATGGCTATATTCCCTGTCTCTATTCTTCCTAATCCGTCTAATGCAGTCCAACGCTATAAGTATTTTGGCCATCTGCTCTATTGTTTCCTGTTTTGTTCCAATTATCATTTGCTCTACATCCTTAGGAAGAATGCGTTTAACTCTTTGTATAATTTGCTGTTCAGATAAAGATGGTGTCATGATTGATCATAACTTTGCCATTTGCCAGTGAAAAAATGTGATGAATAGTTCCCCAGGCCTCCATTTGTCTTGTTCCACCTGACACTTAATAATTTCCTGATATTCACCCCCAATAGTTTGCCAGTAATAACTGTATTCACCAAATATCACTGGTTTTAAAAATAATGAATCCCACCAGAATTGAGCCTCGCCCTGTATACAACTGTGAGCCAAAACAACCATGGCTATTTCGTTTAATTTATTCAGCACAAAATAACGTTCCAGACTATTAATGTGTTCATTTGAATCCTCCCCTATGTACCCCAAAAATGTCTATTTTTTGCAATTGATTTACTGTATTGACTCTATCTATATGTGCGCATGCTATTATGCTTTCCTGTTCATTGTCTAACCTTTCTCTTTACTACTTTTTCTATATTTCTTCTATCGTTATCCTGCCTTTCCTTCATCTTCTTGTAATGTCCAGTTTTTTGATCTCCCGTCTCTTCTCTTCTATCAGCGATTCCATACTTTCTCATTTTCAAAACAACAGCAAAAGAATTTCTTTCTACTTTAATATATTATTTTTTAAACAAAGCATGCTACTGACTCCAATCCCCTAGTCCTTTTTTCTTTACCCATCTTCAATGCCCCAAATCTGCCTAAAATATCTAACTATCTTTACTTTCTTTTCATTTAAAAGAAAAAATTTGTTTCAGTCAATTTTTTGATTTAAATCATACCATTTTTTTACTTACAATTATGCAATTTAGCATTTCTTTAAATTTTTATTTTTTAATTCTATTTGACATATGATTAATTACTGTCATATGATGGTTCTGCACTCACATTGGATGGCATTTAAACCATGTGGGAGTTGATTGCATTAAAAAAAAAGAATAAAATTCTTAATCTTTAATAAAAAAAGAAAATTGAAAAGCAAAATTGTAAAATAAATTGTTGCCTTCTTTTTCTAAAAAAAATGATATTATAAAATTATTTATCATTAATTTCATCTACTCCAGCTGCAATTTAAATATTACAGCATCTGATCCCTCAGGCAGAGAAGCATAATACCCAGAGGGTACTTGTAGCCAGACTAAAGTTACACAAGGTATAACCTACAGCCATGTTTCCAAGTTACAGAACTTCTCGATTGCTGAATTCAAACCTATCATTCAAAGTATTTTATTTGTTTCAAAGTAAACTTCAGGCACCAATTAATTACAAGAAGTATAATTACAAGAAGTAATTAACACACTAAGGATGACAACTACTAACCCAGCATCTGATAAATCTCAAACTAGCTCAATGGAAACAAATGGAATAAACTGTGTCCAAATTCTTTGCTAAATTGTTCTTAGTGGTATAATTAAAGAATTGACTGACAGTAATTGATAAATTGAAATTATAGCTAATTATTTTATGAATTAAAGCTCTGTAATTATTTGTTACATTAGGAAATACATGAACATGCACATACTATAGTTCATTATATGCCGGCTATAGAATACATTTATTATACTGACTCTGGAGATACTCAAAGATTGCAATGGCTATTTATAGATTAATATAAAAAATTTAGGAATGGGCATAAGAAAATGTTGTTACCTATAGGATTTTTAACATTGTGGCTTCTTGCTCTTTGCTGCTGCATGTGGTTTACCAACCGGTTGGATTTTAGGCTTCTGGTGTGGTCCTCACGATTGTGGTTCTGGGCTACTTCTTACCTCAGACAGTTAGACATTCTTGAAAATTATTAGACAGGCATGGCTTCTATCAGGCAGATTGCTGATGTTCTTGCAGATGAAGGTTGAAGTTCATTGCATGCTCCAAAAATTGTTTAGCATGGCATTGTATTTTTTGAAATATACATCTAATAGGTGATTGAATCTAGATACATGAATGACTGACTGACAAAATTTTTGGCCCTATTTATGTGATGATCTTGATATCTTTTAATTAATTTTTAAATCTGCTAGTTATTTTCATTGTTCAAAGTCCATCCACTGCTTTTGTTGATCAATTTTTTTGATAAGATGCATTTTAATCAGACCTGTTTATGAATTTTAATTAGTTAAGTAGTAGCCCATTCCTATGCAGCTTATCTATTAAGAAATCTTTGAGTTTTAAAATTTAATTATGAGCTTTCCTTTATTTTAATATTTAACTTTCATATTTTTTTTAAATAAATGAAAAGGGAGATTTTTAGTTTTTAGATTTCTTTTTTTCTTTAGTGGTTTTAATTTTTGCTAAGTTAAATTCCCTCTCTCCCTGAATTAATTACTTTGTAAAACTTTAAGGAATGACCGTTTAATCCCCCCTCTAATTGTTTTGTTTTTACTATTATTTCAAACTAGTAAAACTTATACTAATAAATGACATTTGCCCTTTGGCGATCTACATTTATATGAAGAAAACTCTTTAAACTTTTATAGATTTCTTTTTTGCTTCAAATGAGATATTTTAATTTCAAAATCTTTTCATTATTTAAATATAAGATTTTATTTTAATAATTGTATCTTTTGCTTTTGTTTATATCACAAAAATGAGTATATTATTAGTAATGTAAATGTGATTATATGTTTTATAATTTTTTAAAATTTTGTACTTAAATATACAGTAATGTCCAATGAAGTTTTGTTTTTGGTCGTGTGTCTTGGTTAGGTTCTGTGAAAATATGGACCAAATTATTAAATATTACAAATTAATAGTGAATGATTAAAAACAAGTTGCTACTTCATATTTCATTTATTTATGCTCTGGTATAAAATCTACATAAATTTTATAACAATAACAACATAATTTAATGTGAAAATTGGCCTTGTACTTCAGCAATGGGACTATCAACATTGATGTTAATATTACTTAAAGATGATCACATAAAATTTTTGAGGTTTCTTCTGTTATTCTTGTCCAAATTTTTGATTTATTGTACTTCATCCTTGAAAAAACTTTTTACAAATATATGTGTTGCTGAAAATATTTTTTTTTTAAAAGATGTGTAATTTGTATATTTTTCTTCCACCAAATAAGACAAAAAATAATATTTTCAGTAATTGTTAATAATTATGATGCAATATTGTTGAAAGACTTATTATTAAACCAAAAACTACTCACTAGTAGGCTATTGGTTTTGAAAACATTTTATTTTTAAAAAGACTGCTCTTAGAAAGTACTTTGTAAGACAGCTGAGGCCGCCATTACTAGCTTTAAAAAAATTGCTTTTGCAAAGATGGTATTAATAACAATAAATAATTATTAACTTTTAGAAATTTTTTCTGTTTCTTTGATGATAACTAATTCTAAATAAATCATTTTTTTTTAGTAATATAAAATTCTAATATCTAATATTTTGTTGTTCTAACTTCTTCAATAGGTAATGGGCACGCAATGAACAAATGCTTTTTGTTATTGGTAAGAACTTAATTTTTATATTTATTTTCACGATTTTAAAATTTCATTTTTGAAATTTTAATCATTAGAAGGCTTAAATAAAGATATTATAAAATATAAACTAATTGTAAGACTTAATTAATTAATGTGAATTAGTAGAATACAAAATGTTTACTCTCACCATGAATCAGACAAACATCACAGAAACAGAATAGTGATGGGTCGTACCAAAAGAAAAAAGGCAGGATCTAGCCTGCAGGTTGGAGAGGCCCTTATGTGCTGTTCATGATTAAAATATATTACTTATTGTGATGCATGAAATCATTTGTTTAGATTTTGTAGTCATTAAAGATGAAAATCTTTATTTTGGATGTCATAAATAAAAAAAATAGAATGTTTTATAAAGTTAATAAAAAAAATTAATGGCAGTCTCCATTAATTGTATTTTAAAATCAAAAGAATATTGTATACTGTATAAGGAATAAACAGCATTGTACAATTTTGGCATGGATGCCATCATTTCAATTTTCGAAAGATGTAACTTTAGTGAAATCACTATTCTATGACATTATTAACCTTACAAAATGACCATCATCTTGAAAAAATGTCAGATATTTTTAAAAAAGATTATAATAGTGAATAATTGATGATGATCACTATGGTGATTAACTGCATAAAGATCCATTGTTAACCATGTATATATATATAAGTGCAGCTTTACATTTCTTAATAAACATTCAAATATATACACATATTTAAAAAAAAATTTTTTTCCTATGTTAAGCATTTTTCTTTTATAAAAAAAAATCATTAATTCAAAAATGAAAACTCTACGTTACTTTTATAAATTAAAAATATGATTATTAAAATTAAATAAATTTCATTATTCAATAGCAATACTGATAAACGAAATCCAATAATTAAGTTTTTTAAATAGAAAATTTTATTTTATAATAGATTTGAATATTAATAACAAACTTTTTGATTAAAAATAATTGCAAATCCTGCATTTACTTCATACATTATTTATATATAATGAATATTGATTTACAAGATATGGTAGACTGAAATAATTTTTTGGAAACATAACATCAACAATATATCTTAAATTAATTATTTTTATAAAGATTATATTTCTAAGACTTCTGTCATTTATCAAACACTTTTTTTTTTTTTTAAAAAAAAAAACTTATTAAATTGATAAATTGTTTAAAAATATATTTTTATTTTGTAATAATAAAGATTTCAATCTATAACACCCAACTTCATTAAAACTGAATTATTGAACAACAACAACAAATCTAATTTGTAAAATTCTCCTCTAGGTTAATCAGATGGCACACATTGCAAAAATCTTATGAAACTTTATTATTTTCCATTTTAATTCCTAGATAATTCTATTGCAGTACTGTACTTTTATTACTTCATTATATTCTTTGTCCTATCTTATATTTTATGATTTTGTTTTGACGTTTTCTTTTCCTATTCTAGATATATTTCAATAAAAGAAATTCTTCAGAAAACACATAATAGCTATCAAACAGAAAACAATTATATATTTATGTTTTCAAACATGTCTTAAAATAATGCATGCGAAGTGAGAGCAGTTCCACGTTGCTAGCTATGGAATTTTTTAAAATGTACTGTTTTAAATAATTCAGGAAAGAATTAAAATTTTGTCCTTTTTTTTTATATTAATGCTTTTTAACAATAATATAATAAAATAAAATCTTTATTGTTGTATTTTTATTATGTACAATTGTTTTTTATTTATTTATAACCATTAGATATTATGTGTCAGACAATTATGATTTAAAAATAAATAAATCGATAAATAGAGGGGAAAATATGTTCTGGAAAAAAAAAAAAAAAATCAATGTTGTAATTTTAATTTTCAATATATTGTTTAATTTAAAAGAAAAAAAAAGATACAAAACATGAAAGCTTTTTTTCCAGGGTTGGTCTTGATAAATAATAATAACATTAAAACACTATGTATTATCCATAGACAATGTTCACATAGATAATAATATGCAACTTTTATATTATATAAATTCTTCAATCTCATTTATAGATCAACTTGATTATTTAGATTAAATATTAATTCAGCACCTCTGTTTCTGTAACCTTAGATTAAGTAAAAATTAAACATCACATGATCACCACAAGCTAGAAACTAGTCTGAGGATATTGGATGAGTGGCCACTAAATAGGGATTTTATGCGCAAACCTTCTTGCGTCCATTGATTACTATGGCTTGCACTGAGTGATGCTACTTTATGGAGAATTTTGCCTGTTATAAGTAAAAACTATTTATTTTATGTTAATTTTTAAATAGTAAATAGATATAATATTACCCATAATTACCAAACATTAAAATCAAAATAATGCTTTAAACTGTTATGGATTTCAAATTTTGATGAAAATTAAAAAAAAAAAAAGTATGTCAGCAGAATACAAAATTTCATATTTTTTTAATGTTTATATTTACTTTATGTTATTTTTGAAAAGAAAATGTATATAATATCTGTAATTAGCAAATATTAAAATCAAAATAATTTTAGACATTTTATCAAAACACACATTTTATTTTAGATTGTAGAAAGAACATGGCTAAAAAATTAAAACAAATTTCATAAAATATATACAAGGTTAAAATGAATATACATCTACACCCCTCTCAGCAAGGGACATTATGAGAGGATTCACTATAGTGATCATCATCAATTTGTACTCTTATTTTGATTTAAAACCAATTATTTGCTAATATAACCATAAAAAAAAAAAAAAATTCAAAATTTTTTTGGTGACCATTTTGAAAATGATGGCCATCTTGTAAGATTGATGATGTCAAAGGATAGTGGTAAAAAATGGCAACTTTCATGCTAAAATTGTACAATACAGAATTTATCCATTATACATAGTACAGATACAATATTCAGCATACACGGGTGATATTGAGTGGGCATGCACAGGTATGGTCATTGTTAAAATTTTTAGGTTTCCATACCTGTTATTAAAACAATCTCCACAAAATAATAAATCGATTATGTCATTCTTTAAAAAAATAAAAAATTATAAATAAAAACCAAAAAAAAAAATGTTTTACATTTAATTACATCTTTAATATGTTATAATCCAGTTAGTTTAGAACTGTCAATTTCAACTGTGATGCCATGTGGGATGTGTCAACATCAATGTTAGTTAAGGAACATTATTTTGTTGTTGCATTAACTAATACTGACACATCCCACATGGCATCACGGTTGAAACTGACAGGTTTAGACAATCACACAGATAAAGAGTTAAGAAAAGTGTTCAGTCAATATAATTTTGATGTTGTACTGTCATTATTAGTTCAAGTTGGTGACCAAAGTGTATGATTTTAAGTGAATTTGAAATTTGTACAATCGATTATTGGTAAGATTTTGATATTGGGTTAAGTTATTTTTAAAATGCTTAGTTCATAATTATTATAAATAATTCTGTGCTTCATTAATGTTCACTGAATGATTTTTTGGGCAAATTTAAAAAAAAAAAGCAATAAAACAATGAAGAATAAACACAAACAGTAGCTACTGGATCTTCAGAACAATCCTCTGGAGACATCAGCTGAACGTAGTACATGTTTATTACATTTTTGGAATGTTTCACAACAGGATTATTTTAAAACTAAATATGAATGGCTTCATGTAGCATACCAGTTGTTAAACATTTTGAAATATCATGCCTGAGTATACAATATTTTGATTATAAAATTTAAAGTACGATTAATGTACAGTACTTTATTTAATTTTCATCCAGTATCTTTGCAAAAAAATACATTCATTAATCACAGATCCAAAGTAAAATTTAATCAACAATTACAAAGGTATTTTATTCAATACAACAAATAATCAAAAAGCTATTTTGACAAAGTACAACAAAATGTATTAATATTATTTTGATTGTGGCAAAAATAACAATCGTCATACAATAATTGAAAATTTAGGTACTATAATTGCAAAGTGAGAACACAAAAATGATCTCAAGCATTATGCAATCAAAATCACTAAATATATGTAAAATATAATTTATTGTAAGGTATTTAACCACTAAACATCACATGATCAGCATTTCTTATGCTGCTCAAGTTGTTAAAACAGGCAAAACTCTCCTTACAGAAGCCAGAATAACCAATAGATACAAGAAGGTTTGTGCATAAAATCCCTATCTAGTGCCTACTCATCCAATATCCCCAGACTAGTTTCTAGATTGTGGCTTTCATCAGTGAGGAGCCTTAGATCTGAGAGCATTGCACATAAGATCTTAGGATCCAATGCAATCCTCCAGCAGCCATCTTTTATCTCTACTTAACTACCAAACTATGAATCTCAAATTGAAAACCAATATTTTTAATCCAAGTTCATTAGCTTATAATCATATAGGTCTGAACTCAGTGCAGTACCCATATATTTTGGTATCTTTGATTCTTTAATAACTATAGCCACCAATATCTTATTAGGCAGGATTGGTATTAAACCACTAAACACCACATGATCACCATTTCTTATGCTTGCTCAAGCTGTTAAAACAGGCAAAACTCTTCATACAGTAGTGCCACTCAGCGCAAGCCAGAGTAATCAATGGATACAAAAAGTAATTATCTTAAATTATCTCAAATATAAAAAGATATTACAGTGCTGAAAAGACAAATTTCATTCAACATAAAACTAAAATAAATTTTGGTTATGTACTATACTATTAATAATTAATTTTAAATTGTGTACTTTATTAACAAAAATATTCAGTCAACTAATTCTGAATTAAAACTTTTCAAACAAATTACTATTATCATAAAATTATTATTTTCAGTTAAAAAAAAGGAGAAGAACATGATTTCATGACCTATGTAATAATTTACTTTATATGATCAAAAATTACTAAATCTAAGTTAAAAAATATTTAATTGCTACATTTTAAATCATAATCTCATAATTTGTTTCAAACATATGCAAGACTATGGCATCATTATAGTAAATTTTAAAAATTATGGTATTGAAAAAAAAATATAAATTGCATTCAGCATAAAACTAAATATAAATTTTGGTTATATATTATTAATTATTAATTTTAAATTAACTTTTATAAATGCAAATTTCAGTCAAATCAAAACTGTATTATTATAAATGTATTTTCAATAAAAAGAAAAAAAGAAAGAAGGGAAATGATTTTATACATTTAATAATAAATTTTATATGATGAAAACACAATACAAATAAATTGAAGTTTCATGCTTTTAATTTTTATGGCCCATATTTCTGTCAATACAATGAATTGTATTATTAAACAAAATGCAATTTTAAGAATACAATGAATTATGTTATTAAAAAAATGCAATTTTAAGAAATAGCTAATGCGCATAATAAAATGTGACATCCCATGCCATAAAAAAAGACCATAGATAGCTTATTTATATATAAAGTGATCTTTATTTAGATCTGTATAGTATATACTGTAAACAAAAATCTTAAATATTTATTACAATATGCAAACACAGAATGAATTAGATAAATTTTCTTATTTTTTAATATCAGAATTTTTTTTTTTTTTTGATGTTAACTGTGCAATTATATAGTGGTAATGGGAAGTTCTATAAATTGGCTACCCTTATACTGCTGATAAATAATAATATTGTTGCTTTAATTTTAAATAATTTCATATAAATAAAGTTACAAATTTGCAAAAGACACAAGAAATTTGGCAAATGCAATTTTACTCTCCCTTTATCAATCCATTTTTCTATATGTTTGTATAATAAAACCAAACTTTTTTTTTCTAGTATTATTAAAATCTTTAAAAAAAAAGTTTACAGCTACATACGTTTCAAATGGAATCATAGCAACAACTAATACTACCAAATACCATATCACTTCTTTAATCTAGGAATCAAAGAATCATTGCAACCTTCAAGATATTCTAGCTTCAACAATTAATGCAGTATTTTGTTGATACTTTGGATAAAGACTATGATAAAAATTTGATGATGACAACATTGAAGAACTTTTGCAATCACACATGCTATCAACACCACGTGAATTCCCAGAAAAAAAACCCAATATCATCAAAGGATTTAAAAGACAATGATACATTTTTAGAACGAGCAACTGAAAATTCAAAAATTAGATGAAGATGAGTGCTAAATGGATGGATTACAAGAAAGAACAATTTAAAACTTTTTTTTTTACATAGATTTAAGTTGCATTATCTTATATATATATATTTTAAAAACATACCTAATACATACCTAGCACAGTTTATCCATGCATATATTGGACACAGGTTTTTTTTCTTTTAAAGTACTATATATATATATTAGTTTAAATTGTTTATTAATACATTTATAGTACAATTTTTATCGGCAGAAATGAACTAAATTTTTGCCCATAGAAAATCATTATAATCCCTTGCTTTTTATACAATTTTCTTATTTTAGAATTAGATTTGGGAACCAATTGTCCTCCCTAAGTGGGGTAAAGGTGTATGGCATAATTCATGTAAAATAGTAATCATAATGCAATACCAAAAATAATTATGTGAGAAATATTTAGTTTTTGTTGTTGATTTTTGAAGAACTAACAAGTCAAATATTACCTCAAAGTAGGGAATTGCATACAGCTACTCCACATGGCTTAAAATAAGAGAAAACTAAAGTATTGGGAGGTTTTCAATCAGACTGAAAATTTCTACATTGTGCCCCAACATTACTCAAACTTACCAATGCGCAATTAATCCGCAAATTCAAAAGGTGGTCCCTTGAGGCAAAATTCCTCAATTTCCTACTCAAAATCAATCTTCACTCTCTTCCCACAAATCAATTTTGGGTCAACCATAGGGGTTTCACCAAGATCTCTCCCATATGCCAACTCTGTAAAACTGACAATGAAATCCTCCAGCACTTCCTACTTAAATGTCCTTTTCTGCTTGGCATGAGAAATGTCATCAACTCCTGCCTTTCCTCGCACAGGAATACCATCTTCAGCCTCCAAGAATCCATAGAAACAGGGGACTTCGCAGCTATTAGACTATCAGTTTTTCTCATCTATGCTCTCTGGTTGCTCCGATGTGCCATTATCCTTGACCAAAGAGTACATTCAGTCAATCAAAAGCTCTTGGACCTAATTTGTGCTCTCAAAACCCGAGACACTAAACTAGCCCCACCCTCTCAGCCTCTGTCATAGGACTCAATCACGAAGACATGAAATTCTGACCATCCTGGACTACACACCATTTCCCCTTTCCATTTCCCATTTCCTTTTTACATGTATCCTACCCCTCTTACCATGTTGCTTCTGTAATTTCATTTAATCACTGAAAAAAAAAAAAAGATGTGTATTTTGACCTTGTGACATGAGAGCAGAAAAAATAAAAAGTTTTGGAGATTTTAAAGTGATGAAAAAAATTAGTAAAACGTGTTTTGTCGAACAATTAATTTTATTTTCTAATAGATTTATTTAAAATATGAATCTATTACCCATCCATCCATCCATATATCTATCTATTTGTTAATCTTTATGTAGTTTAATTAATTTACCTATCTTTTGTATATTTATTTTTTCATCTGCTTACTATCTACAATCATCCAACCATTCTATCTATCTATCTATCAATCTATCTATCTATCTATACAACTATCCATTTATCTATCTACCTATCTTTCTCTGACTATTTATCTATCCAACCATTCATTTAACCATTCATTTATCCAACCATCTATTCATCTATTAGCTATATATCTACCTACCTATCTATTTAACTATCTGACTTTCTAATCAAGCATCTACTCCACAATCCATTTATCTATCTTCATTCATCAATCCAATCATCTATCTAGGATGGATGGATAAGTAGATGAATGAATGGATTAATGTATAGATGCAATACAGATATCTATCTAATTATTGGACTATTTGCCTATCTTCATTCCTCAATCTACCTATTTATATCTATCCTTATAGCTATATTAGTTTAGACATTTTTTCTACTGTCATATTTGAAATTTTTTTTTTGTCAAAACTCATGCCAAACATCTACAATGGTTTGATTTTAATATTTGCTAATTGTAGCCATACTTTGCTTTTTTTAAAAACTTCCTATTAAATCTAAAATTATTTATTTGCCCTTGAAATAATATAAGGGAGCTCTTTGTTGGTACTTTTGACAAATTATCTAAGATCATTCATAGTTTGGTTATATTAGTGACACAAAATGTCTTAAAGTATTTACTAAAATGGTACTGATACATTATATACATTTGTAACAATAAATTTAATAATAAATGTGAATATTGTAATTTTTTTTTTTTTACAATTGTTACGATTGTAAAACAAAAAAATATTGAAATTCAATAATAAATGCTGACATTTGCATTTATTGCATATGTTTTATTTAATATACTCTTATAGCTAAAAATTAACAAATAGTTATTTTATTTTTTATTGATTAATTTTTTTTTTGGTTTAATCTCAAATACTATGCAGATCTATCAAATAGATTATTAAATATTAAAGTGAAAACATTTTAAAATGATAAAATTCTTTTTTTTAACATGGGGGAAAACATTAACACAACCTTTTCCTTTAAATATGTATATATACATTCACAAACAGTGGCAGCAAAAATGTATATTTTTTCTGTGTTATATTTATATAATTTTAGGCATTGTCATATTTTTTTTTAAAAAAAAATTACTGGCAAAAACGAATATTTTTTTGGTTATATTTATATAACTTTAGACATTATCATTTAAAAAAAAAAATTACTATCATGACTTTGTATGTTTAAAATCATTAAAGGACATTTATCCTAATTTTGGAGTTATTGCAAATAAACCCAAATACAAAGTAATAATTTGTGATTTTTTTATTGTTATTATTTTTAAAGTAATACAATAAATAATTTGCTGCATTGAACTTAATATTTTACTATCTAACCGCTTCAGCCTCACCTATTTATATAGAAAGTACGTTGAAGTAAAGAGAATTCCCCTGTTTTCTTCCAAAACTTAAACTTGTGGTTAAGATCTGTAGAGGTCCCTACTATCGCATTTTTACGTGCACATTCTTGAGGTTATAGCTTTAGTAAATATTACTTACGTAATCAATGTGGGTTTAAATAAATTTATAATTACAACTTTAAGTTATTGTAATAGATTTCTAACTATAAGATCTTTCCATTGACTCGTAAATCGAAAGATTTCATGAGTATTAATGTGTAATAAGAAATGTGGACTTAACCAGTGAAGTATTGAATAGCTTCACACTCTCAGAACTAACCGCTTCAGCCTCACCTATTTACATAGAAAGTAGGTTGAAGTAAAGAGTTCCCCTTTTTTCTTCCAAAATGTAAGCTTGTGATTAAGACCTGTAGAGGTCCCTATTATCACATTTTTACACACACATTCTTGAGGTTACAGCTTTAGTAAATATTACTTATGTAATCAATGTGCGTTTAAATAAATTTATAATTATAACATTTTCCATAAATTTCAAGATATATTTTGATAGATTTACATTAATGTTTTGTCTATCACACATTTTAGCAACAATAGGTTTAGGTAAATAAGTTACAAGTTATATCATATATGTGGGTGATCCTATATGTGCACGCATATTTAAATTATTGTGTATATATTTTTAACATCATATATTTTTAAAATTAATGTTATTATTAAAACAATATAAATATGTGCTAATCTTTTGTTAAACAAATAAATATACTTTTATTTTTAAGAAGAAATGGTAAAAATTACTGTTATTATTTTATTTTAAAATATTTAAAAAAAAAAATGTAAAAAAAGTCATTTTGTTTAAAAATGCTGTTATATTTGTAAAAGAAAATAAAAACTTTTAATTAAAGGGGCAATAATCACCCAATAACTTAAAAGGGATGAATTCAAGTTGGACATTAGCTACTCTAGCTAGGTCAGTAACCTCAATGTTATGTCAATAGAAAAATGATATAAAAACCCATGATTTTAAATTCAGATTTTCTCTGTATATCTATATCATTTCAGCTTGTGTACTGCATTTTTTAAAGTAAATAAATTTTAAAATGAATATATTTTAAAAAATGTTTTATGTAAATAATGTAATAGAAAGCTAAGCAGTAGATTAATGTTTTACTCCAAAGGAAAAATTTAGACTTTTGAGAAATAGATTTTAACAACTAAAAAAAAGAAATTGTTTAGAAGTCTAGAAAAAGTTATAAAATGCTGACAGTTTTAACCATGGGAATTAACACACATATATATATGTCTATTTGTGTGCCAAGAAATAAATAATTTGCTAAGAATTATAATCCCAAATGGATAATAATTTTAAATTTAGATATTTTAAAAGGAAACAATAATACTTGTTACTCAATGTCAAATATAATATCAATATTGTTATGAACATTAAGGATTATTTGTTAAATAAACTTTGGATATTTTAAAAAAGAAACAAGTTCTTGAGAATTATTATATTTTTGAAAATATTTTAATGACTTTCTTCATGGATTTTCTCTGCATGAACTTAATATAAAATAACTTAAAAGATTGTGGATCACTTGGTGTATAAACATAGATTATTATCTTACTCAATTAATAAAACAGGTTATATGCTTTATTTATATAATTATTGTATTATTTGGTTTTAAGAAGTTATTTAATATATATATGTAGGTGAACAAATAGATATATAAATTAACTAAGAAAAAAAGTTTAATGACTAAATCTAAATTTAAACAATTATGATAAATTTTGTTTAATAACTTGTATATTTTATATATAATGTCTATAGAAGACAGCACCACCTTAGAGTAAAAACAATTAGAACATTTCAGAATAATCTATTTCAAAACTCTTAAAATATATTAATCAATATCTTATTTCTAAATAAAATTGTTTTATTCATTGGAATCAATAGTCTCATTTGATTTGGTAGGTACGTGATATAATAATAATTATTCAAATCTTTACGCAATCATGAACATTTAAATTTAATTAACAAAATAATATAATTTTACATGATTCAAATTCAATAATTAATAGAGGTGAATCTAATGTTTTTATAGACATTGATCAGTATTATTCAAACAAGAGTTAGTCAATAAATTTTTGATATAAATTTTTATACATAATTATCAAGCTTTAAATAATTTTATTCATTCTTTAATACTACTATAAATTTTAGTATATAATAATAAAATGGTTATTTCATGAATTAATCCTGATATAAAATATTAACTAATACATCTGTTATAAGTTTTCAAATGCGTTATTTTTATTTTGTGTATTATAGTTTTGCCATCCAGTTAGGTTGATATCTATTTAATATATAAATATTATTAATAACTTTTAATTTTATTCAATATAGATTTTGGACTACTTTATTAATAGAGATTAAAAAAAAATATTACTTAATTTATTCCATTACAGATTTGGTTTGCTCATTTTGTGTAGATCTATTAATTTCAGAGAGCCCATTTATTTTGGTAGAGATTTGGTGTACAATTTATACTGTTACTGATTTTAGCTTTACTCAATTCATGTGGTATATAAGAATAAACATACCACATGTTCATTTTATATCGTTACAGATTTTGACATGTAAAATAAATTTCCTCTTTTGTTCATTTTATTCTGTTACAATAAAAATATTATATGTAAAAAATGAGCATAAAAGTTAGTAAACTTTATTTAATTCACACTAAAATTTGTCATTGTTTTTTTGAATACTTTACAGTCTTTGGAAAATCTCTTAATGCTTCTTAAATATTTGCCCATTTTCTTTTTATCTAGTCTAAAATAGATCTTTTACATAGCTATTGTTATTACTTTATTTTTCAGTTTTATTTATATTTCAAAATACTCTTTATATGTCCAACATGCTTTGACACATTTTAACAAAAAAATATTATTGTATATAAATATATACAATCTTACATTTCAATTGTCCTGCACTCTTCTTCAGAGCTGTGATGTAATGACAAAATATAATAAATAACTATATAAATAATACCATAAGAATGTAAACAATACAATTAATAAAAAAAATAAAAAAACAACTAAAATAAAATATAACAAAACATAATAAAACTGAAATAAATATAATCAAAATTCAAATGGTGATATAGAAACTAAGGGAATATTTTATTGAATCTACTTTATATTTTCCAACACCTAACTATCGATAATTAATGTAGCATGTCTAAATTTACTAATGTGAGACAATGTAGCTATTTACTAATGTCTGTGCAGGTAATCATTAGCTTTCAAATGTTCTCAGGGAAAATGATTAATTTAACATCCAATGATACCATGATCCCAGGTACTGATGAGTAATTAAAAAGGAAAAGAATTGCAAAGTTACTTTAAGTCAAACTGGTGGTATATTTTTTATTTATAATTAAATAGGTTTAACCTTACACTCTTTCAACATTTCAAATAGCCTACTCTCAGAGATTTGCATAAAATAACTCATGAGACATGATTTACCTACTAAATATAAAATAGAAACAAAGGGAATATTTTATTGAATCTATATTTTTCAATAACTAACTGTAGATAATTAATGTAGCATGTTTAAATTTACTAATTTGAGACAATGTAGTTACTTACTAGTAGTGTCTATGCAGGCATCGTTAGCATTCAGATGTTCTCAGGGAAAATGATTAAGTTAACAGCACCAAATGGCACAATGACTCCGTGTACAGATAAGTAATTAAAAGGGGAAAGAATTGCAGTTACTTTAACTGCTTCAGATTATTAAACGAGTGTCCCGTACGTTTTATTTGATTGGTCGAAATGTTTTCTTTTTTTAATGATGTAAAAACTATAAGCATGATGTCAACAAAAATATGGGCATTTCATACATCTTTAGATGTCTAACAAAAAAATCTGATGAAATTTGGATTTTTTATTAATTTTTTCATAACAGGCGCATTTACTTTTTTTTTTGATCAATTTTCTAATTTCCAAAAAGCAATAAAGACAGAAAACTTTTATCAGCGTCATGAGTTTCACAAAACGAATTAAAAATACACCGAACAAGGCCTTCCATGGAGTATAAACGTAACCGCAGCATATTAGTCTCGTAAGTATACAATTTTAATTTTTTGAATAATATTTTAATTTTTTTTAATTATTTAAAAAAATGATTTGTGTTTGTAGTGGTGTGTGTCTATATAAATTCTATATTTATTTAAGCTCATATGAATTCATATGTACAGTAATTTTGTGTGTTCTAATCTATTTATTTTATAAAAATAATGATTCTCAAAAGGTTTAATAATTTATTATTTATTATTATATTTATATAGTGTGTTTGTGTTTACAAATAATGACTTACAAAACTAATAATCAAATGTATAGAAAGATTGTATATGCAGGCAAAGAATTAAATTCTGATTCTTGCCTATACCTTGATACTCATCTGTGGAGTCACTAGTTTGCCATATCTTTCATCACATTATTTTCAAGTCTATAGCTAACAAATGGACTATATGCAAATAAATTATATCTATGTAATATAATAAATATAACAAGATAGCATCGCTGGTGTGCATAAAGAATATAAACATCACTGGTGTACATAAAGAATATAAACATCACTGATGTACACAAAAAATAAAAAAATGAAGAGATGAAACTAATTTTATCAGTGATACAGAGAGTAGCCTACAATTTCTAGTTTTAGATAGACAAAAAGCCAATTGCTATGATGACAAATGCATATCTATTGAGCTGATAATTTCGAATGGCTCATGTTATTTTCTCTGTGTGTATGTAAATATATGTACATACACATATTCATTAGGTAGAAAATAGGAAATAGAAGTTGTGTGTATAGAAAGTTTTTTTTTGGTATTATTTATTAGTTTTTTTATTGGGATTTGAAAAAAAAGAAAAGAAAAAAAAAGCAAAATAGTAGATTAGTTATCTTTTAATTGGATTGAGAGATTAAATCGAATGTGATAGAAAAAAATTTAAAAGTTTTTGGAAACAATTTTTTAATTAATTAGTTTAATTTTCTAATCTGAAGGGAGGAAAGAGAGAAAAAGAATTGTAATTAATTCTATTGACATGACTTCTGGTTAGCAAGAAATTAAAAACAAAAAAAAATGAAATGAATGTAATCACTGGCCGGGAACGTGATCACAGAAAAGGACAAAAAAAAAAAAAAAGGACTATAAATAAAGAGAAAAACCTATTGTGAGATTATTATTAGCTTTTTAATAAAAAAAAAAGAAAAACTATTGAGAAAAAAAAGTGAAATAAAAAGGATCGAAGGCTAAAACGAAATAGAATCCGACCTATTCCTAGATCTTCATCGAACTGTGAAACCATCTCAAGGAACATCAAACCACATAGGAGAAAGTAGAGCTAGCTATGGAACAAAATTAGTTGCTGAAACTCAACTCCCAAGAGGTATGAAGAAACGCTTATGGATGTGCACTGGATCGATCAGGGTAACTGAAACTTTGTTTATTGATTGAACTATAGACATTATCGAACTTTAAACATTTGTTTAGGATTGCATTTAACCATTAATAAACTAGGAGTTATGACAATAGAAGAGGATTTTATTTTAATATTAATAATGTTAATATCTACATTAATTAATTTGTTTAGTTAAAATACGTAAATTATTTGTATGTTTTAATTTTTCTTTATGAATGATTTAGCTAAATTTTGATTAAATTTTCAGGGCTATTGGGCGAGGTTAAGAAAAGCTAATAATCCAATAAATGAATCCATGAGAATGTTATCAGAATAGAATTAAAAATGATTTAAAAAGCAAAATGAAAAGTATTAAGGGTTGAGAAAATATTAAAAAAAAGGGTAGGGGTCTTGTGTTATAACTTACTCCTAATAGTAAGCTGCTTAGACCTAATACTGGTCAAGCCTTGGATCAGTTTGGATGTTTATTTAAGTAAAAGTACGTGTTCCTTCGGGAATGAAATATATATTGCACTTCATCTTTTTTTTTTTTTCTTTAATTAAAAAAAAAGCAGGAAGATATAGAGGGGTTAGTAGAGATTTGTTTTGTTAATGGTCCTGAATAAACAAAATAAAGAAAAATGAAACTATAATAGAGCGTATCATTGGTTAAAGGTTATGAAAGTGTATTTTTTTTTTGTATTTGTTCTTTAAACAATAAAACCTCTTACTGTATCAAATTCGACCATATCAAAATGGGATTGTTGAAAGAAATTTGGGTTAATATGTCATACGTATACAAATTATCGACCGCAAATATGGGATTTTCTAATTTTGCAGTTCTAGGTTTTTTTCCTAGTGGCAACCTCGTATAACGATTCCAGATTTAATTAAAATTTTTAGTTCTCAGTGTACGATCATCCAGATATAAAAAGTAGTGGCACACTATCTTCTGGAAATAATTTGTTTTGTTTCTTTTATTAGGATGAATCTTTTTCTTATAGATGCCTTTGAGTTTTGGTAACTTGTGGGATACAAGATAAAAATGAAGAATTCTTATGCAAATACTTTTGGAGATTCTGAAGCTATGGATTATCTTAAGTAAGACATTTTATATATGATTTGAAAGATAAGAATTATCACTGAAGATGTAATTTAAACTTAGTTAATGATGAATAGAAATTATGAACAAACCAATAGAGTAATAATTATGTCAGATGTTGAAATTTCTTTTTTCCCTTATTTTTTAAATGGTAATCACTATTTGTCTTAGCCTTATTGTTTTCCTTAGTTTTTCTAGTTTCTATCAATGTATTTTTTTTTTGCTCTAACATTATTAAAACTGAAGTTATTGTAAAAATTGTGTCTCAGGTCAGTTTTTTAAAAAATTCAATATGGTGATCTAGATCAAGGCAGTTAAGTCAAACAAGTGGTATATTTTTTATGTATAATTAATTATTTACCTTTTTTTTTCTTGAATGGAAATAATAATACAACAAAGTACAACATCTGTTTCTTTATAAGTTTTTTTTTTTCACTTAACTTCTAAGTTATTCATATTCCTAACATTAGTTAACCAGATCTATTGGTATACATTCATGTCTGCATGAAGATCACTTGTTCTTCAAAATTAAGTAAAATGGAATAATATAATTAAAAATATTATTAATAGAATTCTATAGAAATCAGATAGTTTAAAATCATATATACATTTTCAAGGACAATGTCACAATAATCTTATACAACCAAAAAAAAAAAAAAATTAAATAAGTATCGATATTCTCCTCACAATATGTAAGCCACATTTCCCTTTTTTTTAAAAATATAAGCATAGATATTCTAAATTATGTTCCCTTTTGAAATGTTAAGTATAATCTTCTCAAGTTAATCCCTTACAAGATCATCAGTTATGGTCTAAGAGATTAAGCCAAAAAACATAACATGATCATTTCTTATGCTTGCTCATAACTGTTATTAACACAGGCAAAATTCTCTATATGTATTGCCACTCAGTATAGGCCAGAGTTTTTTTTGATCTAAGAGATTAAAATATTCAACTACGTTACACTTAATTATGAATCTATTGATAAGACATCATAAAACTATATTGACCCTAATATTTTTAAAGCAAACTCTCATGAGTGATAAAGGATTCAGTTATTTGTATATAACTTTGCACCCATCATGTAAAAAGTATTAATGGAATAATTCACTCCTTCAAACATATCTCACATTTAAATTATAAGTTATTTATCAAAAGAAATTAATTGAATTGCAATAATAATAGTAATACATCTATATGTGTATATAAGTAATCTTCATGAAGTCAGATGTTAATAAAATTATGCCCAGCATTTATTAAATAGTATATGTATACAAGATGTACATTAAATATATTTGAAATAAAAACCTTATTGTGGTTGTAGTCTTATGGACAAAGACGCCGCTTGATGGCGCCGTTTATATGCTAAAACACATAAAAATGTCATTTCTGCGGCCGACACGTTTGAACCTGTGTTTACTATAATACAACTTTTATCGTTGTGCTAAAGATTGCAGGCTGCTATGTCGCGTCACAGTACAGCATGCATGTTGCATCACAGCAAATAAATTTGGTGAATTATCACAGTTTATACAATTGTTATGGATTGGTGTGAGGGTGTGTGTATTTGAATTGTATGGAAATGTGTTTGTAATTGAATTTTTTTTTATTTAAAGTATTGCAATGTTCACATTTTCTAAAGTAACATATATCCAACTCTTTACACCATTCTGTATTGAAGTTTTAAGTGGCAAAATGTTGACAAGATATATGTGTAAAGTGAGTTGGAATTAGGTAACGTGTCAAGTAACGTACTGTTCGTAACATTCCACGAGACAAACAATATCCAGTAAGAAAAGTACAATTCTACCATCTGTTTATTTTTGAAGTAAAAAATAGCAGTAACACATAAATATCCAGTAAGAAAAGTACAATTCTACCCTCTTTTTTTAAATTTCATAAAAAGCATATATTATAAACATGGTTTATAAGTAAAGAAGACATTTTATATATATATTTGTTGTTGTTTAAAAAAGTTTTACTTTTTTCTTTTCTCCGACTACTGATTTTTAAACCAAATAATTTAAAAAAAAAAAAACACGAATGAAATTATACTTTGATGAATATATTTTATGTTTATTGTTATCATTTATTTTATATATGTTAATAAAAAAAAATATTTACAAAAATACAATTTTGATATTTTTTATTTTAGCATTACAAACAACAGAACCCCAACCAACCCTAAATCTAACCCTAAACCTAAACTTAACCCTAACAACTTTTACTTTTTGTTGTCATTCTATTTGAAGTAAAAAATAGCAGTAACACAATAATATCTGTTTCTCTGTAAAAATTAAAATGTAAAACGAAGGTTAAGAAAGTAAAAAATAGCAATAACACAATATCAGTTTCTCTGTAAAAATTAAAATGTAAAACGAAGACTAAGAACTTTTACTTTTTATTCCGATTATGAGTTTTTAAACAACAACAACAACAAAAAGGGCATAACCCCCCCCAAAAAAAATCAGATTGAAAATTATTTTTTCTAATAAAGAAAAAAAAAACGCGAATGAAATTGTAATTTATTGATTTTATTTTACATTTATTGTTATCATTTAATTTGTATATGTTAATAAAAAAAAAATATTTAAAAAATACGATTTTGATATTTTTTATTTTCGCATAACAAAAAGCACATCACAATGATTAAAATCAATGGCCTGGGAATGTTCATATTTTATAGTTTTAGCGTGATAATGGCGCCATCGAGCAGCATCTTTGTCCATAATACTACAACCCTTGTTTTTACTTCACCTTCGAATGGTAAGTTTTAAAATGCACTTTACACAAAAAAGTGAAGCTTAGTATTATTAAAAAAGAATTATAAGACTTAGCACTTTTGGAGAATTTATGTCTCCATATTCATAGCCTAT
This sequence comes from Epiperipatus broadwayi, assembly GCA_028023455.1. NCBI lineage: Eukaryota > Metazoa > Onychophora > Udeonychophora > Euonychophora > Peripatidae > Epiperipatus > Epiperipatus broadwayi. The sequence goes on along the minus strand of JAQFVV010012503.1, from coordinate 3,518,275 downwards.
CTTGGGAGTGCCAAGCTTCGCTTAAAATCTCAATGTAAGCCAACACTCCCAAGATAGGCTATGAATATGGAGACCTAAGTTCCCCGAAAGTGCTAAGCCTTATAATTCTTTTCTAATAATACTAAGCTTCACTTTTTTGCATAAAGCGCAATTTAAAAATTAAATGCATTTGTTAAACAAACAAAAAAATTTACTAAATGATATCTAATGTAGTGTTATTTTATCATGATAGATCAAAATTAAAATAAATATGTGCACTTTAATAAATAAAAAAAAAATTATAATCAGATCGAATACCATTTATTTTCATTTCTTAATATTCTTTCATTTGAAAATACACAGTTGTCTGAAGCAATACTCATCCTTGAGTAAATTTCATTAACATGTCAGTTGACTTCTAATGCTTAACATGTAAATTTAAAACTATTCAAAGTTGATTTTCTTGAATTATCTTTTTATCCTAGTTAAAAGAGATGAATCGATGGAAGATGACATAATTATTTCACATATTTTTAGATAATTCTTAAATTGATTTCTGGGATAGAAATAGCTATTCATTATCAAGGTGATTTCTCTTCAAAAACATGCCAGTTGACAATTTCATACAGTTGGTAATTATTGAAAACTATGCAGAAGGAATTAAATTCCTCAGATAGCAACAATTTCCTTTACTCAGTCATTCTTTAATAAAATCAACTTCAGATAAAAATTTAGCAATTACATCAGGTAAAACAAAAATCAACAATAAAAAAATTATTATTCCTCTGCTAATGATTATTGTAAATAATAATCTCGGGTTACTATGACATCTAGACTACACTTTCATGAGACACTGGCTTACTACCGAACTTCCAAATAAAAAACAAACTAATATTTGACAATGGTTAAATATATATATATCCTATGTAAATATAAGTTTATGATTTAGAAAATAAACAAATACATTTGTAAGTCACAAATCCTTTTTTTAAACAAACAAATATATTTTTTACATGTTTTTATATACTATAATCAATATTTTGAAAGTGATTCACATAATTTCTAGATTCACTCTATATATTATCGCCACTATTGTTAAATTTAAAAATCACAAATAGGCATATAAATATACCACAAAAGGGGAATAAACAAGATAAAAATAACAATAAAAAAAATCAAAATCAAATGAAAATAAGAAACAAAGGGAAAAAAGTTTGTAACATTTTCTTTTTGCAAGTTTAAAAAAAATCATGTTTTATAAATTGTCAAATCTATAAGTAATATATATATATACTGGCCTCAAAATAATAAAACATCCATTATTCTCTGCTAACAAATCAAATTTTATACAATAGAAATAAGGAATCCCTATTTTTCACTCTTCCTATATATTGAACCAGATGCTTTAGCCACTTCAATGGCAACCATTGTGAAATCAAATCTAACACATATATTTATAAAGTTTTTAAAATAAAATAAAATTTTGTATGTTATTTTTTTATGTATTAAGAGTACTGCCATAACCAATGTACTAGATTGTAAAAACATTTAAATTGTGATAAGTTCCTTTTTTATTTTGTTGATTGTAATCTATTTTAAAAGCGGACACTCATTTTCTCATTTACTTGAATCTAATTAATGTTTGAAAATAGATAAGAGCATGGTTGGATTTTGTTTTTAATTAAGATTAAGCTGAGATAGATTTACCCTGGTCAAAACCTTTTAATTAAGATTAGGCAGGAGATAACAATTTTGTATAAAGGCTCTGCATTTTTGACTGAATTATTATTCTGCTTATTCTTATTTGGATTCTTATTGTGACTCTTATTCGGATTGCTGTTATAACTTAGTTATTTGCTCAATGTAGGTTGTCAAAGTGGAATTTTTGCTGACCGCTGATAGTACTTGCTGCTTGCTATGTTAAGAAAGAATTGCTTAACTATTTTTTATAGAAGAAATAAATATGGTGAAATATTGGAAATAGCAACATCCATCCAGGATGCAGAAAATACTCATCGTAAAGAACCTTAATAATAATATGCAGTGTTAAATCAACTTAAACGAACCCGGAGCTGCATAAATTTGCCCTCAAGAACATGACCTAAAAGCTTCAGACTCACAAACAGATAAATAAATGGAAATCAAAAACCTTTGTGATGTACTCTAGGTAGAAATAAACTGCGTTACTCTGCTGGAAGAAATCAGCTGGACAGAGCATTATGCCTTGAGGCAAACAAACATTTTCATATTATAACCAGAGCTTAAATCTCTTGTTTAAATCTCTATGTTAAAGTCTCAGCTTAATCTAAAAAGAAACCTGTCTCTATAATATGTTATGCATAATCATTTAAAAATCTATTTTATTATATATTTTATTTATTATATGTATTGGAGTCTTAGTTTTAAGATTTCGTATTTTAGATTTATTTGTCCGAGTATATTGAGTTTATATTTTCTACTTAGCATTTTCCTCTTTTATATTACTAATCATTGATAAATGCTTGGGCAGATATTAGTAATGTTCTTTATAACTCACCTGTTCCCCATTCTTTCTCTGTAATTAATTTAGTCAATCTGGGTTTGCATTTCCTGTAGACTGTAAATCTTTTGGTTAGTAATTTATTGAGTGTATTGTTCTGTTTTTCCTAGTCAGTAGAGATTTTGGCTTTCCTATGTTTCAGATAATGTAATATCATAATCTTTTCTTTTTCACTTGTCAGAATAGACCTTGAAAGTCTTAAATGTGGCTTTTTATGAGTATTTTCAGGAAATGACATTCTTATGTCCAGATGTTTCTTTTCTGAGCTAAGGAAAACTCACCTGCACTGTTCATTGATTTATATGCTAGATTTTTCTCTTTTGAAATTTCTAAATAAAGAAAAGTGGAATTTATTTAAATAAATCACTGGCAGGAAATCATAATTCCCTTTTAATTCTTAGGTCAGTGGCCTTATCCGTTGAAGTGTTTAATTTGCCAAAACTCTCATACACTCCCTGATAAATCAGGTGGAGAAATTAGGTCAAACTTTCATATTTTGTTTGACAAATATTTTAGATTTAATAGATTTTAAAATTATTTCAAATTATTTTTGACTAATGTTTGTTTCTGTATTCTTTTCTCAATTGTCTGAACAATGTTAAAGATATCTTTCTCTCCCTGGGTCTAGCTGGCTCCATTTATCATCACGTTAACTGTTGGATCACTGTAAAATAAATTTTCTCGGTAGTTAGTGACCTAGCAGTGCCCTCGGTAACCAAAAGAAGATCAAAGTGACCATTACAATATATATATGAACAACTATTAATTTAAATATACTGTTTATTTTATTTTAATAATCCTTTAATTATTTCTCTTCTTTACAAAAATTTTGTTATCCCCTCATTAATAAAATACGTATTATTTCATTTTTATATAATTCTCAATTCATTTATTGAGAATATTCTTTTAAATTATATATCTATATTTTAGTATCTAAAAACCATAAATAGTATAATCCCTTTCTAACTTACCCACTCCCATTTTTAATTTCTTAAAGCTTTAAAATAACTTTTTAAAACATTTTTTTATCTTATACCCTAGCTCCCTCTATTATATATCATTTAAACTAACTATACCTATAATCAGTACAACTCTTTATTTATACATTTTAAATACACTTTAACTTGATAATCCATATTCATAACATTATTATTATATCCCATATAAATTTATATTGTACTGTTTTATACTTAAATGTTATGCTGTTTTGTGTCTCATTAATATATATTATCTACAAATACATTTACATTTATTCTCCTATGTAAACTTTTTTTTACAAACTCATAATATATAATAATGGCATCCTAATCCCAGAATCTCTATTAAATTTTGGTTTTATCTTTTTTTTATGTCTGCTGAATGTAACATCATTTTTATCAAACTTTTTGTAAATTTTTGTTGTTTCCTTCATATGTACACATATATCAGTGATTTATTATCTGACATATGTTTTCAATCAATTATCTAAACATTTGCATTTTATCATATATACTCCATCAACTATTTCTTTATTATTTTTATTATATCCTATATATTTGTTATCTAGTAAACTTAATAGGTTTTCACCTTTTTTATTAACTATTTTTATATTAATTATTCTTTTGCATTTCTTATTAATCTTCTTTATAATTTTATTAATCTTATTCACTATAATATTATTTGTTTTTATCTCTCTCTATATATATATGTCATTACTTTTCTTTTTTCCCTTTATTCTTTTAAATTTTATTTATCCTATTCTATATTTTTCAATAATTCTTTCAATTATACATACAGGGAAATTATTCTTCTTTATCTCTTTGATTATTAAATCTTTTTGTTTATTATACACTTTTTTGAACAATTGATTGCAGTCCTGTATATTTTTAATTATAAATAACTAATTTTGTATTTCCTATCAATGCTGGAGCATCAATTTGTTATATTATTACCAATATTTTACTTATAAATATTTGCTTGAAAATACCATTTTTAAATCTATTTCTTTTGAAAAATTATATCCAGAGATGCAATGTCATTATTTTCTTCTTTTTCAACTGTAAATTTTATATTTTCCTCTATCTTATTAATATCATTAATAACCAGTTTTTTATTTGTCTTTGGCTTTTATTAAAAATCATCAAATAATCATCTACAAATCTGTTAAAAAAATTAAGAAGCATTTTTATTTTGTTATATTTTTATTAAATTCATTCATATAAATATTGTTTAGAATTGCACTTAGAACTCCTCCCATTAACAATCCTCCCTTTTGTTTACAAAATTTATTGTTACCATATTACTTCGAATACAACACACCCCAAATTTAAGAGCAGAAGGATTTTAAACTCAAAAAATTGGACAAAAAATTAAAATAATTTTATTGAAAAATAAGAAACATCTTTATTTACTTAAATAGAAACTAATATAAATACAATAAGCTCACCTAATTTATTGTGAATCTTCTTCAGATATACTTTCACTTTCTATATCTTCACTTTCAGAACTTGAATTCTCATCTCCATTATCCCACCAGGGAACATCATCTTCAGGCCATTCAAATTGTTAGCAATTCAATATTAAGAAATATTTTTTTGATAATTTCTTCGGGTATACCTTTCCAAGACTGCAAACTCCACTCAAAATTATACATATATTGTTTGCATTATAAAAACTTCTTTTTTTAGTGTAAATATCAGAACTTTTTTTTTTAAAGAAAAAAAAAGTTAAAATATGGCATTGACATCTAATGTTACCGATAAATCACTTTTCTTTTGATTACAAACCTTTTTTAAAATGCAAATTAATAATTTGTCAGATTACTAAAGTAAATGAAGTTTTTTAAAAATAAATTTTTTATAATTGGCAATAATCTATAGCAGTCAATATAGAATGTATTTTTGTCATCCAATTACAAATTGCAGCCACACATCATCACTTTCTTTCTCAGTTTGCTTTTGTGTAAAAGTAAATTTTTCTATTAAAATCTGAATCATTCTTCTAAAATAATTTAATTTTTATAAATATTTTTTGAAAAAAATTATAAATGTATGAAAAAAGATTCTAAAATATATGCTTTCACTTTAAAATCAAAACCAAGATAATGGAACTGTGAAAATTGTTGACAGTCATTCTCTTGTGTAGATAACATGAAACAAACAATCAGAATAAAGGCAGGTTCTTATCTCATTGTTGTAGTGATTTATTAATTGTAAAAAAACTCTGAAGGTTACTGAGAGAGTTAAAACCATTTATGAAATTAATCCACAAATTATTGGCATTTAATGTTAAATCTTTTTTTCTTTTGATTAAAAAAGATTTATCATGCTATTCTACAAAGGGTATCAATGACTGCAATTGTAATACTATATGTATGTATAATGTAAAGCAAATATCTGCAGAAATAAGATGTTAAAAATATTAGTTTTAAATTTAAAACACACCCATCTTTTACGGACTCAAAATTTAAGAGAAAAGTGCCTCTTATACTCGAAGTATTGTTGTACATTCAAAAATTACATCTTTACAACATAATTCCATTAAATTCACCAATAAGGTAACTTTAATTTTTTATTTTTAGCCTCAATATTTTTCTCTAAAGCTAAATTTATTGTTTTTTTCTACACATAAATATGTATACATTGATATGTCCATTTTTATAAATATTAATTTTCTGTAATTATATTTTTTAAATATGTCATTACCTTCTTTTACTAAGATTACTTTTAATTTTTGAAAAATATTTGTATGAATGAATTTGATAAAATATAACAGAAAATAAAAAAGCTTTATTTTTTAACAGATAAGTAGACAATTATTTGATGATTTTTGATAAAAGCCAAAGACAAATAATATACTGGTTCATTAATGGTATTAATACAGTGGAAGGAAATATAATATTTCAAAAGAAATGGATAGATAAAAAATGGTATATTCAAACAAATATTTATAAGAAAAATATTGACAATAATAAAACAAATTGATGCTCTGACATTAATAAAAAATTAATTGTATATATATCCAAGAATATACAGGACTATAATGTATTGTTAAAAAAAAAGACTATAATAAACAAAGAGATTTAATAATCTGAAAGTTAAAAAAGAGTAGTTTTCCTGTACATACAATTAAAAGGAGTATTAAAAATAAGAGAATATAGGATAAACAAAAGTAAAAAGAATAAAGGAAAGAAGAAAAGTAAAGACAGACATATAGAAATAAAACAAATAATATTATAATGAATAAGTTTAATACAATTATAAAAACATTAATAAGAAATGCAAAAAAATAATATAAAAATAATTAATAAAAACATAAAAATCTACTAAATTCATTGGATAACAAATATGTAGGATATAATAAAGAAATAATTAATGGAGTATTTATGATAAAATGCAAACAATGTTTAGATAGTGCGATTGAAAACAAATATGTAAAAGAAACTAAAAATTCTATAAAAACAAGGTTAAAACATATGTCAGATATGAGAACAAGACACAAATTTACAGAAAGTTCAATAAAAATGATGTTATATATAGACAATATTAAAAAAATAAAAATAAAAGAACCAATACTAATGAAAAACATTAAACCAAAATTTAATACAGATTCTGGAATTAGGATGACATTATTATAAATATATTTCTTAAAAAGATACATAAAGGAAAATATATTAAGGGAAAATTATGGGTTTCTAAAAAACAATATAAAGTTATAAGGAAAATTTATATACTATATAATAATAAAAAGGTTGTATATGATATGGATTAGCAAGTTAAAGTGTATAAAAATGTATAAATAAAAAACAAGAGTTGTAGCTATTATAAATATTAGTTTAAATAATATGTAATAGAGGGAGATAGCATTTAAGATAACTAATGAAGAGCTTGAGATATTAGCAGTAGTGGAAACACATCTAAGAGAAGAACCTATTCTGAAAGACTCGGTATGGCAGGGTATATAAATAGAAAAAAAAAAGAAAAAAGGGATGGTGGTATAGGAGTTATGTTAAAAATTTTTGAAATACTGTTAAATGTCAAAAACATTTGTGGTTTGAGATAAGGTTAGGAAGACAAGAATGGATGATGGCTATAGTGTATATAGCTACTGGAGATGTCAATCTATAGTGGAGTGGAATAGTAACACATATGAATTCCTAATTAATGATATACAGAGTTTCAAAGAAAAGGGAAAGAGAATAATGGTTATAGGGATATGAATGGGCATATTGAAAAAGTTGATGATGCAGGTAATAAGAATGGACAGCTTTTGAAGAATTTTTGTCAGAGTGAATATGAGCATTGGAAATTTGTGAAAAGTTTATGAGGAACAATACACATCATCTAAAAATAATATATTCCACACAATATATTATGTATTAGTAGACAAAGAGGAAATAAATAAAGTACAGAAAATTAAGGGGCTTGATAATGAAGAGAGAGTATCTAATAGTGACAATAATTCCTTTATAATAGAAATAGTTACTAATGTGATGGAAATGAGAAATAAAAATAAAAACAAGAGTGAAAGATGTGGATGGAGAGTGAATGATAAGAGTAAATTAGAAGAGTATAAAATAAAAGTTGAAGAAACCATGGAAGAATTAGTTGGGAATGAGTATAAAAACTAGTGTGGTGCAATAGAAAAAGTGGCAAATAAGATTTTAGGTGAGAATATTCAGAAAAATAAAAGTAATAAAAAAGTGAGAATAAGTAAAAGTGTAAAAGAGAGGGGAAAGGCATGCAGAGAATATAAGTGTGCTATTAAGAACAAAAAAAAGTGAAAAAGATATTAATGTTAAATGGGAAAAGTATTTAGAAAAAAAGAAGTTGTTTAAAATAGATAATTATATAGAGAGAATGAAATTGAATAGTAAATTGCTGGAGGATATTAATAAAAGTGGAAGAGATGGGAATAAAAAATTTTGGAAATGCACTTGGGTCTCATTTTATGCGGTAGATAGGTTCCTCAAAAAACATGCACAAAAGATATCACACAAAAATAGACTTAACTTATCTTGAAAAATGAGGGATAGGTACTGTAATTTTCAAAAATCACATAAAAACAAAGCAACACATAAAATTACTTTAAAACTCACATAAAACTAATAAGGAAATAAAATATGATGATATGCAGGTTCATGTGGGAACTAGTAAGATATCAGATTCATCACAAGAAAAAATACAACTAGCGCCAACTTCATTTTTTTAAATTGCTCTTATAATGGATTCGCCCAAACTAAAATGTTTTCCTATTGCTGTTGATCCTTCCCATTTCGCTAAGCATTCTAAAATTGAAAGTTTTGTTTCCAAAGAAATTCAGTTTCTTGGGTATTTTTTCCTCTCCATTAGGGTAAACTAAAAGTTCAAAATAAAAATAAGAACTTAGACTTATGATAATAAAAAGACACCTACTCACCACTATAGGGCAAAATTGAATTAAAACAATTAAAAATTAAATATTTATTTTTGTCTTTAATTTTCAATTCCGTTTAAAAATCAGCTTTCATTGTTTCATGTCACATTAATTTCAGATCACATTACGTAATTTGTAAATTGTTAATTACAATTAAAAATCAGATTTTAATTTTTGATTGTCAAATTTAATTGTACCCACTGCAGTTACCCACCTTTTAAAAATAAACTTGCATACACTAAATGATTAATTGATTACATACTCTTTTTTAAAAAGCAAAAAAATAGAATGTGATTTAAAATGCAAAAACAACAACATGCATAGTATAGGCATCTATAACGTTTGAACAGATTTACATTATAATCTTGTAAAATTTAATGTGTCTATATAAAATGGGGAAATCCTGATTTTAAATGAATTATGAACTTCTTTATTGAATAAAATCTATTACAGTACTAGTATAAAGTGCTGAAAATATTGAAATTATTAGATGGAAGTCGAACTCCAATAATGTGCTATTAATTTAAATATGACATGTGAGTGCATGAAATTTATAATATTTAAAGTAATAGCGCATTATCAGAGCTCGACCTCTGATCTAATAATTTTTATCACATAAAAAAACGTATACAAAGATATTAAGAAGAAACATGTATCGCATTAAAAAAATCCACATAAAACGAGACCTGGGTGTACATTAAAAGAAGGAGTGTAAAGGAGAGATAGTATACTAGATGATTAGTGAGTAGAGAGTAGCTCTAGAAGAAAATTAATATAATTTTAAGTAACTATGTAATGAATATAGAAAAGATGTTAGATGTGAAGGACAGAATGATAGAAAACAAAAGCATGTAGTAGTGGGAGTATTAGGTTTACAGAAAATGAACTGAATGAGGTAGGGAAGAAATTGAAAAGTGGAAAGGCAAGAGGTTTAGATGGATGGGCAGCAGAGATGGTAATGAATTTAGGGTGTAGGGCAAAAGTAAAATTATTATAGTGTTTTAATAAGTTGGCACAGAAGAGAGATTTTCCGGGTAGTTGGAGTAATACAAGAGTTTTTAAAGGAAAGGGTAAGGTTCATAGAAAGTTAAACAATTATAGACCGATAGTGGTAACATCAGTTTTACATAAAGTTTTCTCATATATGGTGGCTGAAAGAGTTGCAAAATGGATGAAATAAAATAATAGTGGGAGAAATGCAAAGAGGTTTTCGATCGGATAGATGTATAGGAGATAGTTTATTTGTAGTTACACAACTTATGGATATGAATAGGTAGGTATACATGTAGATAGTTATATATGGTTTTTCTAGATATAGAGAAGGCATATGATAGAGTAAATAGAAATAGATTATGGACAAGTTTAGTAAATTTGGGAATGAATAAAGCTTTAGTGGTTGGAGGGAATATAGAATCAGTTAAAGTTAAAAATGGGGTGGGACTAAGGCAAGGATGCCCTATGTCACCTATTTTGTTTTTGTTGTATTTGAGAAAAATGGAGAGAGCAATAGAAAGAGGGATAGAGATACCATTAATAGGTGTCAAGGGAATATATTCATTATCGGGTCTTTTATTTGTAGATGATGTCTTTTTGTGTGCAGAAAGAAGAGAAGATATGGAAGTTATGCTGAGGACATGCACCAGGTTGGGTAAAGAGATAGGGATTAAGTTTAGTGAAAAAAAATCAAAAGTAATGATGATTAATACTGGGGCAAAGAGAAGACAAAGAATTTTTATTGGGGGATATAAAGTTAAGTGTGCTAAATAGATATAACTATTTGGGAATTGTATTAAGTAATCAGAGAAATTGCTTGGATGAATGGAAGAAAAAAAAGATAAATGAAACAAAGAAAAAAAAGGGATTGATAAAAAAATTAACAGTGTTTTCATATAATAATTATGATGCAGCTAGAATTGTATGGAAGGAAGTGGCAGTAGCAGGGTTAACATATGGTAATGATGCTTTACTTGAAAAAAGTACAAAGAGTAGAAGACATGCATTAGAGGCAGATGTGTGGATGGCAAAGGAGGCAATTCAATGAGAAATGGAATGGTCAAGTTTTTATATGAGGGATGCAAAAAGCAAAATGAAAATGTTCAGTAGATGGATAATAAAAGAATAGTCAAAACAATATTTAATTGGATAATGAATAAAGGGCAGGTAACAAGATGGGTGAGAAAGATAATGCGGTATGCAGAAGATTTGGATAAAGAATTTATGTCAGTATATTTGTACAAAAGGTGGGATAATTATGTTAGGAGAATTGTTGAGTGTTATAGTGGTAAGGAATGGTATAGAAGAATAGATGCATTAATAAAAAATAGGAAGTTGGAGAAATGGAGAACTAGTATAGAGAGTAAAAAGAGTTTAAATATATATAGAAGTAAATGGAATATTGGGTGTAAGTTGATTTATGATAATAGCTAGGAAAGTTGTTTACTGTTTAAGGCGAGAACAGGATCTTTAGCAACAGTGGATTATACACGTAAATGGAAAAACATGGCTGATTTAGTCTGCAAGTTGTGAGAGGAAGGCATAGGAAATATTAGGTATCTACTAATGGAAGATAAATGCCTGAAAGGAGAAAGATTACAAATAATAAAGTTGTGGAAGAATAAATATAAGGAAAGTAATTATACAGAAAGTGGGCTATTGATTTCTATGCTGGGTTTGGGAAAAGAGAAAGAGGATTTAGATATAAAAGCCATGGAGTTGACAAAGATTATGTTATGGAAATGGGATGGAGCAGGATATGGGAAATCTTAGGATGGGCAATGGAAAGGGAAGGTAAAATGGCTAACAGGTTTCTCTGGGCATAGTTGCTGAGAGATTCCTGACTCCGTATAAGGAGAAGTCACAGTGTATCACATCATATCAACATCACATATTATTATTTTTTTAAAAAAAGTTTTTTTAAAGTTTTAAGAAGTTAAAATAGGAGTGGATAAGTTAAATATATATATAATATTATCAAGAACAGAAGAATGAATAAGAAAATAAATATTATATGATTTAAAAATTAAAAAGAATATTCATAGTAAATGAATTAAGGTTGAACTGAGAATTATATAAAATAAAATAATAAATACCATATTTTATAAATGTGGGGATAATAAAATTGATGTTTAAGTTTATAAGATATAGAAATAATTAGGAGATTATTGAAAAAAAAAAAAAACACAATGTCTTTAAATTAATAGTTGTCCATGAATATATATATATATGCATACACACAATCAGGAATACACACGTATAATTTATTTTATATTTCATGTTATATATTTTGGTTTATGTTACCTGGATTATTCTATTTTATTTGGTTTTGATTATATTTAATTTATTTCAGTTTTATTACATTTTGTTTTATTTTAAATTGTTTTTCTTTATTTTTTAAAATAATTTTGTTTGCATTTTTTATGGTACTATTTTTATAGTCATTTATTTTACTTGTATTTATATCATAACTTTGAAGAAGACTGCAGGATAGTCGAAATTTAATATTCTTTGTATATATAAATGACAAAAAAATTTTTTTGTTAACAAGTGCTCAAAGTAAGATGGACAAATTGCATTTATATAAGATATTACAGCAAAATAAAGAAAGTGGTGGATTTAGTAATATTTTCTATCTCTTTACAAATATTCATTCAAATGCGCCACAAAATGGCAAGAAAAAAAAACAAACAAACAAAAAACCAGCCAATCAATCAAACAGCAAAACAAGAAACTACTAATTTCCTTAGTTTAAACATTATAATCTACAAATTAAATTTATTTGAATAGAACTTAATTATTCATTAAAAGCTTATATTAAGACTTTTTCTGTTCTCATATCGATATTGATATTTTAAGAATTATTCTGCCCATTTTTATTGGAAGGAAATGGCTATTTGAATTTTAAAAAATGTTAAAGTACATGGATTACAATTTGATGCAAAAACAAAAAATACAGATAAGTCTACAATCATGTCTAAAATAAATCGAAATGCTGATAACTTTCGTATTGAGGTATTTTCATTTTTTGGATATGTTAAGCCTACTTATCTTATACACATACAGGTGCTTGGCAGCAATTTGTTGATTTTTACAACCCACCTATTATCTTATATCTTTAAATTATATATCACTAACTTGCCTTTGACAAAAACTTACAATGCTGAACACTGCAGATCTACATGTTTAATAATTTGTATTTTTTAATGTATGATTATCATAAACTATACTAATTCCAAATTCCATTAATGAACTATAAAAAAATTTAGTTAAAATAATTACTTTTATAAAATTTCAATTTTTTAAATGTTGTGATTTAACTATGTTTAAATGAAGCACAATTGTGCAAGTGCTTAATGCTTTGGCAATATATCTGATCTATAAATATTAAGAAATCATATTATGCATACATGTGAGTAACAGTAAATATGAAGTCAGTATTTTTTTTAGATATAACATTTTAAACATGAGCTATTTCTTTTTGAAAAATGATGCATGTCAAGTCTACTTTTGGAAAAAAAGAAGTTTAAATTAGTATGATTTACAGTGATATCTTCTTTTTTGCTATTCAAATATTAAATTCATGATGTTTGAATGCCCCATGTAGTAGAAAAATAAAAATGTAGTAGTTAAGTGAAAATGTATACATGTAAGTTCTTAAAAAGTTGAATTTAAAAAAAAAAAATTACCTCCACTTTCAAAAAATATTAATTTTCATACTGATTGTTTAATAGACAATAATATTTCTACTTGAATATGTGCATATATAAATATTTTAATAAAGAAGAGGAATAGAGTTGATGACAAACAATGAGAATGAATTATCTGAGCATATCAGGATCATAAAATGGTACATTTATAAATGAGTCAAACATAATATTTAATTTATTTAAAAACAATAAGTTATTCAAACATTGTAATAATTAAGTTTATTAATAAAAATCAGTACATAAATCACCTAAGGCAATAAAACATCAATTTTAGCAGCAAAGAAATTTATCATTTAAAAGATATAAGCTATGATTGAAATGAATTTAATATATCTTTAAACTAGCATATACTCACTAATGTATTAAATATGATAAATTTTAATTCAAATGTTCAACAATAAATTGTTTATTTAATAATAAAAATCAGAGTTAGAAAAATAATTACACTTTATCATTTCTTATTTTACATACAATTTTTTTTTTTTTTTAAAAAACATAATACTCTTATTTGAAATTCCATTTTTTTTTTAAAATAAAAAGAATTAATAGCCTACATAAAAATTGAAAAGCAAACTTCAACAAATCTTTTTTCTAATACTAACACTGGATATTTAAATTTCATCCTCTTCTCTATTTTATTTATTCATCTTATGTTAGATGAGATATTCACCTAATCATTCTATTTTTAATTATATCTAATATTATATATAATTCACACCTCAGAATCTCTACAATTACTATAACTATAAATCAGTTAAATTACAAATAATAATATTAATTTTTTAAAAAAGAAGAAGAACAATAATAATCTATAAATAAATAGATGCTATTGCCTTTAATAAATATAAGATACCAAAGAGGATACAGAATATTTCACAACTCTTTGAACATAACTAAATACACATAAACAATAGTACACACACTTAAATGTACGTATCACAATAGGCTGGGTAAGGAAGTTTTGACAATTGATGATCAGAATTTACAAGATCCCTCTGACAAAAAAAATAATTTATTTTATATCAAATGCCACTTTCTTAATGTGATTATTCCCATTTACCTGTGTGGAAACTAATTCAGTCTAAACACAAGAAATTGGGATTTTATAACATGCATGCATATGCCTAAATTAATGTGAATAAGACCAATAATAATGTTTAATTTTAAATAACAATCTTATTATCACTCATACCTCCTTAATAGTCATATTTTCCATACTTTAAGAAAGTATTAAATATATAAAAAGAAAAATTCATAAAGAATAACTACCAAAATTAGGAATACTAATGAATAGCCCAATTACAATATTAAACCTTTATTTTGTCTGTGAATTATTTAAATCATTTAAATTTGCCAAAAATAAATCAATACAAGTTTATTTTTTTATTGAACCAATTTATTTATGGAATGGAATATTTAATGAATTTATTTAAAGCAAATTCTCTTAAATTTGGAAGAATTTATGCTAGTTTATAATATAAAAATTTTAACCTCAAATTTGAGATTTGTTCAAAATAAATTTCATTTAAACAATGTTTATGATTATGTTTGACGATGAAACAAATGACAAAATATATCTTGCCGCTGTAGTTTAGCTTAAAAGATTCCTTGGAATGACTTTCCTTTATTATAGTAGAGATTTTAATAAAAGTTGCAGATATCACAGAAATACCAGCAAGACTAGTTTCTTTTGTTTCTTACTCAAACATATTATAATAACTAATTAGCATTTTGTCCAAGATAAATTTTTTTCTCTATTCACTAGTTTAGGCAGCCTAGATTTTCTATGTAGACTGTAGTTCCTTCCTCAAGCTTATAACATTGCTACTCAAAAAAGTAACTCTTTCCCTTTCTTGTTTCTATCTCAAAATGTAGAATAACACCCATGCAATCTTGTTTATCAAAAAGCAAGAAAACAAATCTTATTTTTAATTAATTATTTTTCCATTATATTACCAATTAACTTTCAATTAATTCATTTATGTTACTAGATAATATTTGGAAAACAAAAATACATTTCATAAAAAAAAAAAAAATTATTACAAAAAATATTATTCTGAAAATTTTGAATTAAAAAATGAGCATCTCAACATACACAATAAAAAAATAAAATATTTGATTTTTTTTTCCCCTTCCATAATCCACCATAATATGTATTTATGTTCTTTGCTAAAAATAAGATGAAGTAACTAAATAACAGAGTGGATAACGCTCAATCATCATTATTTACAATTTAGCACTGTTATTACTCTCTAAATATAATTTATTTTTGTATCTCAAGCTTAAAGCTTTATCATATATAGTAATGTATCTTTATATCATTAAACACAACTGAATATTAGGCAATTTTTAGAGAAACCACACACACATTAATTTTAATTGTAGTTAGTATGACTTTTGACAGTTTTTATTGGTCTTTCTATTTGGAATGTTCAATAAAAGAAGTCTGTACATAATAGTATATTTTATATAAAACTTTTCAAAAGTATTAGGCTTTAATAATTAAATGAACATAAGTAACAGTAAATTTAGTTAAAATATAATCTCTATACTACTCTAGCACTATCTACTATAGGCATGATAAATTAGTGGTTTATCAGAAGGTAATAAATTGAAAGAATAAAGTGTTATTTTAATAAGTAGAACTTGTAAGAAATAATGTATATTTATTTCTTAAGAATAAATTACAATATTAATACTTGTTTGTTTTTTAACTAAAAGTATATATCATGGAGAATTATTATATATATTTACCATTTATTCTATATTCTCATAACTAATGAAAACAAGTTTTATTTTATATAATTTTTTTATTTCCAAGTATTTTTAGTATGTAAATTTATTTAATAGAATTAAGGAATTAAAAGCACTGTTAATAAAGATAAGTTCACTTTCAGAGAAAAGTAATTTAATATATTTCAATTTTTGTTTTCAATAGTGTGAACTATCAATTTTCTGCTTAGACATGTTTTCAAAAATCTAAAAAACAAATACATTGCAATATGATACATAGTTTTTTTTTTTTTAAACATTGATTTTAGTGAAAGTTATTTAATTTTTTTTATACTGAAGGGAAAAAATATCATTAAGAAGACTTTTGCAGAATATTTAATGAATTTAGATATAAATAATTTTTTGTTTTTTTAAACAATTATTTATTAATTTTATTTTTATTGAAATAATCACTTTTTATTAAGTATATTTTTAAATAGTAGTTTGTAAAAAAAATAGGCCAAACAATATGAATAAAATATGTTCTTTCAGTGTATATATCTGTACATATGTATAAAGTGATCAAATTCAGAGAGTTTCTTATTTTATTTCTCCTTTATAATGTTATTATTAAAACAAATTTCGAAAAAAAAAAATATGGAAAACAATATTTATTTAGACAAACAAACCACCTTCTAAATAAAGTTCTTGTACCAACACCATGTATTATTTTGGTTCTTTGAAAGCACCCACCATTTTCATTAACAAACCACCTTCTAAATAAAGTTCTTGTACCAACACCATGTATTATTTTGGTTCTTTGAAAGCTCCCACCATTTTCATTAAAAATATAAAAAAACTATTAAGAATAATTGAAAAATACTTCTATATTTTATTTATTTTTTCATAATTAATATAATTTATTAGTTTTGCTGTTTTTTGTTTAATAATGTTAGCTTTATTTAATACATATATTTTTATGATGTATTATTAAGTTACTTTGAAAATTCCATCTTCAACAGATGTATGAAAATTTTAATATAGCATTGCTAGGAGTGATACGAATAATCAACTTTTTCAAGCCAATTCTTTCAATCTTTTATTAACATTATAAATTAGTATTAGTATAAAATAGGTTGTTAGATGTTGTATAATAATTATTATTAATATTAATAAAAATATATTTATCTTTCATTTACTTGTTTTTAAATATAAAAGACTAACAACAATATCCTATATGTATATTGAAATAGTACTATATTTTAATGATGCAGAAAATTGAGTTTCTGATGTAGTTTTAAATGTTGTAAATAAAATAACTATGTTAGGAGAAAACTGGCAAGCAATGTAAATAATTACTGAAAACTGATTATAATACTTTATGATTTAATTGTACCTGTCTGTTTTCTATTGTAAAGAAATTAACACACATAATGCACTATTACTATGAATTTGAATAAATTTTATAAACTATTAGTTTGTAAATACTGATTTCTAATGTAAAAGAAACCTTATTTTTGTTTTTTCTTCTATAAGTTCTCAATATTCATATAATTTGAATATATTTTAATATAAAATATACATTGTAAAAATATAGGAACCAAGATTCTTCAGATAATCAAGGTCACAATCTTATATATATTTCATCATCTGTTTAGGTGTCAAACTTAATGTACTAACATTTTTTATATTTACTTTAGATAAATATATTAATGATTATTGCTGCCATTTATTTAAGTAGAAATCAATATACTATTTCTACCCCAAATATAAAGTTTAAATCCAGTTAAAGTTAATATATCTTTTTTTTTTAATTAACACAAACACATGGAACCTAATAATACTACTTCACTTTTTTAAAATATTCATTTTAGACCAATTGAAAAGTGCTGGCTCAATATGAAATATACCTAAAGGTCATTTATCTTTTTTAGTGGAAGATTTATGTATTAAAAGATTATATACATGGAAAAAAAACTAAGATTAATGATATTAAGTGATTGTGTTTGATAAAAAAATATATATATACAAAAGAGTATGCAAAAATAACTGGAATTATAGTCTGGAGGGTAAGCACATTATAGTATGCTACTCCTGCTAGATGCCTTTCATGGGGACCCCCTGTGCCAGTCTGTCAATTATCATCATCATGAAGAGATCATGTTGCAGCATAGTAAATGTTTTTGGTAAGGGTGTTTCACTTGTATGTGGATTTTTATAATAGCTGAAAAGTTAACAATTATATGAATTTCTGTCTTCTGTTAGGAAAAATGGCAAGGAAAACAGGTATAATGCATAAAACAGCTTATAAGCAGGCTGTTCTAGAGAAAACACAAGTTTATGAATGGTTTAATAGAAATGTCAAATTTACCAGTCCCAAAAAAGCTTGCCAAGTGAAGTCCAAAGTCAAGATAATGTTGATTTTTTTGGATGCAAAACAGCATTGTTCACTCAGAATTCATTCATAACAGTGTTTTACTACAAGTTCTGAAAAGTTTGCATGATGCAGTAAAATAAAAACTTCCCAATTGGTGTCAAAGTAATGAATGTAAACTTCACTGCCACAACCCACCAATGCATAAAGCATTGTGGTGCAATTTTTAATAAAAACAACATGATCCGGATTATCCATGAGCCATATTCATTTTATCTTGTTGCAGGTGTACCTTTTTATTACCCCAATGAGAAAATACCTAAAAAAAAAAGTTTTGCAGACTTGGAAATTGTCAAGAAAAAATTGATGGAGGAATTTTATAAAAGCATCACTTTCCAAAAGTTTTAGGACTACTTTGAAAAGTGAAAAAATTTAAACCAGTACATTGCATCAAATGGACAGTACTTTAAAGAAAATTCAATTTACACAATTTTTTAGGTACTTACGGATAATTTGCCTGATGACGTATTTGACCCACCGGTTTCCTTCCGGTGGCCGCGTCTTTGTTGACAACGTTGTCATGGCACGAAGTGACTGGCGTGATTAATCCATCAGAGGTCAATTTTTTTTTTTTAAACCGCGAGATTTAAAATTCGGAGAGAGGTTTGGGAAATTTTTTGATTTTTCTGTCTCTTGTGATTTTGCTATCCACTTGATCACAGTGATTTTTTTATGTGGAGGCAGTCATACAAAGCTGTCCTTTCGCTGCAATTTTAGAACATATATCCCAATTCAGTCCTCCACAGTGACGCTATTTGTAAGTAATTTTAATTTTTTTTATAATAATTATAATTTTAGAATTAATTATATTATTGAATATAGACAATAAGTAATCCAAATGCATGTAAAAGTAACGTCACCATTAATGCCATATTCGCATTAAATCTTTATTTTAAATGTACAAACAATTTTTGTTAATATTTCTTCAATTAATTTGTAATTAATTTTCAATAATTTTATTAATAAAATTACCAATATACAGTCCGTTTTTAAAATTACCAAATGCTTGTAGAAACTACGGCGTCTTACAGCACATTTTATACAAGATGGCGATTAATGGTAGATTCGCATTAACTTTTTTTTTTTTAAATTTAAAAAAAAAATTTTTTTTTATATTTCTTCAATTATCAAACTTCCACTTAATTACATTTAATTTGTAAATAATTTTTGGGTTAATATTTCTACAAATATCAAATTATTTTTCGTAAATTCATTAGCCAATGTATGTAAAAGTAGGGCATGTGATCGCGATTAATGGCACATTTTTATGTGATCGCCATTAACGGCACATTTTCCATATTTTTTTGTTTTTATATTTTGTATTGACATTATTTTGTATTTCATGCATGTACATTTTCACTAATTTGTTTGGGTTTTTTTTGTATTTTTGGGTTAATATTTCTACAAATATCAAATTATTTTTCGTAAATTCATTAGCCAATGTATGTAAAAGTAGGGCATGTGATCGCGATTAATGGCACATTTTTATGTGATCGCCATTAACGGCACATTTTCCATAATTTTTTGTTTTTATATTTTGTATTGACATTATTTTGTATTTCATGCATGTACATTTTCACTAATTTGTTTGGGTTTTTTTGTATTTTTGGGTTAATATTTCTACAAATATCAAATTATTTTTCGTAAATTCATTAGCCAATGTATGTAAAAGTAGGGCATGTGATCGCGATTAACGGCACATTTTCCATAATTTTTTGTTTTTATATTTTGTATTGACCTTATTTTGTATTTCATGCATGTAAATTTTCACTAATTTGTTGGGTTTTTTTTTGTATTTTTGGGTTTTGTATTTTATATCTTGTACTACAAGCTTCGCTTGTCAAAAACACCCAGGCCCCCCCCCCCAACAACTACAGCGCTGCGCGCTGTTATAATTGGCCACATTTTAAAGATTTTTGAATAGTTTTCATGCATGTACATTTTAAGTAATTTTGTGGGTACTATATTTTGTATTCACAGTATTAAATTTTCACTAATTTGTTGGGTTTTTTTTTGTATTTTTGGGTTTTGTATTTTATATCTTGTACTACAAGCTTCGCTTGTCAAAAACACCCAGGGCCCCCCCCCCAACAACTACAGCGCTGCGCGCTGTTATAATTGGCCACATTTTAAAGATTTTTGAATAGTTTTCATGCATGTACATTTTAAATAATTTTGTGGGTACTATATTTTGTATTCACAGTATTAAATTTTCACTAATTTTTTTTTTGTATTTTTTTTTCAGGACCAAGAAACATGCTGGTGTTCAGTCGGTGTGTATCACGTGACATTCCTTTTGTTTTTTATCACATGGTCAACCGATGACGTATTGCCCTGAAGGCATACCGATTTAATGTTGCGCTTTTTAACGTGACGTGTTCACATGATATGCGGACACATCTTATCGAGTAGATGTGTCTGCAGATCACTTGGAGACGTTATCTTAAA
The DNA here is from genome assembly GCA_028023455.1 of Epiperipatus broadwayi. Lineage (NCBI taxonomy): Eukaryota > Metazoa > Onychophora > Udeonychophora > Euonychophora > Peripatidae > Epiperipatus > Epiperipatus broadwayi. Next base: position 3,497,067 of record JAQFVV010012503.1, on the reverse strand, counting down.
AATCGCAACATTAGACCGGTATGCCTTCAGGGTAATACGTCATCAGGCAAATTATACGTGAGTACCATTTTTTATTACAAAATTCTGTTTATTTGTGGGTAGTCCCCTGTATATTAATTTTTAACTGGGTATAAAGTTGATAACTGGGCTAAAAAATGTAACAGTCTAGCTTAATAAATGATTAGTAATTTTCATTAATGTACTCATTGAAAGTGCACATTGTCAAAGATGGTTAGTGCAGAGAATTTGCTATTTGTAAATCAATTTTATTTAAAAAGTAAAAATCATCAAAATTGATATTTCTTTTAGAAACGAACATTCTATATCTATTTAATTTATTTATAATTATTACAATTTTTTTTTTTTTAATAAAATAGCTTTAAGAAAAAGCTGTTATTACATTTAATTGTTCTACTTGCATTCTTCTAAAAATGTTAATATTATCTAGCTAGTTAAGAAAAGAGGAATAAATTCTATTCATTTACAATACAATACAATCATTTATTTATTTCATATCTGAAAATGTTTGAATACATGTTAAGTTGTATAGGAATTTCAATTTATTTTTTTTAAAAATAAAATAATGATTTACTTATTTATAAAGAAAATTTCATAAATATGCCATGTAAGTCTAATGGAGAATGTTAATCATTGTTTAATAAAACAAGAATATTTCAAGAATAAAAGTATATAATTTTCTAAAAAACATTCATATTTAAATTCCTAATTTTATTTTGTAATTATAAAATTTAATTCTCTTTAAGGAATTAATCAAGATTAACCAGTCTAAAACAATTAAAATGGCAGTATCTGATATGCAATTTTTTTTCAAAACTTGGTGATTTTAATTGTAGTTAATAGCAATGCTTATTAATTCATTATTAGTCACTAATACACACATGAAGGACCAAAAGCACAATTATCCTAAAATTTTAAAGCATGAACTGTTATATTTTGTTCTAAGCCCCTTCCCCCTCACATACAAACATATAGTATATATAATAGAAAAAATATATTTTACTTATTATCCCTGCCATTAAATCCTTTTTTAACAACAGCACACACGTCCTTTTTTTCTTTCAAATATATATGACTTATAAAATCCAATTAAAAAATATACACCTGGGTCTCATTTTACGCGATAGATAGGTTCCTCAGAAAACACGTGCAAACGAAATCGTGCAAAAATAGACGTAACTTACATTGAAAAAGGGGGGATGCGGTCTGTGATTTTTCAAAATTCGCGTAAAAGCAAAGCACCAACGTAAAATTACTTTAAAATTCGCGCAAAAAAAAAAATAAGGAAATAAAATATGACTAATAAAAAATTTCAAATTTGAAAAAAAATGATACAAGACAAACTTTTTTTAACTATAACATTTAATTTTATTCAAAATAATATATTTTATGCATAATTTACAGTACAGTAATTTAAATTTTTTTTATACACGTTTTAATTATTATCACTATTTGCCCAAAAAGACGTTCGTTTGCAAACTAGTAAAAAATCAGATTCTCATGTGATGTATTTGGCTTCTCCTTAAACGAAGTCAAGAATATCTCAGCAATTATTCTCACAAGAGGAAATACAACTAGTGCCAAGTTCACTCTCATATTGTGTTAATGGTTTTCTGTTGACGACGACGATGATTTTATTAATTGTTTATGAACTTAGACTTATGATAATAAAAAGACATTTATTCACCACTGCTGGGAAAAATTTAATTAAAACTAACAACTAAAAATGAAATTCTTATTTTTGTCTTTAATTTTCAATTCCGTTTAAAAATCAAATTTCGTTTTACATCACATTAATTTCAAGTCGCCCGTAAGTAATTTTTGAATTGTTAATTACAATTAAAAATCAGATTTTAATTGTACCCACTGCTATTACTGACCTTTTAAAAATAAACTTGTGGACACTAAATGATTAATAATTGATTACGTTCTTTTTTAAAAAGCAAAAACAGAATGTGATTTAAAATGCAAAATTAACATGCACAATGCTTGAACAAATTTACATTATAATCTTGTAAAATTTAATGTGTGTATACATAAAATGTGTAAATCATAATTTTGATTTCATTATTGCATAAAATCTTACTATTATAAAACACTGAAAATATTGAAATTACTAAGATGAAAGTCCAATTCCAATAATGTGCTATTACTTTCAATATAACGTCAGTGCGCAAAATTTATTATTTAAAGTAATAGCGCATTATCGGACTTCGACTTCCGGTGAAAGACGAATCGCGTAACTTCAAAATTGTGTTAAATAAGTCCTCGTAAAAAGAGACCCAGGTGTATATTCTCCTTTGAAAATGTCTACAAATAAAGTGGTCTAAATGTTGGATGTTTAAACAAGTAAATATATATATATGGCGATGGAAAAAATAAAGTTTTTGGACAGAAAAAAGGAGAGTATATATTTTTTGATGGGATTTAGTGGAAAAGAACATTATATAGTATATAATATCTCATGTTTTGTTAAGCCTTGATTATAATATATTACATATTGTTTATTTTACTGCAAATGAACTTTCCAACATGAATATATAAATAACAAATACTTTATGTGCATAGTATGCATATATAAATTAAGATTATAATATAAAAAAAAATTTAAAAATAATAAATTGAAAAAGAACATTTACACATACATTTATAGTACTGTGTGCATATGTTAAATCATTCATAATTCTGTTTCAATACAATTAAATTCCTGTTCTGAATATTTTATTTTATCACTAATTTTTAAAAATTCTAATGAAAATATAGTGACAATTTTGTTATCAGCAAATGCAGCTTTACTGCTTATTTTAATATTTTTAAGACTGTAACAATTTCAGAATCTATACAACCATTGCCTATTTGCAGCGAATAGCTTAGAATTGTGTGATTCAGATGCTTGGTTAAATTCTTCATAGAGACTTAAGGCTTTCTGATACAATACAAGATATGACTATTAACATTTAACCATAGATATAAGACTTTTCTAATCAAAAAATCTCTTACTTTAGTTAGAATTTTAGCTGTTACAGGGCCACATGTGGCAATGGCATGAATCTATTTCTTTTAATAATTTCTCTGATCAATGACTCATTCTTTTGAAACATCGCTGATTTCTTACTTTTTCTTATTTATTTGAATTTTTTTTTTCTCATTTAATAAAAGTACTTTAGGACTTTTTTTTGGTATTATTGCTTCTTGTGCAATAATACATTTTGCTAAAGATATGTTTTGTACTATATACAGTATAAAACTTTAAAATGATATGTGCTTTTTAATTACAGTAATGAATTGCATTTAGATTGCAAAGAAAATGTGATTTAATAAATTCATGATTGAGAATTAAGAATGTTAAATTTATCAAAAAAAAAAAAGGTTGCCAGTATACTGAGATTCATAAAATTGAATAAGTTTGTAAATTTCAATTATTTCTGTTATTTGCTTGTTTACATTTTTTACGTTTTTTTTTTTTTTTGTATTGATTAGCATATAATTGAAATTGTATACTATCTCAACAATTATTAGAAAAAAACTACAAGTAATTTAGAAATGCAGTTTTAATTGTAAAGTTAAAGAACTCTCAAATCAATTGTAAAATAAGCTTAAAAGGAATTTGTCAGGCGTTGTTAGCCGAGGGATCATCGCATCTGCCTTGCAAGCAAGTAGTTGGTTGCAGACGGTCGTGGGTTCGCGTCCCGGCCAATGCTATGACATATGAGAAAAAAAAAATTTTGAATTAAGTAAAAGCTTCAATTACCCAAAAACAATTCTTTTTTTTTTTTTAAACAAAAAAAAAAAAACAAACAAACAAACAGCAACCCAGAATTAAATAAAGTAAAAAAATATATTAATTTTTGCCAATTTTGTTTTTTCTTAATGATGAATATTCTTATTAATTTTTTATTTACCAAATTTAAGTCATCATAAACATTTACAAATGTTATTGAACCACTCTGGAAGATAGTGTCTCGAAGTCTAATCTAATTTTTCTTAACTATAGCCTCTCTTCTCCACATCATTACCAACAAATATTTTTCATTATCTATCTTACATGTGGTCTCTTTTCAGATTTTTTAACAATCTCTTGAGATACAATTTAGAATATCAATTCTTTAACAAAATGTAAAATCAGTTCCATTTCAGTCTCTTAATTCCTTCAATGATGTCAGTGATACCTATTTGTTCTTTAACTTACGTATTTAAATTTCTATTTCCTCTTGTTACTTCTATCATGCATCTCTCTGTACTTTGTTGAATGATATGAAATCTCTGTATTGATTTTCAGTCACTATCCAAGTATCAGATACATAAGTAAGAATTGGGAAAACAAATATAAAACTTTTCCTTTTCAAGCATGAAGTTATATTTCCTTTTATCATTTAAGTTATTTTTACCAAAAACATTCTATCTAAATTTAATTCTATGATTAATTTCATCCATTATGTTTCATGATTATCCATCTTTATTACTATTTTCTGAAAAAATCCAGTGAACACTATTTTAGTCTTTATCTTTAGTCCTATTTTCTAATTTTTATTTGATAACTTGATAAAACATTTACTGAAACTGAAACTCTGAAGCATTATTTGCAAAAAACAACTACATCATTTGCAAAATCTAATTGTCTTAAATATTCTCTATTTATTTATAATCCCTTAGTTTTCCACTGTAATTCACAAAATACTTATTGTAAAACTGTTGTAAAAGTTTTGGAGATAAGAAATCACCTGGTCATATAACCTTTTCAATGTTTACCACTAATTACAATATTCTGGATTTATATTTTGATGATCCAAAGCTTTAATTACCATAAAAATTCATATGGAATTAAATGCCTTTTCATCAGCTATAAATCCGAAGCATAATAGCAACTATTAATTAGTCCTTTCTATAATTTCTCTCAATACATGGAAGTGATGCACTATGTTTCATTTTTAAATCCAACTTGTTCTTTTGGTTGGTTAGAATCCAAAGTTTAATGTAGACAAACTCATATTATCTTGATAAAGATTTTTATATAGAACTGATACAGAAAGTGATGTCTGTAATTTCTAAGATCTTTTTTATCAGATTTCTTCAATATCAATATATCATTCTTCTAATCATCTGGCACATTTTTATCATTTAGACATTAGGTATACAATTTTGCAAACGTTTTTTCTGTTTCTTCAACAGTTTCTTTTGAAACATTAATAACAATTCTACCATTTCTAGGAGTTATTCCTTTCTTCATAGATTTAATTACGTCTAACTTTTTCATTTAAAATACTTAGTAATTCAGAAGATGTAGGAATTGTAGGGGATACTTTGTTTTGCTGTTCTTTATTACTATATAATTCTAAGAACTCTTCCACATTGTTATCTCTTTTTAAATTCAATTTTTTTTTATGGCAGAAATAACATTGTTTCCAACAATAAGATGTTGTTTACACTTGTGAGACTTTTACTCTCTTATAAAGTTTTCCTTGCCAATTCACAGATATATTTTTGTATATCATTATTAATTCTATTTCATCTACATATTCAATTCTTCTTAATGAACCATTTAAAAATATTTACATATTTCTTTTCTTCATACACTGTCTTGTCTCAGTGGAAAATTTACTAGTAAATTATTAATTTTTTTTGTACTAGTCACTGTTTTTGCGATTAATATCTCTCTCCTTATAAAAACAATAGAATCAGTAATTAAAGATAGGATGCAGCTGCAGCTACTAATAAAGATCTCTAGGTACCAATTTGCTGTAAGGGCCATTCTACAAGGGATGCAGTCAAGAAGTTCATGATACCAGAGAGAAGAGGAAATCTCAACCCATTGTTGTCCAGTTGGATTTTGCAACAGCCTTTGACTCTGTGGTGCCCGGCCGGCTATTTACTGTGCTCAGGCACTTTGGGGTCCCCTTGATATATGTTAAAATCATTGCCAACCTGCTGCTCAATAGAACAATTCATGTAACTCTGGATGGCTCTCTTGCCCCAGGGTTTCAGCCATACATATCCATACCCCAGGGGCACTGCTTAGCACCCTGTGTTTTATTGTATACATTGATCCCCTCTTAAAGGATATAGAGAACAAGTTGCCTGGCATATATGTTCCAGCACTTGGAGAGGTGATACGTCATATCTCATATATAGATGATGTAACCATCATCATTCCATCTGCAAAGTTCCTTCCCCAGCTCTACCAACTCCTAGATGAATATGCTGCCAAGTATCACCTAAAAGTTAATCCTATAAAAACTGCAGTACTGCGAATCAACAAAGGAAAGAACCTAATGTCCAAATTCACTGGGATGCCCCAAAATCTACTAGGTTTCCCAGTGGCGCTGTCAAAATCTGCTGAGGCTGTAGATACAAAATATGCTCATAGAGAAGACTAAAAAAGTGATTAGCAGCTTGTTTTTGATCTCCCTGTCACTCCCAAGCAAGGTGACACTGCTCAATATGTTGGTCTTCTCACAGATCGCACACTACCTTCCAATCATCAAACCAACCAAGACTTTTCAGAACACCATTAACGCAGCATGTACACAGCTGCTATGGAAAAAAACACCAAACAAAATAGTCTGCATTAGTCTTCGGAAAATGCAGAAACCAAAGGATATGAATGGTCTTGGGTTGCATGCAATCCAGGTACATGCAAAGGTAATAGCAGTACTGAAGGCATCAAAAGAGACAGACATGGAACTTCAAACTGCCAGTACAGTAGAACCTACTAACACCCCACCGCCTATAAAAAGCAAATGGATAGCAGAAATGGAGGTCTATGTGGCAGGGCTCATGCCGGACACTGGTCAGCTTTTTAGCAACAAAAAAACCTATTGGGACACGTTCAAGTACATGTATCCCATTCAGCAAAAAACCCCAGGAAGACTAGATATATCCATAAAGTTACTGCTTAAGAAAGCTAGATCTTGGGCCATGAAGCCCAAATTAATAAATTTCATTATAAAATACCAACTCAATGTGCTTCCCACAAGGCAATTTATGGTGGACTGCAGAGAGTTCAAAAACATTGCTCCAATAAGTGCCCTCTGTGATAAAGAGGAAGAGACAATGGACCACACTTTCTCTCACTGCAAAAAATTCATAGATCTTGAAATGACTGCATTTTAGTGTCCAGTCAGGATGTGCCTCTATTCTGAAGATATGTAAAGCAAAGAGGAGTGGCACTTTCGCCATGATCCGGATGGCGATAATACTATTCGCAAAATGGCTCACCAGGTATCACTTACATATTCCAGTCCAACATAAAAAGTCCATGGGAGGTTTTCAAGGAACTCATGTTTAAGTTAAGAACAAGAAATCACCTAATGGGCCCGGCTAAACTGTTCTCTGATACCTGAGAGCAGATGGCTCTAGACCAGATACCAAACATTACTACTAAAATTCTGTCCAAACTATAGAAATGGATGGTAAACTTATATCATGCTGTAGTAAGTGGGACAACTGCAAATGGTGGCCTACATGCACCAATGAGGATGACAATGTTGCAGGGATTAGTGGGTCCCTAAATTTGCAGATTCATGTCTGCAAGGGATGAAAACACCCCTGCAATGCAAAGAGTGATGTGATACATCTGACAAACCTTGGTTTTAATTATCTAATAGCCAGGGTGCCACAAATAATTGGGGATCCCATGGAATCTAGTTAACTACACAGGAATAGACCAGTGCAGACAAAATCACAGGTCTGAATAGGACCAGGTCCCTTGTGTGGGCAAAGCATGAATCCTTAATTTCAAGCAATTTATGTACCATAATTCATGTAGTTTTCAAAATAAATTTATTTCTTAATAAAAAAAATACCATTCAAGTTTAAATCTATCTTCAATGTTTGTTAATATTTTAAATCAACTGGCATGTTCTAATTAAATTCATTGAGGTTCTAAAGGTTAGGGATATCAACTGTTAATACTATTTTTTTTTAGTTTTTCTGTTGTTTTTTTTTTTTTTTTTGCAATAACACATATTCTTATATTCTCAATGACCTCTTTCTATGTTGAATCTATTAAAAATATTATAATCTTAAAATACATATTTTTCGGTAGTCTAAATATAATACATTTCTTCTGAACCTTCATTTGGATGCTTCCATGTTCATTTTTATTTACCATTTTTCTCAAGAAAAATATTCATAATATAGTTTTTTTCTTTTTCTACAAACTCCACAAGATTGTGCCCTCATTTCTGCCATTATAACCATATTTACTCATAGCACTTCCACTTTTCTATTGTGTACCAATTCTAGCATTAAAAATACCCATGATAATTTAAAAATATTATTTGGTCTAACCAAAGCAGTTTGCGAACCTATATAAAAATTATTTAATTCTTCATCACGATGAGAATTTATTGGGAAATTACCTGCATTTAATATTTTCCATTAATTTAAATCTTGTCATTCTGGCTGATATACTATAAATTTTCACAATGTTGTCCTTCCATTTTTTTATAGTTTTTAAAACAAAGAATAAGTTGTGATTTTGTAAATTAATTGCCATTTCATCTTTTCTTTTACAAATTCCAATAATACATCCTTTAATATTAGACTGATTTTGTAATTTATGCAATATTTCTTCACTTGAACATCATTTGCAGTTCTAAGTACCTAAATAAAAGATCATTACTGAATAGTGTTTAGGTCTGTGACCCCTATTTTTGGCTGTCAACCACTGTCTAGAATACTGATTTTACTTCTTGAAATAAGAGCCATAATTTTGGTTTTCTCTCTCATGATTGTAAATATTTGCAGAAAAAACTCAACTTATGTTTCTTGAAGTGTATTGTTAAACAGTCAATCTACATTTGTTTACCATAAAATAATCACATAGTACTAACAGCTGCAGTGACAAAAATATATAGGAACTTGCCGTATTCTATTTCTTTAAGGCAAAGAGGAATCAAAGGGTCCCTTTACAGTTAACAGCAAACTTCTTTCTGTAGCCATAATATTTAAATATAGACATATCTGTATTTATAAACATTTATCCAATATTCATCTACAAATAACTGTAAAATTATTATATGTATTTAGTATACTATAATGAACTTAAAAAAAAACAAACAAAACAATAACATGAATATACATATGATAACATGAGAAAATTTTTTCTGACAGTTTATAATTTATTTTTATTATAATTAAACATAAAATTTAAACAATGAATTTAGTTAGAAATGCTTTCCCAGTCATCTTTTTCAAAATAATCAGATTATCACTCTTTAAACATTTCAAATGCCTCAAATTAATATGCATGTATTATTTTGTTTATTTGTGCAATCTTTTGTCTAAATTGACAGAATGCTTTCATGAAATACTGCAGTATTATCTTTTACTATATTATTAATATTTTTATTTTGCCTCTTTTAAGGTCATTAAAAAAACTGTAAAAACTTTCATAGTGTTTTTTAAACTAATGTATGTAAGATACCATTTTTAGATGCATCCTATTACAATAAATCAATTTACCAAGATATAAACATCATGAAGTTAAAAAGAGAATTTAGAATAAATCAAAATTGATATAAACAAATTAATCTGATCAAAGTAACAAATTTTTCATAGGACTTTTTGTGATATATAAAAAAATCCAACTTCAAAATTGATTTTACATTAAATTGCTTTATATGAATTCCTCAGATTTATCATAAAATTGCAATCTTGATTTTTTTTATTGGTGCAAATAAATTAAATAAATCTATAATTCTCCATTACATCAAAATTTTGCAATATTATATAACAGAATAAAAGAGTAATGCCTAAACAATCTCCATAAGATATATATATCAAATGCATCCTTCTTGTGCTTTTTTTTCTTTTCAAATTTAATTTCAACTAGCTAAAGAAATTGATAAAGCAACAAATTATTCTGATAGTTACTTTTAGCTTTAGGAATATTACTTTAAAATGAACAAGAGCATAATGGGGGGGGGGGGTTTACAAATACATTCTAACGCATTAATTTTAACCAGATATTAATGCTTAAGCATATTTTTTTTTGTATACAAATAATAACAAGTATGTAAACAACAAATATTAATGTATTTATCAATTAAATTTATAAAATCTAACATCATATACGTAAATCAAAGAAATAAAATAAATTGCTTCATTTCTTTCTTTTGAATTAAATTAATAAAATATTTTATAGTAGTAGTTTATTTTGTGTATTATTATATATATGACAAATAAAGACAAAATAATTAATATCATTTAAATATTATGGGTAATGATACATATGTAAAATTAGAATTGACTCAAAATATTTATGCAGTTATGACCCTTGAGATTGAGCTAATCTTTTCTAATAATTTGCATTCACATACCTTGTTTATCATCTGGCATTTAAATGATTACTAAAACTCATACTAGTGGGATAATCATGATGGGAGAAAAAAATTATTTCAGAATATTATTTTCAAAAAGTTTTGCATTCATATTTAAAAACATTCACAATATCTAAATAAAAAATAAAGATTGACTAAATTTGCAATTTTTAAAAAAAAATTATTAACAAATTAATTAGTTCACATTAAAACAAATATCTTATTTGAACTTAAAATATTAAAAGTTAATTTTTGTCAAAATTGGTTTAATTTGTAGGCAAAGTTTATTATTAATTTCACTGATCTGTAATTGAAATATTTCATTATATTACTATTTCCTTACTATCACTTTAATATAAATATATATATATAAATGTCATTAAAACACATAAAATTTATATTTCAATCAATTAATTAATGAAATAACATGTTATTTTAATGTTATATTATTTACAATATTTCTCTGTTGAATTTTAAATAAATTTATTTATATAGTAAAGATAAAGGAAAATCAATTAAAAATATTTCAAATGATTATTGAAATTTTCATTTTTTTTAATTAAAAAAAAAGTGTGAAAAGAGGAATTCAAAGAAAGAAAAAAACTTGCAAGATAAATTCATTTCCTGGTTACACAAGAACAAAAACATACACACACATTATCAATCTTTTGTTTATATTTAACATCTGATAAACTAAATATGAGTAATTTAACTAATAAAAGAAGTACCAGTGAAATTACAATTCAATTCTCAGAAATATAAATTTTAATCTTTTTTTTTAAAAATCTGCTTGTACTACAAAAGTAAAATTGTCAAAAAATAAATATATCTAATTTTTTTTAACAAAACAAAAGTTTTGCTTGTTTTAAAAACTTGCCACCAGATAGGAGGATTTTTAAAATTCATTGGTTCCAAAATCATTATTAGTTACAAGTTTAACAATTATAAAACTTTCATTTTACCAAAAAAATTTAATTTTAAAATACAATCTATAATGCAATTTTATTTTAAAAAAGGACATATGGAGTACAATAACAGTAATCATTGTGGTATCCAATCTCTTTAACAATAAACTTGAAAAGTATTCCTTTAAAATATAAACATTCAAAAAATGTGCACCTAATTTTTGATTGAATTTTATTCTGCATATATAATTTTCTATATGCAGTTCAATATATTTATTTAAGAACATGGCAAAACGAAATGCTGCTTAACATAAAGTTTAAAAAGTTCCTTGTTATTTAGATTATAAATCTAGGGTTCAAAACTTTGGATAATTTGAATGCTATGATACAAAAATTTGTGGAATTTTGATTTTTTTTTTTGTGATAAAAAATATACAATGCTATAATTTGATTTTCTTCAAATATTATTACTACTGTTCTATGACCATACTTTGATCAGATTAATTTCATTTAGTAAATATGTATCATGATTATTTACTTTTGATAGATGAAACAAGGTCACTTGTCATATGAAATTTCTTAAGGTATTTTTATGCATATTTATTCCAGTGATTGTTAGTATCAAAAGTCAGCAACCCCTAAGCTTCAGATGCTGATCATATTGCCATTCAAAGCAGTGCTAAAAATTGTAATAACTGATTTGTTCACTTATACAGTAATTTGCTTACATCTACTTCATGGGCCAATGTAGTGTCTAAAAATAGCATGTCCATCTTAGATATGTTATCACATTAGCAATAACACCTCCTGTGTTATAGTTAACAGATATTATTTACCCTAAATTTAGTGACACAAACTACACCTCTAATGAACTTCACAAATAAACAACATGACGATAACAATTTTGAGTATCATTCTCAAAATTTACCTAACGATATTCAATCCCAGCTTATGACGGTCTGGGATAAAAGTGACACACTGGATTCATTTCTATCCGTCAACCACAATCCTATATATATTAAAATTTTTCCAAAACTATAAATAAACCTTAATTGCAAAACACCTGAAAAAACTATCTCCTTTGTTTGCAAAAATATCTGATACTATCACCATGACAGAAGTAGCATCTCCCCAACATTTTAAAAACATAATATGCCAGACATTAAATTTGCCATAATAAATGTGTGTGAACTGAAGTCATATAACTGAATTTCACAGTTAAGTTAACTTGTAGATAAACCATCATGGTGGTATATCTTTGTCATTGCAGAAATAAAAATTTCTTTGTCAACCAAAACAATTATTTTTTTATATTCTAAACAGTAAATATATATTTCAATATAAGCCCAATATCAGACCAGTGCAACGCATAGGATTTCTAGATAATGCAATTATTCTTTCCATTATCTTTTAATTACAGCAGTACTATCTTATAGCAACACATTCAAACCAATAAGACAAAGACATAGCGAACACTTTTCATGGCTCAAGAAAAAATCTTGTTATCTAACCTGTGCTTTGTGGGAATAACAATCAAATTTAGAACAGACAAAAATTTAGATAAATTTAATAAATGATTAGACAGAACCCATATACAAATTTATTATGAAGATTCAATTTGGTTGTTAACAAGGTATTAATAGACCAATGAGACTGTTAATAAGCCCTAGTTCCATTTTCAGATCTTTAGAGATGAATCTCTGGCTCTTGCACTTATTTTCATGAATACAATTTCAAAAGTCCAAAACAGTTATTATCAACTTGGCAGAAAAGAGGCAGTAAAAAGAAAGAGAATTTATTACCTTTGTTCTTAATGTCACTACAATTATATATACTCTGAAACCCATGTATATGGCTTGTTCCCTGTTCTATCATTTTTAATAAGAAATAAAAAGTCCTTAAAAATAAAAATAGTTTAATACATACTTAAAGGTTCTCAAATTTTTAACTAGAAATACTATGAACGAAATTTGACACTATAATATTTTTCAGAGGATTTTCTCAAAATATGAAAATAAAGATTTTATTATGTTGAATTAGAAAAAGTTAACAGCTACAAATACTTTGGTCAGATTATTAATACAGATGGAAACATAATGGATGAAATTAATCTTAGAATTAAACTTGGAGTGCTTTTGGTAGAAATAACTTGATACTAAAAAAAAATAGGCCTATGTGTTTGAAAAGGGTTTTTTTTAATAAATGTGTTTTACCAGTTCTTACTTATGGATCTGAGACTTGGACACTTAATAGCAGAGCAATACAGAGACTTCAGACCACTCAAAAAAGTATGGAGAGATGCATGTTGATAGTAACAAGAAAAGATCGAAAACGCAATATATGGGTAACAGAACAAACATTGTGTTACTGACCTCATTGAAAAAAGTAAAAGACTGAAATGGAATTGGGCTGGGCATATTACTAGAAGAGGTGATAATAATGGACAATTGAAATCTTAAATTGGATTCCAAGAGATTGTAAAAAACCCAAAAAGAGACCATATGAGATGGATGGATGAAATAAGAAAGTGTGCAGGGATGATGAGGAGAAAAGAACCTAAAGATCGGAGATGGATTGAACTTGATAAGGGTTGATGATGATGATAATATGAAAGATGCTATACCTATATAATGGTGAATTTCATAAATTTTATATGTGCTTTTATAAAATTAACAATTTTCTTGTGTCATTTATGGTTATAGTGCCAGTACTCTGAATTTTAAAAAAAAAAACCAAATTCATTTCATTTTATTAACTTCAATTTTTTTTTTTTGCACCACTGAGTATTGAATCAGTGGATACCAGAAGTTTATTGTACCAATTGAATTTATGTATACAAGTCAACAGATATTTTTATCATAAAATAGTTCTCAAAATATCTTTAACATTTCAAGTTTTAAAAATGTACGAGTTAAAAATTAACAAGAAAAACAGTATTTTAATATATATCACAATGATCTTAATTGATACCCCAAAATGCTTCATAAATCAAGAATCTTGCGTAAAAATAAAACAATTATAATGATGTCCTATGGCAAAAACTAAATTTATTATCCTAAATGAACAAAGAATATGTGGATTAATTCTTTTCTTAATTCCTTTATTCAACATTTAGAGAGAATTTAAGTCATAGCCTAGGGAAAAGTTATTTACTCCTTTTGTTTACATATACATTGAGCTATGTTTAATTTAAAGTTTACATATTAAATCTTGTTTAATTATTACAATCAAAGTGTTAAAAGTGAGATGCTATCTCCAGCATTATATTATTAATTATGAGTTTAATAACTCTTAAGTGCCATATTCCATCTGGTTGATTAATTAATTTCACTCTAAATTACCAACAAAGTTGACAAAGGTATGCTTACAAACATCAGAACACACACGAATATGTGGATTCATTCTATTCTTTGTTCAATATTTAGAGTGCTTTTAAGTCATAGCCTAGGGAAAAGTGATCTACTCCCTTTGTTTAGATATCCTAAATTCAATATAAATATTAAAAGCATAAGTGACAATCTAAGCAGATTGTTCAATATTAAAATATTAAATTACTATAGTTTTTTTAAATTTTTTGCCTATGGAGAGGATCAGATAAACCTTTAACTTTTGTATTTATTATCTAAAATACAGAATGGATGGACAGGACACTTAATTTTCTTAATCAGAAAACACAAAAGCCAAACAAAATTATGAAATCGCATAGCGACTATAACATTAGAAAGTTATTTGATAAACTTAACACGAGCCCTTAAAAAGAAACAACAGAAAGCACTTCCAGTGAAACCAATCATTTATTTTACAACCAATAAGGTTTAATTGACTCCAAACACATAGCTAATAGCTCACAAAAACAAAAAAATCTGTTTATGGAACAAAAACAAAAAATTGACATAACTACAGAAATGAGACCCAAAGCTGATTTGATCGAATCAATTGTAACCCGTAAAAATTTCTGAAAATAATAGTGGAGGCTCCACCAAACTTCATAAATCTGAATCCTCAAATGAAAATAAAAAAATTAAATACTCAAAAACAAAGTAAAATATCTAAAACAAATTTTTTCCATTTAAAAAAAATCAAGAAATTAGTTACGGTGCAGAAAGTTCTAGAGATTTTAAAAACTCAGATGGCGCTTCACTGGAAGTGGCCAATTTCTTCCATAACACATATTTTTTAAGCCAAAAGACCAACAGAGAATTAATACTACAGGCTCACATTGAAGATACAGATAAAGATGCAGAGCCTCAAGCTCTTTCTGACAAATTTACATTGTCACAACAAAGTAGACACAAAAAATAGACTCGTTTTCCAATATGATAAAACGTGATCACATTCACAGCCAAGCACTAAATGAAAATCAATCACTAAAAACTCAACTCCGACACAATGTCAAACCATAATACAATTTGCAACAAGCAATTACAAATCACATACAAGTCCAACAATCAAGCAGTCAATCACATACTATAGCACTTTGCAAAAACAAAATTAAAACTACAAATATAATAACAGGTAAATCTACCACACAATCAAACATCCTCGATTTTGTGGAAGATGAATATTACTTATTCAATGATAAATAACATAGATCTCAAGCATTTCTTCAAAACTCACAAACAACCATGAATAATTATCATGAGATAAGCCAGGAATTCAATTCCAGAATACCGCCGCTTTTGTTCAACTCCTTCTTACACTATCATAGTGATCTTATGTTAATCTTAACTACTACTAATGATTACTGCAACTTGTTTATGTTCCCTATAGATGACTTTTTTTGAGCTCCTCAAAAGTCAACAATTAAGTAATTCAATAAAAAGAATATTTCACCATCAGAACAAAAGATACTTAGTAATAGAGTTTCACAATTTATTACAAAAAGAACAATTCAAAAGAAATCAACTTTACCTCAAAAATAGACATCTCATAAAGATAGATATGAATAAACCCAGACTTATTCATGAATTAGCATGAAAATGCTATCTAAACTTTAATTAAAATAATCTTCCAATGACTTTTAGCTAAATTTGGAAATATTACAAATTTCAAATACATAACAGAAAAGAAGAGCAGAAATAGAACTGCTTTCAAACAGGGCAGACTTCTCGCTTAAATTAAACCAAGATTATTCTCCACTGGACATTCCTTCCACACTAGAGGAAGCAAAATGACCAATTTTCATCTCGATTAGAGGTATGCAGCAACAATGTTTCCTCTGTGGGGAACATACTAACTAGTAAAGGCATGTCCAAAAAAAAACATGGTGCACATTTTTAAAGACTTCTAGAAATAATAAATCAATGAAGACAGTATGGAAATCTCACAAACATTAACAGAAGCCATAACCAAAATGAAAACAAAAGAAGGCAATGTGAACAGTATTACTTTGCAACATACACCATAACTTCCGAACATCATCCAACAACTGGATCAAAACTTGAAATACTAGAAACACAGACCCATCAAGAACAACAAACAATAATTAAACAACAAATACCAAAACAACCATCATCTTTACAAATTAATCTGAAAGATCAAACAATACTGAACAACAAAAAAACCCCCACAAGATTCAGCTGAATCACAGCAGGATGAAATCTGCAGATTCTGATCTTGAAACCAACTATTCTCAAATCTCTCCACACAAAGTGTGCAACAGTAGAAGTAAAAAAAGAAAAAAAGAGAACAAAAAGAAATGATTCTCAGAACAGCTGAACAGAGAACCAATCTAAAAATATACCAACTATAAAATTTCAAAAAGCAAATATGATCAACTCAATTACAAACTCTCAAAATTAAGTACTAGAACAAGGCCAAACAAAAACAACAGCATCAAATTGGGTCATTCTGACTCAAACACCACAAGTTCTTGAGGATCAACTAATCTTAATTGATGATGAGTACACAGAAGAATAAAGCAATCTTCACACCTATACACAATTAAACAATGCAGTTAAAAATTGCAGGAATTAATGTGAGGGGGCTCAATTCATTGGATTGGGTACATGCAATCAAAAACTGATTGAACAAATCAAACTTACATATAGTATGTTTTTCCAAGACCAAGCTAAATTTTCAGTCTAATATTAAAATACAGTAATTAATGCAATAACATGGTTATTTCCACTATCTACCTGTGAATACTGCTTCGTCTGGAGTGGCATTTTTAATCAATAAAAATCTTGAACATCAGCAACTAAGAACTTTTCACATTAGCAAAGAACTATTTATTAACATCACCATTAATAATAACCCCATAAATATAATTTACCTTTATCTTAAGAACACATTAGCAAAGAACAATTTATTAACATCACCATTAATAATAACCCCATAAATATAATTTACCTTTATCTTAAGAATGACACCAATCTAATTCATACAGTGATTAATAAAATCAATGCCCTGCTTTCATCCAATAATTCACCTCTATCTTCTTTGGGGACTTTATCATGACCTATCACCAGTTTACTAACAAATACTTCCATCTGTTAAATTAACAAAGTTTTACTATGCGGGGAAGGTTTCTTTCCTCCTCAATCATTCTCCTTTTATACACAACACAAGCAATCATTAATTGACCTCTTTTATTCCCCCGAACTTCATTATAACCTGCACACCAAGCTGTGCAGTTAGTGCCATTGTCAGACCACCTTGCTATAAAACTCTCACTACAACTAGATACCAACATGATAAGTCTTTCAGACCACACAAAAACTATAAGACTTTTGAACAAAGCTACAACACCAGAATGGATATTCTCAGAAGCATATATCCTTCTAAATGAAATACAAGTACTTACTTCGCCACCCATACAAGCATGGTGTGCTTTTGTAGGAATCTTGAGCACCCTCATTAACTTTCACACAAAAAAAAATAAGGGACCAAATCAACTTCTAAAAGAACTCGACTCAATTAGTGACAGGCTAAGCTCACTATCCCTCACAAATACAAAAATTCAAGAAATACTGGAATTAAAAACTCAATATCATGAAAAACAAAAAACTCGCTCAATACATTGCTACAAAGAGTCCAAAATCTTTTTGCAAATAGCCATAACTGGACTAGAAATTACATTTGGATCAGCTGCTAGACCAACACCATCGATGATTATCATTAACAGCAAATAATATATTGGACCAAAAATGTTAGATAGAAATTCACTCTGATTTCAAAGAGAAAACATATGGAATTGTACCACAAACAATCACAAGCATGACATAAATGAAACCCAAATACTGCAAAAGCTACAGGCATTTTCCAAAAGCACTCACTCCGGCCTTCTCACAATCCCTAAATTTGTACTATTACACCTTAGTCACTACATTATTCCCATAGTCAAGAGGATGTTTGACGTGCTGGTGTAAGACTTTCAAAACCTTCCAGATTTGTACCCAGTGGCACTGGTCCCTTTTCTTAAAAAACAAGAAAATCCATCTACTCTCAACAATTTATGACCCATTTCCATGATACCACTGCTGATTAAGACAATTGAAACCCTAATCAAGGACCGGATTCAACCCCAACTCTACTCTCATATTTCATTTTTTCAATTTGCCCGAAAGGGATCTTCCACCATTGATGTGGTTCAGTGCTTTCTTTTGCTAACCGAACACATCAGACAAACCAAAAAGACAAGGCCACTGATCATATAACTGGACTTCTCCTCAGCATTTAACTCAGAAATACCATTTGTACTGTTCCAAATGATGCAGAAGTATCAGGTGCCTGAAGTGTACAAACCTTTTACTAAATCGTTCCATATTTACTTCTTTGGATGGAAGGTTGTCCACAGGTTTTAGACCTCACATCTCATTTCCAAAGAGTTCCCCCCTGGCATCACTATGTTTTATAACTTACATCAACCCCATGTTCAAGGACATCGAGAATAGCTTGCCAGGCATTTACATTCCTGCCATCAAAAACAAATCAACCATATCTCCTATGTGGAGGATGTTACTATTTTTCTTCCCAGTGAAGTTCTTCTTCCAACATGTTTCACAATTATTAACAAGCATGCCAAAAAATTAAAATTAACAATACTAAATCTTCCATCTGGAGAATTAAAACAGGAACAACAATCCCATCCAGATTCACAGCCAAGCCACAGCTTTTCCTAGGATTCCCCAAGCCAAAAACAATCATGATTAGAGAAATTCAAAATTCAATCCTTCAAAAAACCAATAAAACAATCAATCATCTCTCCAGTATCTTGCTTTCAATTCCTGGTAAAAAATCATACTCCTTAACATGCTAGTGTTTTCAAGACTCAATTACTATCTACCAATCATAAAGCCTACTAAAACCTTCAGTAAACAAATAGGCTCATTATGTACTAAGCTGTTGTGGAAAAGGAAGGTTGTGGCCATGGGCATGGCAAAGGCCCAAATGCCTAGAGAACTGAATGGCCTTGATCTACACTCAGTTGCTACATTATACCTGCAAAAATCGCTAAACCTGCTACACAACTATTCACTAGAAATGGACTACGCAAATTTAATCCAAGAATTTCAACCTCTTGACATGCCACCTTGCCATGGTAAGGGATAGTTGACTGGCATCGAAACACACATCGATAGCTGTATAAACTTAACTCCAAACATCTTCAATGAAAAAGAGTCCTACTGAGAAATGTAAAAGCTAAAGAAAGATTGCCCCTCAGCACTCCATAATGCTATTCACTTAAACAACAAATTATTGATCAAAAAAGACAAACACTGGTTTTCTGGAACCCAAATTTATTGATTTTCTTCTGAAATTAAATCTCTCATCATTATCCACTAATCACTTCCTCATTACGAAAAGGAGATTTAACAAAATTAGCTCTCAATGTCAACTCTGTCAGAGAGAAGAGGAAACAATTCAACACATTTTCATGGATTGTCCATCTCTCAGCATTCTTAGGTCTTTCATTGATGAAAAGGTAAAATGCTATTTCTAATCCATCAAGCAATTAAAGCTGGCAATTTTGCTAACTATTAGATTAGCAATTTTCCTATCCTTTGCTATCTGGCTAACGAGATGTGGTTTTGTTCTGGGTAACATGAATCCCAGTACCCTTCAAGCATTTAAAACACTCATCAAGAGTAATACCATTAGAGATAAAATGTTTGCCTTGGATTGGCTGCAACAACAAACCTGGGCCGGCATCTCCATGTTGGTGCACTGATTACCGCCAAGATATCAATGACCAAATTAGTGTCTCACCTCATCAACACATTACCAAAATGAGCTCAGTCATGTATGAGATCTTTCCCAGACTATCTAAAGACTACCAATTAGGGGATAGACACACCCTCTACCTCAACGACAAAAGTTAACACTTTTAATCATGAACTGAATAGCTAAACTTATAAGAAAATGATGGACAGATCTCAAGATGCCAAATCCAAAACTCAACCAAACTAGCTAAGAAAATAAAATCTACAACATAATCAATCGTTTCACTGCTACAAGCTGATGTCTCAAGTATAAAGAACTATAAAACATATTTATATTAAACATTACCCACAATTCCATTTACTTCCTATCTTCTTAAAATTAAAGGAATTTTTAAATAAATAAAAAATATGGAAAAAAAATGTGATTTTATTTCTTTTTTTTTTGTATGATAAAAATTTCTTTTTATTTCTTTGCTATGTCTTCTTATAAAATTGTAAGTAAAAATGGTAATTTTTTTGGAAATAAAACATTTAATAATTTATTAAATAATACAAAGGAAATTTTTGATAGGAAGACTATTCCGGGTGTAGTGCATATTATTCCTTATTTTCATAAGAAGGTTTATATAGGTCAGAGTAGTTTGAACTTAAATGAAAGAGTAAAGGTACATAAAAGTAGGGTTAGAAATACATATCTTAGTTCTGCTTTGTAGGTTCATGAAAATGATACAGGCCACACTATTAATTTTGAGGAAGCTAAGGTTGTCTTTTTTGAGAGAAATGAAATAAAAAAAAATTAAAGAATCTTTATTATTAAAAAATTATGATTCTGAAACAATTAACTTATTTAAAAGTTCTTTCAATATTAAAAGTGGATGGGAAGTAAATGGAATTGTGGATAATGTTTAATATAATTATGTTGTTGTTTTGTAGCTCTTTACACTTGAGAAGTCATCTGCTTGTAGCAGTGAAACCACTGGTTATGTTGTAGATTTTATTTTCTTGGCTAGTTTGGTTGAGTTTTGGATTTGGGGTAATTTTGATTAAATTCAGTATATATATAAAATGTTAAAAATCCAATTAAAAAATAAGGATTAAAATGGGAGGCATATTATTAATAAAAAAAAAGTATTAACCTGTGTGTAAGCATTTCAATCACTGCAAATTTATTAAAAACAATAATTTATTGTTGCCATTTTGAGTTCTAAGTTGGCAAGTTTAAATGATTAAATTAAAATTTATTTTTGGTACACTTTATGTTCTGTTACCAAAATATTAATCTGAAATTAGTTAAATAAAAATAACTTTAAGAAATATACACATTTTAAAATTTATTATTAATGCACTTTGTTTTTGATATACACCCGGGTCTCATTTTATGTGGATTTTTTTAATGTGATTCATGTTTCTTCTTAATATCTTTTTATGTGGGTTTTCTTTTATGTGATAAAGAAGTCCATATTTCACTATATTTATTAGATATCAAGAAATTTAAATTATTAATAACTTATTTTGACTTGAAATACTTTTTTTTTCAAAAGTATAACATTATATTAGCAGCTAATGTCAATATGGCCTGAAGCTGTATTTAGAATCTTAGCTTCTATGTAAATAACCTACTTATACTTATGAGTAAATAATAATAATAGATTTATACTTTCAAGTATAAAAATATTACAATAAATAACAAAGTTTTGTAAACTGAAAATAATCTTTCTACCGATAATGTATAATCTTTTTGTTTTGATTGTAATCTCATTTTTTAAATATAGAAACAAAATATGAACATTTAAAATTTATTTCAGTAGTAAACACAAATATTTATCAAATGAAGACAAATTTATTATTTTCTGGTAAGTATTAATCATAGATTTTATGTTAATGTGTGAGACAAAGAAAAATGTTAGAAAATGCTGAAATCTGAGAGAGTTTCCTGTAATGAACAACCTCTTAAATACCAATGAGAGTTAAATTAGTTATATGTCTAGATATCGCGAGCTTTATAAACAATTAGTAATATCATTGTCTCCAAAGTTTAATCACTGATTACATTGTCAACAGAAAACCATTCACACAGCACAATACTGAAAGTGGCACTAGTTGTACTTCCTCTTGTGACAAATCTGATTTCTTATCAGTTTACAAATGAACCCCATATTGTCAAATAGCGATAATGATTAAAATATGTATGAAATAATGTAAAATTAAATAATGTAGTTAATAAAAAATAAATAAAAAAAGTTTGTCTTGTATCAATTTTTTTCAAATATTTGATATTTTTTATTAGTCATACTTTATTTCCTTATTTTTTTAATGCGAATTTTAAAGTAATTTTTCCTTGTTGCTTTGCTTTTTATGTGATTTCTGAAAATTACAGACCCTATCCCCCATTTTTCAAGGTAAGTTAAGTCTATTTTAATGTGATTTTTTTAAATGCAGGTTTTCTGTGGAACCTATCTACCGCATAAAATAGGATCCAGGTGTATAATCAAAATGTACTTAGTCATCTACTGAATAAAATTTGTATTTTTTTTTGCTTTAAAATTTTTTTTTTAACACTCCCAATGAAAAACCACCATCATGCTATAGACTAATACTGATTAAAAATTTAAGCAAGTAAGTGATATTTTTTTAAAGTTATATTTAGGGTACTGTTCTATTAGCCACGGCTGCTGCTTGATGTCTTAATTTCTATGCAAAAGCAGAATTATGCCATTTACATGGCCGCTCACCCAAATTATGGCTTGCTTTGTGTTACGCACTTTATCTGAATGCTCACAGTTCAAAATTCACTACAGTATCATGTGAGCATGGTTGGACTTCAGCCTGCCACAACTCTTCAAATATGCATGACAAACTAATTAGCTTATACTCACCTGATGTACTATTACCTATTAACCTTGTCACTATGCTTCCCTACTCAACATGGAAGCTTCAAAACAATCTAAAAGGTATGGACAAGCATGATTTCACTGAGCTCATGCAAAAAGTCATATTTGCATGAGAACACATATAAGACAAATAAAATGGCTGACTGCAAAACTAATTGTGACAACTGAAGTCCACAGAAGCTGGTGTGGTTGCATTTTCCCAGGACAACATACTTTACATGCCACAAAATAAGTGTATGGCGAAATGATGAGACGGAAGATTCCCAAAATCATCTTGCAGTTCAGGTACAAGTTTTGTTTCTGTCAGTGAAAGTATTTTCTTTGAAAGGAGACTTGGTTTGGCAGCTCTGGAATTGTTCTTGAAAGCCTTACAGCTTGTGTACTACTGGAGCTTCAATGAGCTGACCCTAGAACATGCCCTTGCTGATCTGGAGATGTATAGAAGTGCCATGATAAAGTGGACCAATGCTCTATAGGAGCTGTGCTGTGAGAGCCTGGCCTACCACACCTGCCATCAAATCGATGGACCAGGTTTGATAGTGGAGATGGATGACATGCTGTTGAGCTGGAGGAAAAACCAAAAGGGCAGAATGCTTCTTCACCAGTGGATCTTTTGCAGACTGTGCGGAAGCTCAGTGAAAGCTTTGCCACAGCTGTTCCCTCACATCTGCAGCTACTTTTATGCAGGCCACATGCGACAATGTCAAACCTGGATCAAGCATCTATTCCATCTGCTGGAATGGTTACAGAACCTTGGAGTTGGAGGCTGCAGGTTTCCAGCACATGACAGTGAACAATCGCTACCACTTCATAGATCCTGCTATAGGTGCCCACACCCAACACACTGAACATGTTTGGGGCTCACTGAAGTGATGCAACAGGAAGTAGTGTGGAACAGTTAGGAAATCTCTGGACAATTACCTGTCTGAGTTCCTTTGGTCATGTCTTCACAAAGGGCAAGATGTCCTCCAAGCCATCTTAGCAGAGACGAGTCTCACTAGAAAAGAGGAGACAAGTCCAATGTAGAGCTTTTTTTTCCTGCAGTAAATTGTTTGTTGTTGTTTGGAAGTTTATTTCCCCATGTTTTTCAAGTTGTTGTGAAAAGAAATGAATGTTGTTTATAACAACAACAACAATTGTTTCTAATCAATAAATAGATCCATGGAATTTATTTATCTAGTATAAATAATTTTTTTTGTTTGTTTTGGAGAGGAGAGATAATTTTTTAATTAATAATAAAAACAAGACAGGAAATAAGTATTTAGTTAAAAGAAAAACAAACAGGTCTAGTAATGTTATATTTTAGTGTTTTTGCATAGCAACACCACCACCAAATGGCCGGCCCTAGCTAATAGAGCAGTACCATATTTAGTATCTTTTGATTATATAAAGTTGATTATTAACTGCATAATGCATGAAATAATCCCACCCACCCCCAACTTTTTTTAAAGCCAATATGGTTCAGATTTATAATGTCAGCATTTCTGCCTTTGGTAAAATTAGCATTTATAGTTTTAAAATAATTAATTATTGATGGGAGAGTATGTGCCAATTTTCTACTGCAAGTGTGATGAGTAGTTCCTTCAATAACTTTACATATTGTACTGAATAAAATTTATATTTCTTTTGCTTTTTTTTTGTTACTGTTTAAGATGAAAGACTTATTTACATTGGATGGATTACAAACTACAGTGCAAGAATACTGGATAAAATTTAGGTAAGTACAGTAATCATATTTCTAATTATTTTGATTGAATACTGCACAGTTCTATATTATTAAAACATAAATACTATATATAATAAGTAAATCCTGTATTGTACTACAACTTTCTTCACATGAATGCCACTATTTTATCTTCTTATGTTGCTTTCATAAAGTCGCTATCTTATCACACCAATGATTTTATAAAATAGTTAACATTTAAAATAAAAATTATAATTTTTTTTAAAGATTTGTTATAGAGAATAGTTAGTTAATTGTTAACAAAAATAGTTGATATAAATTAATGATAATGATTACGGCAAATCTTTGATAAAAATCCATTATGTATTGGGGAGGGGGGCGTTGAAAGAGAGGGAAGCCTATATATAATAGTTAAAATATTAATAAATGCCAACAAATACAGCATCAACATTTGAAATACTATAAAATGGCAAACAAAATACCTATTCACAGATAGTTGAAATATATAAAGTACAATTTTAGAAAAAATATTGAAATGTATATAGTGTTATAAAAAATCAGTTTGTGGATATATATATGATATTGTAATAGTTTTACTATACTGAAAATAATTACCACACAACACGTACATAATTATTCACGCTAGCAAAATTTACAAAAAATTAACATGCACCGAACTTTAACTGCATATGCAAATTAACTATATATATGCAGAACACATACTAAAAAAGCAAGAGCAGATGGAGTAAGTCTGTATGCAAAAAGTTACAAAATCAGATGTAGACTTTCTATTCTCAAGTAATATCTATACAGAAATAAAATATACACTTAAAGGATGTTTATGCTAGAGATTGTCTCCCCAAGGATTATTGTTTAATTCATTTATCTATACACATTTTTATGAGTATAATAAACTCATATTTATTTTTATGTTGTTCTTTGTTTATTTAACTGTGACCCTCAATGTACACAGCATATATATATATATTTTCTTTGGAGTTTTATTATACATTATTTCAAAGTAAATGATTGCTAAATAAATATATATGCATGTATTTAATTAATTTCTATATAGTATTAAAAAACCCAATATAATGCCATCTTTTTCTTTCCTAACTTATTTGTTTAATAAGATGATTTAAACTACTATCTAGTCTTTAAAAAGACACATAACTATTAAAAAAAAACAAAGCATATATATGATTGCCGTTTTTAATTGCATTCTAAACAGAAAAGCAAATTCCCATACAATAAAACACCATCTCAATAAGAGAATATTAATTTAAAACATTATTTTTTTTTATGAAAAGTAGTTCAAAATTCTTTTTTTTTTTCCGCCATATATTATTTGAATCTTTAATTATTGTGAATATATATGTAAATAAGAAAACTTTACAGTTTTGTTTTAGCAAATAAAACTGGAATTAACAATACAGTTTAAATTTAAACATTCAAACAATATGCATCAATTCATAAATAGAGTAGTGGTGGTTCTAATATTTTCTTCCTCCATTAACAAAATATCAATGGAAATTAAATGTTTCAATAGTTTTTCATTTACTTAAAATGAATCCTTAATTTGTTTTTAATCTAAATGTTATACAGACATATTCTTATATAAATAAAAAATATCTATGAAAGTCTACTATAAATATTATCAATGTATAAAAACAGATATCTGTATATAAAATAAGTACAGCAATTTTATCATGAAAAACCCAATCCAATAAAATATTATATAATATCGCATATTTTTATTTGATAAAAAGTTTATAATAAAAAAGATAATATAATAGATCTACTGCTGAATTATTATTAATTATCTATTTAATCCAGAAACATTATTAATCTGGAAAAACTAAAGAATTAAAAGAACTGGATTAATGACATTACACTTATATATTACATAAATAAAAGATTACACACTGCAATAAGAAAGAAGAGAAAAATATTGATATATATAATGAAGATGAAGAACAATGGGACTTTACCCATTTAAAATATTTATGTTAGATAATCATCAAATAATATATTTATATATGAGGCAATGACAAATCAAGAAAATAAACTATCAGAAATTTTAACTTTGACAAATTATTATCAAATATCAAAATAAAAATAAAAACAGAGCAATGAGACAAAAAATAGACATCAGAACTTTCCAAGAATGATTTATTATTTTGGAATAAAATTATAAACTTATTATTAAACAGTAAGAACACTACTAAATTAAATTTAACATAGTCTTGTTATCAAAATAATGAAAACAAATTTGGTTAAACTATTGAGTAATTTATTATTTAAAATATTATGATTAGAGATGTAGTTTATGTTAAGTGTAAGATTTCTTCCATTCATCTTTCAATCTATTATACATATAATTTTAAAATTAGGAGACTTTTATTTTAAATTCAGATTTTTAAAAAAAAGAAAATAAAGGGTACTTATGTATTAGTCCTGTGATATGGAGCACATATTAGACATGCTGCACCTTTTCACATACATATCAATCTGCTGATAACTTTGTAATCTTGTGATCTGACCAGCATGATATTTTTTCAAGATTTACAAAGTTAGCGGCAGGTTGAATATGTATGTGAAAAAGGGCAGCATGTCTAATATGTGTTCTGTATCACAGGACTAATACACACTATAAATAATTTTTAAGCAATTAATACAAGACGCCATTAAACAAAAAGCCATAAAATCGGTAAACTTCAAAAATTTTGGAGCGTATTTTACCAAAAACATATACGACTTTCACAGGAGAAATATACATTTAATATATATTAAAGGGTTAATTTTTAAGCAATTAACATGACACACCATTAAATAAAAAGCTGCAAATTCCCTGATATATAATTAAAAAAAGAATGAAATACATGCGGCATTTCCAATAAATATATATGAAAAACTGTAAAATGTACCAATTTCAATTGGTAAATTACAAACTATAAATAATTTTTAAGCAATTAATATGAGACGCCATTAAGCAAAAAGCCATAAAATTGGTAAATTTCAAAAACTACAGAGCGTATTTTCCCAAAAACATATACGACTTTCACAGGAGAAACATACATTTAATATATATTAAAGGGTTAATTTTTAAGCAATTCCCTGATATATAATTAAAAAAATAATAAAATAGTATGCAGCATTTTCAATAACTATATATATGAAATTTAGACGAAAAAAAAAAGTACCAATTTTAATCAGTAAATTACAAAAATTCCCTAAAATACTATTTAAAAAAACAAAATATTATCCATAAATATTATTTATGGGAGAATAAAAGCATGATATATATACAACATTTTCAATAATATATATATATGAAATTTGGATGAAAAAGTATAACAATACTAAAGATATCACACGCTATTATGGACTGAACAATGACTAAATTACCAAAATTTCTAAAATATTATTCATGAAAATACAAAATATACGCATATATGTTACTTACCATGTAATATATAACAGGAATAATGTGGTCTGTTCAATTTTATTAATAGGATAATCAAATTTTCTGGATAAAATGGAGATTTCAAAAAAAATGTTTTTATACTTTTTCCTTCTAAAATAAACACATGATTATAGAGAGTATCACCTGAATGGGATTTTGTTGAAAAATGATAATAAATGTAAGTATTTTTTAAATATATATATATAACATTTTCCCAAATAAAATAAAAAAATACACAACTTTTATTAGTAATTCATATTGGCAGCTAATTACTTTTGATTTCATTCATTATGCAAATGAATGTATCCTCAGCTTTATGACACCTGCATCACATAAATTTGGCCAAATATGAATCCATATGTTGGTTAGATATTCCCCATTGTTGCTTACTATGCCATTTTGTGAAACTCCAAAGTCTTTTGATGTTTTGTGTGTGGATGCCTGTTTCCGAATTGACAAAATTATGGTTCATACAAAAATAGTCGTAACTGGCACTTCTCAATTCTTCACTTTTATATGCCTTCCAATAATCGGAATATATGGTTGAACCCTTGTTTACATTTTTCTTGATGGCTTCCATGAAAGATGCCATTGTTATATCATTAATTCTAATAATAAAACACTCAACAATCTCTCTGCACTAGCCACCGAATATCCAATGTTCAGGAAGAATGTGCCTGAATTGGTTTTTTTCTTTTGGAAAATAGGCTCTCATCTATCTCGATGATTTTGTCAGGCCCTCCAATTTTTTGTATTTCACATTCAAGCATAGCAGTCATACAAACTTCCCACATGTAGTTATTCCAGTCAATCACCATCTTATCTGCTAAGCCAAGTTCTATTTTGCTCCATTCTATGAAGGTTAATTTCTGAGTCCAACTATATATAAAATATATGACAGGAATGGGATTCTGGAACCCTCCAACCATGTTCCCTTATAAATTCCAATTACTGTTGCATCCTTAAATGTTGCAACGACATTGCCTGTCTGAGGTATGAATGTAAATGGTCATAGGATGGGCATTTGGACACATTTTTTGAGATGGCAGGATTCCTTTTTGTTGGAAATATGACACGGCGTCCATTTCAGTTGATGGAAGGTTCCAAATTGTCATAATTTTGGACTATTCAATAAACAAAAAAAACATTTAATTATGAGAATTATGGAATGGAAATCAAAAAGAAAGTAGTTATTTACTCACTTACAATCAACTTAATTAAGCAATGATGAAATTGAAAGAAACACTAACTATGAAGAAAAAATACAATGACAGTAACTGCAATGAAAAAATGCAATTAAAATCAAGCTGTTGTCAGAATAATCTTGGTAATAACTGAGCAAAAAATAAAAATCAGATATATGATAAGAAATTTTGAAAAATATTCGGGAAAAAAAATTAGATTGGAGATATGATAAAAAACATGTTTTGATATGACATCAGATAACAACACATCATGATTTATTTGACCTAATCATAATGTTACACATTTATTATGGATGTGAAAAGATGCAACAGATCTAATAGTGCTGTATCACAGGACTAATACGTAAGTATCAAATAAAGCTATACAGTGGGTATATAACAACAATGCACAAATAATTTAATATTGAAGCGGAATCTGTTGCACACATTCGGCTTCACTCTCTAATAATGTTTGAAACCACCAAACATGGATTCAAACCTAACCATTTAATTATAGACCACCGGGGAGTGAAGGTATACCAATGCGCGTGGTTGTTTATGTATGTGTAAACTTTAAATTCATTTAACATTAATATGCATAAAAACAATTATATATTTTCATTACGGTAAACAATCGTGCGTATGTGTGTGTAACAGATCAATTTTAATAATTTAAAGCGTTGCATAATGTATATTTTATTTATACATATATTTTCATAGAGAGAAAGTTCGAGAGGGGAACGTAAAATTAGTAAATAAAAGACTTACCGTCTTCCAAATTATAAAAGAAATTTGTTTTATTGTAAGATTGATTTAGCATCATGATTAGTTAACGTTGATTCCGCAGGTCTATTTTCAGCTTAAATTAGACTAAAACCAACTCTCGAACTTAATCTCGTTTGTAGTCCAAATTATGCTGTATCATTGTAGTTATTAAAACATCCGGGAATTACCCAGCGGCGGTGATAATGAGTATAAATACAACCACATTTTCTAACTAGAGAGGAGACATGTCATTTTTCTAACGCATTGCTAAGGGGAAGTCATGCCCCTCTGAACGGCAACATGACGGGCTAATAAAACATAGATTTACTTCCCCGGATCTCTCCAAAAATCTAACCGATGCCTAAATACTCGGAAACCATCGTTCATCAATTACTGCCAAAATGAACTTAATATTGAATAAAGAATGGACCGAAACCTTAATTTCGTCAATTTGTAATAAATTAATTCCTTTATCAAACATGGAACCAACACGTGCGCACCTGGCTGGAAATTCATCGGAAAGAAAGGTAATTCCTTGCCGTATAAACGAACTTTCATCTTAAATAACCTTTTCTGTTGTAAAATATAAATGTAAACATTTCTAGTTCTGAAATTTCTCCTAATGTAAAAAATGTAATTACTTATTTCGTGATCGGTAGTGCTAAGCCGATTAACTGCCTAAATAATGACCTCTTTTCTTTGTTGTTAGTATTTCTGTTTGTTGTATATTTAAACTGTAATTTTCACTTTCTAAACTCGATTGCTAGGTTCTCACTCTCCTTGTATTTTATTTTAATGCGGCAATGTTTATTTAATATTATGCAAATCATATCAATTTTTAGTATGCTAATAACTCGATCTGGCGAATCAATCCTATTTATTTTTGCTATTCTGCCATTGCGGAATATTTAATCGTAAACGTAAGTGTATTCACATTATAAAATTCGCCCGATCGAGAGATTTTCCTAAACTATGTTTTAATAATGAATATTATGCTTTTCACTACTATTTGAATTAAATGATTTACTATTGCTCCACGCTACTGATTAACATGATGAAAATTGAGCATTACCTAACTTTAATTCAGATCCTTATGTCTAGATGATTCATTTTATAAATCGCCCCGCCATCTAACGATAATTTAAGTCACTTAGTTCTCGGGTGGGTTAATATGCGTTTAGCGAAGGAATTTTAATGTTTTAATATTTATCCTTAAGATATTGAATAAATTCTTTAAGTAAGTTGTATGCCCCGTTTGGGACTGCCTTTAGATCATTATTTCATTACATTAGACTTAATTAGTATTTTAAGGCTGTATAAATCAGGGTAAATCAAACCTGTCCCGGTGAGAACATTCCTAATTCAGAAATGACGTTGTCATGCGTTTTCTCGATAATGGAATACTTATATAAAGCACAATTCTCGACAGAGCGTGGAGGCCCCAGCTCTTACAGATTGTCTTAGGTTAGGTAAGCACTGCTATAGGTTAACATCCTACGAGTTGGAACCATAGTATCTTGCCAGCCAATTCCCAATGCTATCCGTCACAAATGCGGATAAGATTAATTTTCTTCGCTCCCAAATAAATGAAGCTCATCGTCCACTCAGGCCTTATCATGCGGTTCACATGTTATCGTTCTTATCCTTTCATATGGTTCAGATGTCTATACGCCGTAATGATATAAGTTCCCTAAGTCATCCCAAAATTCTCGTTATAGTTTAAATTTAATTAACTTTAATATATATATATATACATTATCGCTTATTAGCGCTACCCATCCTTCGTTCAATCGCTATTAATACATCATTAATTAACTATTGAGAAAATCTATAAATGTAGACTCGCACGATAATATCAAAATGATCATATTTTTCCTATTTCTCTTCGCAGATAAGAAATAAATGAATCATCTCATAAGGTTCCAAAATAATTGATTTATAATTAATGTACCTTCCCTGAAATCCAAATGTAATCATATGTTGAATAAAACAAACCTTCGTACCATTATTAAGTTTGATTATATTCTGTGTAATTTAAAATCTTATAAGCATTCATTCTAAAAACTATTGTCATGGGTTATTTTCCTTAACTTAGAAATATCATAGCGTGAGTAATATCAACCTGTTAAATCACATCAGCAGACTAAGCCGCAGATTTCAAATCATTAAGTTATCATTATGTACATTTATTGGTGCATATCCATCAAACCTTGTTATGTTATCCGGTTTGACATGGAATGCCCAAGCGACTATAAGTGAAACCTAAATCGAGTGTTCAATATATATAATTTCTAATTCATTGTAAATCTCCATATCTAGTGATTCACATGATTAATCAATTATTATCAATATCACGTTTAATAAATTCACATTTAATAAGCTATTTTTTGGATATTTTTGTTGGTTTGTGTGTGCACGTCTATCATTACTTTGCGTTATCAATTAGTTAAGCCATAGGTCTCTTGTATCTTCGCTGAACCTTCCTGGGCCGGAGTAAATTGAAGAGTATGCTGCTATCATCAGAAATGTTGTTTGTAATGTGATAGACTTGGGAAGTGGGCAATAGGGCGGAGTTCATGAGTATCCCTGACCTGTGTATCTTGTATATGATTGAACTCTAGGTACTTTTGCTTAGGTCCTAATTCTTGTTAGACGAACATACAATTCTGACCGGTACAATATACACTTTTCCCATTCAATTTAGATTAAAATATTTCTATATAAACTTAAACCATTTTGTAAAACTTAGTTACCAATTAAATATATCTGATTCAAATGATTGGTTTAGTTCTCAAAGCCATCCCGATGTCTAGATACTGTTGTATTTGTTTCATTAAACACTGATATTGGAAATACTAAATTTATTTTTTTATAACAACGTATACTTTAATTAAATTTAAAAGTGAAATATTACATAATTTCATAAATTATAGTATTAGAATTTGCAGAAATTTAGAAAAAAAATCTTTGTATGCTAAGCATATATCTTTTATATCATCTTGGAGATAATTTCCTGTAGTTGTTAGCAAAAACAAAACAAAACATGGCAGTCTGATTTATAGTTACCTATTTCCCCTTTTAATGATGATGACTTTAGAGAAAAATGTTTTTACATTTTTTTTTTATATTGAAATATTAATCTATACAACTTTTAGAGTGAATTTATGGGTGAATTTAGATATGTATAATTTCAATTATTATATTTATTATAATTTTTAAAATTATAACAAAATCAATTATCTTCATACAAAATACACCTTTAGCCTGATTAGCTAGAATAACTGATCCCTCAAAATACTATTTAAAGTAAAATCTCATATAAAAAATAATCAATTATAATGAGTTTCTTAGGGGGAAAAATTTATTACTTTAAATTCAAAATTGTTAATTAATAAATAAACATTTTACTAAGCATATTACTAATCTAAGGGTTAATAATACAAATATTTTGGTAGTTATAATTTTAAAAGAAAAAATATATAACTTTTCCACTAATAATACACCTTTTTGCTTTTTACAAAGCTGTAGAATATTTTCTGAATTGCAATTCATTGAATTATAAAACATGAAGAAAAAAGAAAATCTAATACAATGTACACTTTAAAATTCAGTTTTCATGCACTTTATGTTCAATTATTAAAATAATTAATTTTTGCAATTTCTAGCTAATAAGATTTATAATTTTTTTTTTACAATGCTGTTAAATTTTTTAAAATCACAATTTTTATTTTACATAAGTACAGTAAATATGTTGGTAAAGAAATGTAATGTAAAATTGATTGTTGCAAAATTTTGGATAATGTATGTAAATGATTAAATCTTATTTTTTTCTTTTAGCGATCTATATTTGCAATAAAACTGACTATTATTTTGAATAAACCCCAAACAAATTATGAGATTATTGCTTTAAAATTGAAAAATAAATAGTATTTTAAATTTACATTTAGTAAACTTTGAACATATAAAGTTATTATTAGTTGCATAGTGCATGAAATTATTTTTCCTCAAAATAAATTAAATTATGATAACTATTTCCATTGCTGGCTTTTGCCATAGGCAAAATAATGTTCTCAAAAATTTTAACCCATAAAACTGACTGAATAACTATAGTTTAACAATAACTAAATACTAATACACTTTATTGTTGTACACCATCAAAATAAGCTACTTACTGCACGGAATAAAACACTTTTTAGGGATGAAAATGTTTTTTACATTGAATATCTCATAAATGAAAGCATAGAATATTTTGTAAAGCCACTAAATGAAAATAAAGTATATTAATCATATTTTAATTCTATAATCAAAACATTAATATATACTGTATAATGAATAAACTCTAATGTATATTTTTTAGCATGAATGTCACTATTTTGTTTTCAGAAGATGTAGCTTTAATGAAATTACTATCCTGTGACAAAAGTGACCTATTTTAAACAATGCGGTTGTTTTTTTTAAAAAAGATATATTTTTTTAAAGATTGTAATAGTGAATAATCAATCATAAATTAAAATAGTGATGATGACTAGTGTAGTTAATCATCACATAAAGGTCCATCACAAACCAGAATAAAGATGTACTTTTAATTATAAATGAATACCGAAATCATTATTACAATATTTGTTGCATTTTTAAATATTAGCTTGTAAAAAAAAAAAATTTCAAAGAATAATGTACATTTTTGCTATCATTGTGTATATCCTGCACCGGTCAGAATTGTAGGTTCATCTAACAAGGTTTAGAATCTAGGCAAAAGTACCCTAAATCCATTCATGCCCGAGATACTCAGGTCAGGAACAATCATGGATTCTGCCCCATTTGCCCTTCTCTAAAACTATAACATTATGAGCAACACTTCTGATGGTAACATATGAAATTTTATTCATTCCAGTCCTGGAGACACAGCAGAGACATGAGATCTACAATAGTAATTATTTTAAATAAAGACTATCAAATCTTAACTCAAACAGATACCTTAAGTGGAGGAAAATTTATAATTTAAATAAAATTGCAAACAGCTAGCATTGTAAAGGAAACATACATTATAATATAGCATCCATCCACAATGAACAAGAATAGAACATAACCCAGGGATAAATATCATTTAAAGTAATTGGTTATAACTTCTAAAATACTATTATTAGGATAATGAAAGAGTGAGATTCAATGAGGAGACATGAATGCATGGGTAATTATTAACATATAACAATTTAATGAACATAAATAAGTTTATTTACATAAAGTAACATAGCACAGATTTCACATTGTTAATAGTTTGTGTATAGACAAATGGCATGATTTGTAGTACATTATAGATATAGATTCCCTGGCGTAAGGAAATATGCAAATGATAATTTATATATATAAGTGGTAATTGACTTATGTTATGGAAATGCGGCTTAATATGCTAATGGAAATTATAAATGAATTTAATAGATTAATGCTGTTTATGCTATGATAGGCCAAACAGTGGCGATGATCATTAATTTAAGGTTACATAGAAGAGGCATTTATAAAATAACCTCCAAAGGAAGGCTTATGCTTTGATACTATAATTAAGTAATTTGATACATTAAGAAAAACTATTTTATTACATTATATTTATTAATTATCTGACAGGAATCAGCATTCATTTGTATAGTTGATTTAACAGTTTGGTTTAACAACTCTATCGTCCATGAGCGCATTTAGGCCTGTCCAAATGAGAGGGTGGATAGCTTAAATAAGCTTTACTGTGACACCTCTAAACTATTTTAATAATAATCAAAGAGAATGGTTTACAAAGATCACTGCATCACGATTTATAGATAATATGGGGCATACACATAATGAAGAGAACTTGCGGTGCTGACTACAATGATAGCATTAGAAATGGAATTCAGTCCATCTTTGGATTTTATAAGAGTCTGCTTGTATCTATGACAGAGCAGTGTTTGGAGAGATGATTGGTAAGGATGCCATAGTATGGGCTTACCAACATTATCCCATGCAGAGCCTTAACAATCTAACATTTATCCTGAGATTGGTACTACCAAACTTCATTCTAGGACAAGTTATATGAAGAATATCTGGGACTTCCATTGAACAAGGATGACAAAGCAAAATAGGAGGCTTTTTAGTGCTATCATGAGTAAGCAATACTAAATACAGCTTAGGTCTTTAATGACTGATATATTAATTAAAACCCCAACTAATGTAATAATAATATCATTCAGAAAGGTACATAGATGACCTTGGCAAATTAGAATGTCAAACAAAAGAGCGGGAAAATATTCCCTCGATTTAACAAGCCCAAGTATATTCAAAGGATAAATAGATCATAGAACAAATTACAATGCTCGATAACATGATAAACAAATGTGTAATTATTAGAATAAATTGATCACCAAAATTTATTTAAAGAACATAAAATGTATTTAAAATCAATAGCGTTAAACAGAGAAAACATGTTTTATCACATCCCATAATATGATGGTTTTAATAGTGCACCATTAAACATGTATATTTAGATATTTGATCAAGTGAACTTTTTGTTTAGTAAGAAATCTTAACGTTCAAATATTTAAGCATCCCATAATATCAGGATGGTGGCTGAAACGGTATAAGTTCACTAGATTGAGTCATTAGCATACTAAAATTAACTCAACAGAAAATACATAGTTTAAAATAAGATTAAAATAAGTTTTGCCACATGAAAATAGAAAATAATTAGGGCGTGAAATTTACGAGATAATAACAGATTAAAGATTTATAATTCTGTGCTAATATTTTACAAAAATGAGATTTATAAATTTTACAGAGAGAGAATCATTCAAACTTAACACAATTATGATAATCTGGGTTTATAGTCAGTTATCACAGAAAGTTACATTATTATTATAAACAAAATTTACAATAAAGTGAGGAATATCAAGAGTCCATTTAGCAGCAAAATGGATTACCTTCTAGATGACATGGCAGCCATTTGGATTAAACATATGTGAAATTTAGACATCCGAAAGCATGGTCAACAATGCGAAGTATGAATAAAATAATGGTAAGCATCTTTCAAATGTTCTTTCACAGTTTAGATAAAGCAGTTTTCAAATGTCAATAGCATAGCAGAAAGGTAGCATGAGGACAATCTAAAGATCGAGAGAGGTGAACTTCTTCCCTCTACTCAGTGGTCATTTTGGTACCACCACAGTCAAAAGAGAAGCAAAGAGTAAACTGGACTCAATTACCACATGACTAGAACCCTTTCTCTCCTTATGCTCAGAATTTGGCAATATGAAGAAGATACCAAACCTTCTAGAAAGTTCTTTACTTGTGGTGACCGGATATGCTTTAATTCCTAGCTCAATTTTAGCTGTTATGGTTTAATTTTCTTACTGTTGAAAGATGTAAACAGATAAGTTCCAGAAAGTATTATTTAAATCTATTTTTGAGTTGGAAATAGATTTAAAGATATGATTTCATTAATTTGAAAACTGTTGAAATAGTTAAATGAGAATGACATTTTAACATTAATTAATGTACTTCTCTTGTCTTATTATAACATTTTAAATTGCAATAATTACTTTCTAGAACCGTCTCTGGAATTGCTTTAGCTTTACATTAATTATAAACGGTATATAGAATTTCCTATATATTTTCTTACATAAATAATATTAATTTCCGTATCTGCAATACATATACACACATACAGGATGATCTGTAATGAAGGGAATTTAATATTTCAGAAATAAAATCTAATTACATTTAATAATAATAAAATTAGTTAAATATAACCATTTTAATAAAACAGGATGGAAGTCATGAGTGTATATGTGTGCATAACATTCCCGGATGACCAATATAGCATTGCTTGGAAAAAGTTAACACCCTTTCATGTATACTCTATAAAGAAATGTATTTTAAATTAATAGCGTTAAAAACTTAATGCAACTAAAATCAAGGTTTAAATTATACAATTAATTTTTCAGATAAATGATCGTCACTTTAAATAAAGTTTGTGGCACAATAAAATTATTTTTTTTTTTGTTTAAGTATTATACATCTTATTTTTAAGAAATAAAAAAGCATAATTTTATACTTAACTGATATAAAGTAAACAATTTCAGTTATATTGTTAAATAAGAAATAGCTAAATCAGTGGAATTATTTACTCATGCCCAGACATTACTATAAACACATATTTATTGGCTTTTAAATTAATGCTTTAATTTTTTGGTTCACAATAAAAACATATGTGGAGATAAGCAATTTGATGACATACATAGAAATCATTTTTTCACTATATTTTTTTAATGTCCAATTAAAGATTCAAATTTTTCTGAAATCTTTTTTTTCTCAAATTTTTAACAACACTTAAATAGTTGGTTTTGTATCCATTTACTTGCTATCCCCTTGAGGTTTCTTTTATTTATTGAAGCCAGTTATAGTTTCAGTCCAACAACTTGCTTTCAGAAAAAAGAAATATAATCTCAACTAGGATGGTTTAATTTGAATACTACAAAAACTGTCTTAATCAAATATTAAAAACTCTTAAATTAACATTAAAAGAAAAAAATAAAAATAAATAGAAAAAAAATCTATAAAAAAAAAAACAAAATAAAAAAAATTAATATTATCTCTCTATTACTGTAAAATATATATTTTATTTTTAAAATTGTTTTGTCTATCTTTCCATATATATATATTTAATGTAAGTGATAATTTTGACAGAACAAAAAATCTTTACCACCTTATTATAAACTTCCAGTATCCAGAAATATAAATATTAAAATAATATATCAATAATCATTAATTTATTGATAAACTGGATATGCATTTCCAATGAAATTTATATTTTTTAAAATGTATTTTTATATTAGTATATTTATATAAAAAATAAATCTTTGACTTATTAAATATATACATTAAATAATAAAACTCTGTGTGATTTAGTAAGATGTCTGAATCTGAAGCTCAAGTTCCATGGATTACAGCTCAGATCTGTCACTTCCAGTGCTAAAACTTCTTATGAACTCCTGAACAATAAAATATTCAATTTTATTTTTTAATATTAAATAATAAAAATATTTCTTAATTTTTATAGATATGCATTTTAATGATATGGGCTCATTAGCTTATGATGTAGTTAAAGTTGAAAAAAATAAATTATCAAGAGAATAGAAAATAATGGCAAATTATCATCTATGATAAAATGTTATTGACTGGTCAAAATGCAATATTGTCTAGGAATTTTATATATCTTCATCAAAAATTCAACATACATATATTATTGGAAACAAAAAGCTATACAAGAAAATAAGTCTCAAAATTGTAAAACATCTTGGTATTGGAAGGAAAATTATTTTTGCAATAAAAAGATGGAGCTATTACTAAAAAGAGAGATATGAAATTTATCTGAAAAGTTCTATAAAAAACAAGAAAACCAAGTATCCTCTACAATTATTGCATTTTCTGACTTACCCAGCATTTTAAATGAAGTGAGACATGCAATTAAATTTATAAAAAAGAGAAAAGCTTCATAAAATGAAATTATTATTGATATCTTCAAAAAAAGCTGGCGAAGAAACAGAAAAATTGTTGCAAAGTTATATGTCAAATGTCTAAATGATGAGAATAATGCTGTAGATAGATAAGATGATATAGAAAAAATAATAAATTACAGACCTATCAGTCTTCTATTAATTTCATACAAAATCTTTACAAGATAATTACAACTTGTCTCCAACAAACTTTGGAGATTTCTAATCAATGAAAACAACAAGCTGGATTTAAAAGTGGTCTTATCATAATAAATTATATCCAATTATTTGAAAAAAGTTATAGAAAGGTGCAATGAGTATAAGTTATTATTATGCTTAGAATTTATAGATTGTGACAAAACATTTAATTCTATAGTCTTTCTATAGCATTTAAAGCATTGGATAATCAAGATATAGATTCAAGATATTCATATTCTGAAAAATATGCAACAACAGCAATTAGATTATATAATGATATTAAGACTAACATTGAGAAAGGCATACATCAGGATGATTCTATATTTCCAAAACTTTTTACAGCAGTTCTATAAGAAGTATATTTCCATATTAAAATAAAAAATTATAAATGGAGATTATTTAAGTCATCTAAATTTTGCGCATAATGTGTTTTTTTTTTTTCAAATGTTTCAGAGCTTTCAGAAATGTTGCAATAGTTATTAGATAAAAATAAGAAAGAAGCATTAAAGATAAATGCTAAAGACTTCATTTTGGCAGATTTTTTACAATTAAAAAAAAACAACAAACTATTATGATAATTTTATTTACAAATATCAAACTTCCTGCTCAAATCCAGCCACTTCAAATAAATCTATTAATGATTATTATCAATCATTAATAATACTAGAAATTATCATATCATTCTTATGATAAATAAAGATTATATATATTTTTTAGAGATTATTTCTATCTGACAATGTAAATTGCTATTAGATTTTTTTTGCAGGTAAGGTAAAAAGTAAAACAGCCTTTAAATAGCCCAATGCAAGGGAAAGATTTCTCTAATTATTAGAATTTCATAGAAGAACAATTAAGGAGGAAATAGTGTTCATCTTCCATAGAAGAACACTTAAACAGAAGATAGTAGTCATCAGGCTTGCAAATCACTAGTTAGGAAATATATGGTTTCCATATTTATTTTACTCTCTAATTAGATACCAACTTACTGACTAACATTAGAAGATAACCTATAAGCAGACTACCTGAAAAAAAAATTGTAATTCTGGACTTGAACCAAAATCATGGACATATTAGATAAATGCACTACCATCACATATTATCAGATATTATTTCTCAAGTATTATCACTGATAACAACTAATCAAAAGTTAATAGAAATATAAACAATGGAAAACATTTTTTATTCTTTTATTTTAATTGACATAATCTATAACATTGTTAAATAGTATTAAAAATCAATGATTATTCCTGATGATTCCATGAGAGACAATTTTTTAAAATTAAAGTTTAATAACACTGAAAGTAGAATGAATATTTATCAAACTTTTTCTAAAATACTTCATTGATTTTTTTTAAAACTATGTATTATCAACTTTTTACAGCATATATTTTCAAATAAATAATACATATCTTTATTTCAGATGGCAATCCACAAATTAAGAATATACTATAATTTTTTTTAAAGAAGGATTCTTTAATATAGCAATACAGTAATCTATATTTTTTGAAGAGTGATGACGAT
Source organism: Epiperipatus broadwayi (assembly GCA_028023455.1). Lineage (NCBI taxonomy): Eukaryota > Metazoa > Onychophora > Udeonychophora > Euonychophora > Peripatidae > Epiperipatus > Epiperipatus broadwayi. Next base: position 3,455,434 of record JAQFVV010012503.1, on the reverse strand, counting down.
GGGTTTTTTTTTTTTTTACAAAAATAATGCAATTTAGAATAACACTTAAAATATTACACTCTTAAAATACTAATTTGAAATTTACAAGATTCTTTACCATGAAAATAATTTATACCACTGATATAGAAAAAAAAAAACAACTCTCAAATTCTGGCATATATAAATAAGCCAATCAAGCCTCTAATAATATTTGAAATTTAAAATAGTTTACTTTTAGATTAATTAAACTATAATGAGTTTATCAAAAAATCTTAATACATTAAATATAAATCTATATGCATTATGAATACAAAATGTATATGAAGGTTTTCTTTATACCATTAACTGAATTTTTTTTGTACATGTATCAGGACTGTGGTATTGCATTAATAACACAAATAGGATCTTTATTGTGAAAATAGATATTTCTTCAAAGAAAACTTGTTGTAATTTTTTTTGTTTTTAAACAAAAAAATTATTATTTAAATACAAACAAATTTCTATGCAAAGATTTAAAATAATTATAAAAGACATAACAGAAACTTTAACAGACAGACAAATAAAAAAGGAAAGATGTAATAGACTTTTTCAAATAATCCCGAAAAACCAATGTGAACTGCTGCAAAAAAAATTGAAAATTCTCCACATTATGCTTAGTAAATAAAAAATAAATGAACCATAATTTCACTGCTCATAAGTATATGATCCTCTTTCATAATTAGTAAAAAAATGTATAATATCACAATTGTTTTTGTGGTCAAGAAATTGACAATCATGTGAGAAATCTAAAAGGGTCTTTACTTCTCAAAATAAGAAGAGTTAGTTATTGACAAATATTCAATGAATGACTGGATTAACTGGGAATAAGATGCCTGAAAAATTCTAAATTTGTTAAGAAATTTTTAGCTACCTGAAAAAAACCCCCCAACAACTTAGAAACCCACCCATTTTTGAAAGCCTGGCCAAATGCTGAAAAGAAAGCTTAATATAACTATGCATCTTCAGCTTGACATAATGGGATGAAATATATTTTGAATCTACATTGAAATATTCTAAATATAATATATAACAGTTTTGAAACTAGTATCTGTACAACACAATTTCTTATTATATATATTGTACCCTTACTTCTCGATGTATAATATAGTTTGAAATACAACTAGCTCAATTAAATTATAATGCTTAATTAAAATTTGCATATCTATCTTTAATTTACTTTTATACTATCATATTCTAATTAAATTTATTATCAATTATCAAAATCAATATAATTCTATAGTATGTACTAATTAAATAAGTATTTAACAAAATCATGAGACTGTGAAGTAAAGTTACAAAGTAATAAGTAGATTTACATTGAGTCAATATCTCCCAAGACATTGTCTCAATGGCATAAGAATACTATTACCTCCTTATTAACTTACTACTACATCTACAGCATTCTTATGGCTTTTAAATAAAATAAACTATCTTTAATAGTAATAAAAATAAATCTCAACTTTTAATTTTTAAAAATATAATTAAATAATCTCAGGCTCTTCTAATAATTTTAAAGTAATAATAATTCATGTAAGTAAGTATGATAAGGGATTTTATATCAAACCTAAATACACCTAACTTATTCTAATAATAATATACAATACTAATCTTAGGGTATAACTTAATCTTATCTATTTCTGTTATATCATCAATCATTAAATAAATAATCATATGTATATCTTTTATTTTCATATAGCATCTTAATTTTGGAATAGATCAAAATCTTATAATTCAATAATCTGTGGCAATAAATAATATTGTACTCTTATAATGTGCATTATAATTACCCTATGACCATAATAATATTATATGTTAATATCAATCAATTCTTATAAAATGATATCAAGAAAATATTGTGTTTATTTCTAAATAATAATAATAATTCATATTGTGCAAATATTATGTTTATTCAAATTATCTGCTGTCAAATGCTGTGGTGTAAAATAATGAACTCGACACACTTTTAAAACAAATTAAACAAGTTTATTTACATTAACTTCAACTAAGAATTTATTTACAATATTTACAGTTCAAAATTAGGAAAACAAAGAAAATAAAAATAAGAAAATAATAATACAATATGTTTACACTGTTATTAACTCATACTCCCAATAAGTAATTATACATTCTTTAAAATGCTGTACTAATAACACTGAAGTATGTTTCCAAAACTTAGACTTTAAACAAGCATCAGTAAACTTCAATTATTACATAGAAAAATTTATGTAAACAATATTTATGTAGCATATGTAAACAATTAAACTTTGCTAATTAAATTGCTACATCACTTAAGTATTACTGTTATTCATTTCATTATGTACTAGTATGTGTTCACTTTAATATCAGCATTACTCTAATAGCATAATATAGAAACTAATGTATCTTTATAATGTAATAACAAATAACTGATTATAATTTTATATTTCATTTAATGCAATTCATGCTACATGTTTTATCAAATATGCATTACATATATGTACTGTTAAATAATAATATTAAAATTATTCATTAATTTTAAATTCATAAAGTATTATATTAGATAAATTCTATGATTCTTTTCTATGTAAAATTATTACTTTACTTTATGTGTTATTATACTCCTTCTTAATAACTTTCTATCTACAAAAACATCCTCTAAAACTTACTTAAAACTTTCCGGAAAATAATCATTGATTTTAAATAAAAAACTAATTATCCAAACTATTTATACTACGTCATCTATATTCAGTAACCCTTCAATCCAAACATAAACTTCTACATAACTTAACTTAATTTATCCAATAAAACAAAAATAAAATATAGACTTTGAGATCTCCTCCTAATTTGAAATAAAATAATGACTTATATGAATAATAAATATAATTCTAATACTCCAACATAATAATAATAAAAAAAATAAAAATAAAAATTTATTTACGAAAGAATCATATAATTATTTCTAAGCTTCTTATGTAATGTTGTATCATATTTATATCATAAATTCAAATCATGCATATTTAAATAAAACTGTTACTGCTAATATAATGTGTGTGTACTTTAAAATATTTATACATTCATTCAACAATAACATATCATTTGGTTGATCTAAAGGAAAACATATTAAATGCATCAAAATTATTCTTATTATAAAATTTTTACCATAAGCAATGATTTAATGTACAGTCCATCTTCCAATATTCTTCGGAATTACAGCTTCATAAAATAATTCACATTTACACTCACAATCATTCTTTAAACATATTACGTGTTATATTAATTATAAAATAAACTTATATAATTAATTATTATATTATTTTTAGTTATTATTTTAAGAAATGTACCTATCTTATTTTTAATAAATTAATAATATTTAATTTTTATGTTAGATAAATAAAACAGAATTCATATTACGTAACTCCAGCGATGTCTTCTTTTCACCATAATAGTTCTTTAATCCTAGGTACACATTCACTAAAACACCATTTCCGTTTTCCGGTCCATCACGTGTTTTTTTAAAAGTTTATAAAATGATAACGTTCTTTTAAAATAAAATAAAAGTTTCCCACAAGAAAAATAAAATAGTTTATAGGCTCCGGATCCAGTTCCTTAACGAAAATTATTTAAAGTTATTATTTCTAAATTAGTCTATAGTTAATAAAAATTATCATTTAATTATTTTAAAATTGACTTGGACATCCACGTATTACTTGCGCATTTCTTAACAAAATATCCAGGTAAGAATAAGCTTTTTATCTAAACAACCAGCGTTTAGATTATTTTAATATAATAATTTTATTATATCAAGACCTTTAGCTAATTATATTTTCAATTTATTTGCCTTTTAAAATTATCAACATTCAGTCTTTTAAAACGTAAAGACTTAACAAGGCAAGTATTTATAAAACTACTTTCATTTCTAATATCTTTACTCAAGATATACATTTAAATTTATAGCTTGCAAAAATACTTTCTTCATAAAGAAGTATTTTATTCTTTAAAATATCTATTTTCTAATAGTCAATATTAATTAGCTTTTAAAATTATATACTGTCCAAAATACTTTTCTCCATCTTGTAATTTTCCGAACTAATCCAGCGTTTGTCATATTTCTAGTATAAAGTTTCCGATATATTTTCACTATATATGATGTTCCCATGACCATTTGCTTGCAAATTGAGCTTCAATATAGAGACGATTGATAAGGAAAAATTAAATTAACACTGCATGTCTATCATTTAAAACTTTTACAAATTATTTACAATGACACTCTTATAATTTTAAAATTGATTTTGAGAGCGTCTATCAAATTTACTTTGCTATTTTTAATAACACAATTAACTTGAAAATTCAATCACAGAGTCCTCTCCTAACAATTGAACTAAGCTTTTATACCGGAAGAAACTTCCCATTTGATTGGTACATTTAAACAATCAACTTGCTGGCTTATTTACATATTTACCAACAACACAAAATTAAAATAAATAATGATTTATTTAACATTTAATATTTATTACATTATCAAATTTTAAAATAATCCTTATCGTTTATTTAAATCCACTAAACAGTCTTTTAAAATATTCTTACTTACTTGATTTTAACTTTATATCACTTTTATAAGATTATTTAAAATAAACTAAGTCTTTTTTTTTTTACGTTATATTTTTAAAGCAATACTTTTAAAAATCAGATTTAATATTCTACATTGATTTATCTATATTTTTATCTCGTGATAGCTCACATTTTATTTATAAATTTTATAACATGATTTTAAAATAGTTTTGCAACTTTACTATAACTTCCAAGCATGTGTGTGCATATTTAACTAACATCTGTTTCTACAACACAAGAAACGCTTGTTATAATCTAAAAATAACTAACAATTGCATTTTTTAAAACAAATATTTATTTTAAAATAAATAAGATATTATAACAGATTTTAAAATAATTATTCGACATTATTAAAATCAAATATTAATCTTCTATTTATGTACTTATAATAATTAAAATATTTATATTCTTTTATAACATTATTTTATCAACAATAAATATATGCATTTAATTTTAACTTGTCTTTTAAACACTTTTAGTTTTAAATACCTACTTATTAAATATATTAATGCAGTATTAACTATGGCCAGTTTTCCCAACCATATACTACTATCATCTTTATTTAAAATGTCTCTCTCAATTTCAGCACAATTTCACATATCAAATACTCATAGATTGCTTTAATTAAACCTTTTGAAATATTACCATAAGCAAAATTAACATCACATATTCAAATATATCTTAAATTTAAAATTTTTAACAATTTAGCACAAAAATTAGATGGTGACCCATACAAAAGGGCACAATATAGATTTTACTAAAGTATAATGCTAAAAATAAATTGTATTAAAGGATAGAAAGCAATAGCAAACTATGACTGCTGATCAAATGATGTTAGATAGGCATAATATTCCAACAGCTCTGTTAACTGACCATCTATCTGCCTTTAAGGAATGACCTTAATACAAATGTGATAACTTTTGGTTCAATCTGTATTACAAAAATGTAATTTTTTAGAGTTAATAAAACATTTTTATAAACAATAAATAAAATATAAGATAAAAAATTTATTCAAGATTCTAAATAAACATATAATGTATTTTCTTCAATACTAGATAATAGTGGGCAAATGAATTGAGCTACCACAATAATTAATCACTCTATTTAAACTCAACATACATCTATAGAGTTTATCTAGTATTTGAATTAGTAGAGAAAAATATTTACTGAAAAATAATTGTAATTACTGTAACTTGAAAGCTTTACACATGTATATTTAAATATTAATAAGCTCATTTAGTAACAATCAATTTATCAGAGACAAACTATAAATATATAGTCATCTATTGTCTGGCATTTCCCTCAATTTGCAATGTTTTTGCAAGAATTAATTATAATTAAACTAAATATCTAAATTTTCTCCTTATAAAAAAATATAAATACCCTCATTACATTAATGATGCTCTTATCACTACAAGAAGAGTATTTAATTTGCTTTTTAAATGAAATCAAGTTTGCTAAATTTTTGCAGCTCAGTAATTCTCTTAACTCACCGAATAAGTCATTAGAATAACAGTATGTTGTTGGCAGGTGACTGTCTCTACTTTTCTCAAATCCCTCAAAGTTCATATATGCATTCCGTTCATAAATCCAATGCTCTAATGTTTTTACAAGAAATGTTATCAAACTTACTTTACTTAAACTTATACAAACTCCTTTTTATATCCAAAGCCACAATTATAAATATTCTTCTTAAAAGTATAACTGTGCTTTATGCCGCATGTTGTATAATCATCAGTTATATTACCATAAAAATAAAGCAATATCATCTTATTTACAGTGCTCTAGAATTTATCTGATGCCATTTAAAATTTTGATAATTTCTACTGATCTTGTTTTGTACTAATTAAACTGGTAATTTTGTCAATGTATCAATGCTTATATGAAATCATGTGAGCTCTATGCATGTTTGAATTAATATTCCAAGAGTATATAACCACAACACTGTGTTCATTATTAAGTAAAAATATCTCATAAAGTGAGATATGAAGAATGCTGGCCCTATATATCTGCTTGATATTAGTAATCTTAACACCATTATAATATTTACATATTGTTTGAACCCAAAATTATTGTGATGGCCTTTCCATAAAAAAAAGTCTTAAAAGTATGAACATCTTTTTAGCAATCCACTATCCAGTTTTTTTCCAACTGTTTTATTTATAACTGATTGGCACAACAAATCTTTTGGTAAAAGGTATTTAGATTGAGATCTGAAAAGGAAACCTTTACTCACATAAGTAAAAACTTGTGCTTTCTTCAGTATGTTAAAAATGGCATTATTTACTATATTTCAAATAAATTTTTTAACTGAATCATCTAAAAACACTTTTTGGTGTTATTCTACACATCATTAGAATATGTTGTTTTTAAATCAAAACAATTTTACAATTATTGTTGAAAATTTATATATAATCATAATTTTAAAGTTTCTTTTTCTCTCCAAAGGAATATTTTATAACCCTGAAATCTACTTCAATCCATGATGCATGCATTTGTAATCTACCTGCATGGAATAGGAATAATATCAATAGTGCTGATTTGCTCTATAAAAAATGAATAATATTTATATCCATTTGTGCAAATGACAAAATTTAATACCATGTTGAACCAACATTATTTATAAATTTATACTCACACTCCCCCTTAATATATCATAACACCTTGATGAATGATATCTGAAAAAATTAACCAATCATATAATCATATCATATCGGTGCAAATTCCTTCTGTTATTTGATTAATGAAATTTTTTTTAGTAGTGTACTTAATTTCAAATTGTTATAATCTATCATTATAATCTTGAAAGTATATTCTAGTTTTGTTTAATTTTATACTAAAAGTAGCCATTTATATCCGTAGATATACACATTCGCCTAAGCTCATCAATCATTTCGATATTTTTCTTAATCAAGCCCACATACATATATAAATACGCACGCATACACTCAAAAGGGACAGATAGTAAAATTGTCGAAACTGGATAATAATCTCTTTCCTTCCTAGTAAATAGAACGTCTCTTTTCAAATTATTGTTTTTATTTTACATTCTATACCGTATTTTGCTAAAAGGTTCTAGAAAAATATAAATATAGCTAATTATTTATTTGCCATAAAATTAATTGCCCCAGTTGACATACACCATTATAGTAAACTGCAAAATAGCCGGAGGAAAGCATGGTGGCCTTTTTGAACTGCCGGCTACGCATATACAGACTATTGGAAAAATTCTAAAAAAGTCTGTTTACCGGCTCGACTAGTCAAAATAATAAAATAATGCAGCAATTGACATTTTAAAAAGAAGCTATTAATAAATGGCGAAGAACCAATTGAAGGGAGTTAATAAACTATATATATTTTATGTATATATTTTAATGTTGTGGCTTATTCCTATATTTATTTAAACTTTTGGATAGAACTCTTTATTTATCGTTTTTAATTTTTTTTTTCTTTTTATAGAAAAGAAGTATATTTCGAAGTCGCAGTGCAAATAACTTAAATCCGGGATATCAGTCCACATCAACAAAAATACGTTTAAATATTAAAGCGAGAATTCAAAAAGAAATTTTTTTACAATGATTTCCGGCAGAAAAAAAAGTACATGATACAATAATTACAGCCAATATTTCAAATTTACTTAGCATATTCCTTAAATAAACTTAATAAAATCAGCTAGTGTACGCTATTTCCTTAAATTTCAGAACGAAATAAAAATTGCAATAAAAATAACTTTCATAATCTAACATGTCATATACTCAGGGTCTATCTTTCAATTATTAATCTAAATTAATTTGACATAATAGCAATGACGACAGATAAAAAAAAATCCCATTGAGCTTACTTCTAACTCTATAATCTAATATTATTATTTTAATATGATTCTAAAAATTAAAACAGCATTTTATTGATTCCTCCTCACCCCCCCCCCCCCATTTTTATTAAAATTCAACTGCAAACAGTCGCGAAAACGTTATTGAAGTCAAGATAATTAAATACCCCTCCATACTTCCATAAATCACATGCTTATCCAATCTTAAAAGATATTAAAAAAAAAATGATTGGCCAAAATATAAATTTACAGAATAAATGAGTGACACATATAGTCATAAAAATAACTAAGATAAACGAATAATTTAAAATTTATAATAATAATAAAAAAATTACACCTCAAATCTAATTAAAGATTATACAAAAAATGACAAAATTACAATTTTTTATATTTATTAATAAATTATTTTCCTTAGTTACAAGAACAATTTGACTTTAAATAAACAGCTATTTATAACTATCAAGAATTACACAGAGGATAATAATAAAATAAAAAAATTTACAAGTTAAAAACATGACAAATTATTAATTATATAATCCACTCCCCTTCAAATATATTTCATCATAAAATAAATAGTTTTGCAATCAATATAGAATTTATTAATAATAATGAAACATTGTTTTTTTTTTTATTATCTTTATTATATTTCAAATACTGTATTATATTTCAAATACTGTTTGCGCTTTATAAATTAAATACTATTTATTATATAACATATACATAAAAATTTAACTATTATAAGATCAAAATTAATACAATATTATATTATAATTTGATTTACAATTGTCAAACTTTCTGCATTCACAATCCATTACATACAGTACTACTAATCAGTTTACATTTAGCTATTATTCTCACACAAAATATCTGACTACCTAAAAATATTCATTTTAAATACAGTTAGTGTTAAATAGTAATTAAAATTAATACAATCATGAAATGTTTAATTTAAGTATATCCATTGACATCATTCAAATAATTAAGAGATTGAAATGGAAATGAACTGGGCATATTGATAGAAGATATGGCTAATTGATATCAGGTAGATAGATGAAAGAAGGAAGTCAATTGGGATTTCAAAAACAGGCTGAAATTACTGTTGCTATATATTGTACCAGTCAGAATTGTATGTTCCTCTAACAAGAGTTAGTATCTAGGCAAAAGTACCTCAAGTCCAATCATGTGCAAGATACATAAGTCAGGAACAATCATGAACTCTGCCTATTGTCTATTTTCCAGATTTATAACATTTCAAACAACATGTCTGATGATAACAAATGAAATTTTATTCACTCCTGTCCCAGAGCAACAGCGGAGAAACAAGAGATCTACAGGGAATGATAATACAACTAGGCTTCAAACCCCATCCCCAACAGAATGAAATAGCTTAAGATTATAATTAGACTTTTCATCAAAATTCATTAATAAATCTCAGAAGTTGGCCTAAGGTCAATGGAAATGAGCTATATATAATGCAATCTAATTAACAATGTGTATGCATAAATCAAGAGGCAAAGCAGAATCAAATATTAATTATATTGTTAATAATTTATTAATATTATGAGAAAATGAATAAACAAAGTTATTTAATTTAACAAACAGTCGCGAATCTATTTACATATAAAGCTAATAGAATTTTGGGTTTCACCTGATTATGAATGCTGATCTCCGTATTTGAAAAATTACATAATAATAGAACATAAGTTAATGATTAAATAATATGCAAATCCCCAATTGAATACGATGATTAAAAAAAATGTACAGATAGTTAAAAGATGCGGCTTAATTTGAACGCTATGATTATTTTATGAAAAATAAATGGCCTTAAAGAACAGAGAAATGGGATATAAGTTACTTCAATTTCACTTACTATGGTTCATTTGAACAACACATGAAAATATTTTATAATTTATATGATTTACTTAAACAGTCAATAGACCTCAAAATGTTTAGACAGAAGAGTTATTTGTATTTTAATCTATTCCTTTTTGACTGGAGAGGATTTATTTAGCATTGTTTGTTATCGCACTCAAACATTGTCTCAATGAGAGAGCGGGTAGCTTAAATAAGTTTTAAAATGACATTCCCTAACTTATAATATAAATGAAAATATGAGACGGATTTAGAAATCATCGCATTACGTCTTACAGATTTAAAATGAACAAATATGAGAACATTAAACAAGAATTGCGGTGCTGACTAAATGATAATGATAGAAAAGGTCGAGTCCATTTTAGGACTAATGCTTCATCAATTATATAAGTATATGAAATGGGCCTGTACACGTGACAGGTCAGCATTTGAAAAGATGATTGTGTAGGGATTTCATGGTCCGGTTTTTCCAGTGTTAATCCATGCAGAGCCTAAATGACAACCTGACAATATCCTGGAGTCAGTGCCTCCAAACGCCATTCAAGAATATGCCGTAAGTAAAATAATCCTGGTCCTCCGGGTTTTAAGTTTGACAAAGCAAGATGAGAAAATTTCGTAACATTATCTAAGCCAAGCAATGCTAATAATAAAAAAAATAAATCAGGTTCTTAATGATGCTGATATGTGGATTAAGGCCCTCGTAATTTAATAGAATCTAGCATAATGATATGACATAATTTGAACCCTCTCGAAAGGTACGCAAATGACCTTTAATATTAGTTAGGATGTCACAACATAAAAGAGGGAATATTGTTCCCTTCATTAAACAAATATTAATATGCTAACTAGCAATTAATTCCATAAAATAATTTCCATGCTAGATGGCGTGATGAGCAAATGATTGACCATATAATAACAAAAAACAACAAAGGTAAGGTCATTAAATTTATTTTAAAATATAATATAAAAATAAAATCAATAGTGTGAACATGGTAATAAATTGATATATTAAATGTAGCAGCAGATAATCTGCCACTAAGCAAATAGAATAATTTAAAAATCTTATTCAATCAAGCGAACTTTTAGTTAGATAAGAAGACTTACATTTAACTATTAACATCCTCTAATAGCAAGGATATATAAAACAAAAAACATTTATGATTGGTTCGCTTGATTGAACTATTAGCATATTAAATTAAATCATACAAAAATTTATAATATTGAAATTAAAAGTTTGCCGCATTTAAAATATTAAAAATAGAATTGTAAAACCCATTAAAGAAAAAGTAATAGATTTGTGCATTAGGTTTTTACAAAAGAAAGAGAAAGTCATTACTTATAAAATTGTTACAACTAGCATTACAACGCCATGTTTAAATAAGAGAATTACATTACAAATAATTTAGATTTTAAGATGAAAGTTTTGAAAAAGTTCATATTAGCGGCATGATTAGGATTTACCTTCCATTACTTAATGTCCGTATGGATTGATATGCGTAAGATTATAAAATGAGAAACACACGGTTGGCGATGCAAAGTTTGGAAAAATAATGGCTGGCATCTTGAGATAGTTATTTCAGCATTTAATTTAGGCAGTCCATAAGTGGAGATGGCATGTTAACATAGCAGTATGGAAATGATTTTTGAAGAAGAAAGGGAAAGCAAATTTAGTCCCTCTACTCCGAATTCATATTTCAAAATTTTGATTGAGGTGAATCCATTCTGCAACACTGATTAAAATGGCACACCAAGACACAGCCTAAAATTTCGGTTCTATTTATGTGTTAGCAAGACCTTCTTGAATATTCTCTTTCCATTTGGTGAGGCCCGGATGTCCATTAAGTGGCCTGAATGCACTTATTCTTTATTTTCAATGATAATGCAACAAGTTCTGGAGAGTATTGTTTTAATCTATTTCGAGAATGGAAATAAATTCAAAAGATATAATTTCCATTAACATTACGCTTGTTAAGGGATTTTAATTTATTAATTACCCTTTTTAATTTAAATCTAGAATATTCTTTTATTTATAAGTTTCAGAGTTATTTTAATTACTCTCTAGAACTTTCTTTGGTATTGCATCATCTAAAATAAAATACGCGAACTATAAAATATAAAATAAATATACATAATATTTAATAACAAAAAATATTTTTTTAGCAATCTTGAACACACATACATGATTATTTAAAGGGAATGGGAATTTCAATATTTCCGAATTAAAATTAATAAATATTCTTAAAATACAACTTTTTATTTACGAAAGTACAAAAAAAGAAGGGGTTTTTTAAAACATTTGTATGTGTGTCCTTTCACTCTCTAGTGATTTACACATATATAGCTGGGTTTAAACCTCTGATTCAAGATTTTGAATCACCAGACAGTGAAGCAAAAATGTGTGTACAAATTTTATGCTTCAATATATAAACATTTATTTAAAAAAATATTTTATTTTGCTATTCCATTTAGATTTTATAATAAACCTTTTCTAGTAATACAATTTTTTTTTTCAATAACTTATTTATTAAAAAATAAATTTTAATAAAGCATATAAATTATATACATGAATTTGCTTGTGAAAATAAATATCATTATTACATATTATTTATTTTCCATATTGTAAATTCAAGATAATACATTCTAATCTATAATTTAATTTATGAAATAGCTAATTTGTTTTTACATAAATCAAGGTGTATATTGTAAATTAAATGCTATATATATATATATAAAATTCTGTATATATAATGCATTTAATGTACGCACATTTTTATAAACAGTAAATAGTAGTGCCCTAATAAATCACTATATAAATTTTGATACAATTAAACATAAAATGATTTTTTACAACTTAGAAAACATTAGATGTTAAAGTAGTTGCAATCAATTAATAATTAACCATTACTAAAAAATAGAAATAAACAGCTTATTCACAGGGGTGAAAAAAGTAATCTAATAAATTGTAAATACTGATTTCAATTTTGGAGTAAAGATACTTTTCATAATACATTATTAAGATGAATAAAAATAGCACATTTGAGCTTTCCATTAAAATGTTTTTTTTTAATTGTACGAACATGACAATCATCTAAACCAGTGATTCCCCAAGTGGGTTGGTACCATCCCTCAGTAGGTGTTAAAACCTTGTAGGGGGTGATAGTGGATTCAGAAGCATTAGGGGGCATTCAGGTCATCTAACTTTTTCTCTATATACACAGACTATACACATCGTTGGCTTTAATTTGCTCTCAAATGATTAATTTTTATGTTATTCTGCTGATTTTACAGTTACTTTATAAAGAAAAACATACCGTACGATGCTGACACTTTAGAATTATTTTACCACTAAAAAAATCAATAGTATTTAAATTTAAAGTTATAATAATGGGGATAAGGCTTGCCTTCCAAGGTGCTGAATGGTTGTTTCTCATTTTCAACAAAAGGGAGTGCTTATCAACAACTTTGACAGTTCTAAGTTCTTTGTTTTAATTTTCAAAACAAAAATTTATGTGTTAGAATTTTTTTTACATATTTATTATTATTTTCATAAAATATGTGCGAAAATATAATTATTTAAGAAGACTAGTTCAGATTTTAGTAAAAATTATTTATTTTTACATGAAAGTAAATTGAGAAAGAAATTGATGACATAGGCTGCATTTTGTAATAGGATGAAAAAATCCATTTTATGTTGCCTCTACTGATTATTTTTTAACAATTATAAATAGAAATTTATTTTTGGAAAAACTTTCATTTACTTTAATAATCTGATAAATTATTAATTTGCATTTTAAAAACTAAATTAAAATGAGTATAATTTTAATTTATTCATTATTATGAGCACTTAAAGACTCCAGAAATTTCAAATTATAAACATCCAGGTTGAGATTAAGATTAATGGAAATCTACGCAGGCTATGCATGCATTTTTAAGACTGTCTTTTCCATCTTTGTCTACAGATTCCAAAAAGGTAAATTATATTTTTCTACAACAAAAAATAAAAATTTTATGATAATTTTTGTGATCAAGTAGATTGAATTTTTTTGATTTTCTCTCATTTTTTTTGTTAGTTACTGGAGAACAGTTCAGCATGAAATGATAACAGGAAAACATTTAGTTTTTTCCATTGTATTTTGAAGAAGACGTTATAAGGGCCTATTGGTAAGTATTTTTATTTTTCTATATTTTTTTAATTATTATTTTATTATATGTTTTTTAATTATTGTTTTATATATATTTTGATTGTCTGCATTTTTTTCTATAATGTGAGCTTAGTCTTTGAAATAATTGATATGAAACAAAAATGAATATATTTCAGAAATATAATGACCTGATTTAGATGTTACTATAATTTCTTTTCTGCATTTTAATAATAGTAACATTATGCAAATGCTACAAGTAATGATTTGACAGTACATAAACTTAGGCCAATTATAGACTTGCAATATAAATTTCAAAGCTGCATATTTTTTAATTATTATTTTATTATGGTTTTTAATTATTATTTTATATATTTTTTTTTATATATTTGATAAAAAAATTATCGAAACTAACATAAAAGTAACAGTTTTGACAGTATATATATTAAACTATAAATGTATGTACATCAAGCTTAACTCTGATGAATTTAGAATTTCATTCACTTTTTCTTTTATTATTTTGTATATAGTGATTATTTTAGTAGTACTTTTTAATAAATTACAAACTTTATTGAAGTTCTTTATTATAATATTCAAATTATACTAATTATTGATCAATATTAACTACTTGTTATAAGGGATGTCTTATACATTGCAAACCCCTGTATGAAAATGCATTTTGAAGGACTACTCAGAAAAATGAAAGGTACTAATGTCTTTATTCTATGAAGTTTTCAAGTGATGGATTACCTTAGGTAAATATTATTATATACCAAATTTTTAAAAATTTTATACTGAATCCAACTAACCTACCAACAAAACAATAGTTTTAAGTTGTGTGCATGATAATTTTGAATTTATAAAATACTATGAAAATAATTATTAGAAATATTAACTTTTATTCTATTTTTTATTACTTTAAATATCAATAACTATATTTTTTTCAACTTAATTATACATTCTTTGGGGTTTTATGTTTCAAAAAATATATATTATGTCATTTTTGAATAATATAAATTTAATTCATGAAAAAATTTGTGGATTAACATAATTTTTTAAATATTCAATATGGCCACTTCAGCAGTCAATAAGTTAAAAGACTCCTTATAGAAGAAATTAATTGCAAACAAGTCAATACATGACGATTCGGGATTGATTTCAAATCTATAAATACCAGTGGTTTAGGAATAAGTTTCATTATTTTTTATGTGCTTTGTCAACAATTATCAGTTGAAAGTGTGATAGATAAGTGGAGTCACGCAAAGGATAAATTAAATCTTTTATTTTATGAATATTGTGGCAAACTTTATTACTTCATTATGAATCTAAGAAGAAATGTCAACAGTACACTATTGAGCATATGAAATATGGTTTTATACTGTTCCCTACAACCCAATTATTACCTTTGTGCTTGATTTGCCAAAAAGTATTTTCAAATGAGGCAATGAAGCCTTCTAGACTACAAGAGCATTTGAATAAAATGCAAGCAGACAAAAAGGATAAAGATTTGTCCTATTGTCAAGTACTAGAAGAAAAATATTTTAAACAACCAACTATATCAAAAACTTTTTGTGTTGTCCACTAAACAAGATTATGACAGATTACAAGCTTCTTATAATATTTCATTATTAATCACAAAAGCAGGAAAAACACTCACAATTGGTGAGGAATTAATCTTATCAGCAATAAAAAAAGGAATAAACACTGTGCTTCATAAGCCAGCAACAGATATCATCAGGAAAATTCCTTTCAGTAATAATTCAGTGCAAAGAAGAATCTATGAAATGACTGAAGACATTAAATAATCATTGTGTGATTATTTGAAGACATGGAAATTTTCCATGATGAATCGACTCTCCCAAATAATAAAGCAATACTCTTATCATATGTGCTATTCATAAAATAAAAAGTTTTTAAGAATTATTATTTGCTAAAAATTTGGAAGAGGATACAACGGGAGAATCTATATTTAATACCATGAATAAGTTTTTTTCAAGAGAAAGACATTCCTATTCATAATATTTTATCTGCTGCTACTGATAGTGTTCCAGCAATGACAGGGTACCAAAAGGATTTCATAGCACATTTGAAACAAGCACTACCAAATGCACTCACTATCCATTGTGTTCTTCATCATCAACATTTGGTTATGAAGAATTTAAATGAATGCCTGTATACATTTCTCCATTACATTATTAGAGCAGTCAACAATATTAGAAGCAATTCATTGAGTGATAGATTATTAAGTCAACTTTATAGTGAAAATGATGAAGATTTCAATCATATGCTGTTTCACACAGAAGTTCATTGAATTTCAAAAGATACTTGTCTGAATCGACAATATAATTTGTTTGATTTAGTATTAAGAGTTCCTAGAAAACAGCAATGATGGATTGCAGGCCAATCTGATTAGATCCAAGAATGACATCACTTATTTGACAACCTCTATAAAATATTTAATGAGATTATATCTACAATTACAAGGTGATGAATTGAATTCAATTAAAATGAAAAATGTTATTGCTGCTTTTGTGGAGAAACTTCTGTTAAAGCGGAATCTAGGACGAGGGAAATATAGCCACTTTTAAAATTTATCAGCAGTGTCTCTCAAAAAGGAAGATTTACTTGCTGCCAACACTTGGAGGTTCTCCATGCTGATTTCAATGAGCGATTCAAGGATATTCTAAATATGAATATTCAAATTGGGTTCTAGATCCTTTCTCACATGTAAACACAGCAGGATCATCAAATTTAGAAGTGGAACTCATAGAACTCACAACAAATGAAAAACTAAAAATAAAATTCAAAAGTGGATACCAAGAGTTCTGGTTTCAGAAATCAATACCAACACTGTGAGAAATAGTGCAGAAATTTTTTAATTGCATTTTTAACTTCTTATTTGACTGAGCATAAGTTTAGTGCTGTAGTGAATTTACTATCTAAAAAAAGAAACCGATTGCATATAATGGAATGTGGCAATTAATGAGTGTTTTTAACTAAAGTCGAACCTGATACAACAAACTTTTAAAAATGCATCAGACTCATCCTTTATATTAATGTTATTTTTTCTTTGTATTTTTATTTTGTAAGTTTGAAATAAACAATTTTCTAATACCTTTGATAGTGTTTTAATTATTACAATAAGGTTCTTACTAATATAATATAATCTCCTAATATGTATTCCGAATTTTCATATTTGAATTATTGAATGAAATTGTGCATAAGGTTTATTCAAGAATACACTTTACAATCTTGATACATGGGCTATGTTTCATCAAAATCAGTATAGCAATAACTGTGTTCAAGATGAAGCACATATTTGATCATTACTTTTTCAATAATTTAACTGCATATATCATTAGTTGCTATTTACACTGAAAATATCAAACAGATTGAATGTGAAAACTGTTATAATGGGGGAGAAAGGCTACAAAATTTATGTCTTGCAAAGTGGGTGGTGGCCCGAAAAAGTTTGAGAACCTATGATCTAAACAATATATAAATGTTAGATATGCATATTTGTGTACTCAGAGAACATTTTAATTTGTATTTCTTGATGTTATAAAAACTCCACCCAATGAAGATTAGTTTGCTGCACTAATTGGTAATCTTTTAATTAACCTAAAAATAAATATATCTTTCTGACAAAGCTTTTACTATCATATTTTTTAATCAATAAGCTAATAAACTTTATTTTAATTTCACATATCAGCATTTTAGATTCTCATAGTGAACATATCTCAACACTTCGATATAAAAGATCAAAAACTATTGTGTATTAAAAGTCAATTATAAATTTATTAAACGCACATTGATTACGTAAGTAATATTTACTGAGGCTATAACCTTGACAATATGCGTATAAAATGCGATAGTAGGGACCTCTACAGGTGTTTTAACCACAAGCTTACGCTATGGAAGAAAAGAGGGGAACCCTTCTTTACTTCAACCTACTTTCTATTTAAATAGGTGAAGCTGAAGCGGTTAGATCTGCGAGCGTGAAGCTATTCAATACTTCACTGATTAAGTCCACATTTCTTATTACACATTAATACTCGCGAAATCTTTCAATTTACAACGAGTCAATGGAAAGATTTTTATAGTTAGAAATCTATTACAGTAATTTAAAGTTGTAATTATAAATTTATTAAAAGCACATTGATTACGTAAGTAATATTTACTGAGGCTATAACCTTTCCATTGACTCGTTGTAAATCGAAAGATTTCGCGAGTATTAATGTGTAATAAGAAATGTGAACTTAATCAGTGAAGTATTGAATAGCTTCACGCTCGCAGATCTAACCGCTTCAGCTTCACCTATTTAAATAGAAAGTAGGTTGAAGTAAAGAAGGGTTCCCCTCTTTTCTTCCATAGTGTAAGCTTGTGGTTAAAACACCTGTAGAGGTCCCTTCTATCGCATTTTATACGCATATTGTCGAGGTTATAGCCTCAGTAAATATTACTTACATAATCAATGTGTGTTTAATAAATTTATAATTACAACTTTAAATTACTGTAATAGATTTCTAACTATAAAAATCTTTCCATTGACTCGTTGTAAATCGAAAGATTTTGCGAGTATTAATGTGTAATAAGAAATGTGGACTTAATCAGTGAAGTATTGAATAGCTTCACGCTCGCAGATCTAACCGCTTCAGCTTCACCTATTTAAATAGAAAGTAGGTTGAAGTAAAGAAGGGTTCCCCTCTTTTCTTCCATAGCGTAAGCTTGTGGTTAAAACACCTGTAGAGGTCCCTACTATCGCATTTTATACGCATATTGTCGAGGTTATAGCCTCAGTAAATATTACTTAAAAGTCAATATCAAATTATTTGGAACTTACTTTTTTTTATAAAGGGAAATTATATTTTGACATTATTGCTTCTGCCAATGTTAGATTAGAAAAGAGACCCAACCTTCATAATAAACTTTATGATAGGAATATGATGCACTTTTTTTAACTCAAGAGTTTAAATATTGTTTTTTTTTAAAAAAGATGAGAATATGCTACTGTTTCAAAATCAGAATAGAAAAAATATGGAGGAACTTGAATGATATATGTATCACAAAAAATATCAATAAAAATTGAAAGTGAAAATAAGTAGAATAACTATGAGATCATTACTTGATATATGAACAGAATGTTAGCTATTTTTAAAAAAAGGTCTGTAAATGTTTAATAGTGATTGGTTGAACTCACAAAATATATAATAAAAAATGATAACTTTAGAAAAGCACCAAGAATAAAATATTATAACATAAAACTATAAAGCAAGATTAAATTAATATTAATGTATATAAAAAAATTGATTCAAACTATATAAAAAAAAATCCAGTGATTGATAAACAAGTAGAAAAGTCCTCAGGTAAAAAAAAAGAAAAAAGGATTCATGATGCAAGATGCACTGAAATGGAAAATTTGGACCAAAAAAAAAAAAAACATGACACAGAAAAAATTCTCATATAAACAAATATCTGCATAATATTTATTATGTTGAGACGCAGATGATAATCTTAAACTAGTTACTAATTAATTTAGTCCCTAAATAGTATATTTGAAATACTAAACTTAAGAACTGGGTTGTATAGACATGCAAATAGATGCTATCTATTTTTAAGGCATGCTAAGATAATTTTATGTATTTGCGTTATATATGTAAAAGTTGCGGATGTGTCCTTACTAAGTATGCAATGTACAATTAATTGCTTGCTGCATGATTCTTGATGAGTTGCTGGTGGAGGTCACACTTATCCACTTAGTTCAGGTAAAGCACATTCTTTTAGAACTGAAGCACAGGGATCCAGATTATTCATAATTAATGCTTATGCGACTCCCTGAACTACTAATGTTCTTGAGTTGTTCCAGTCATAGGGCAACTGAGCATTTGATGCTGAAGCCCGTGAATAATGACCCATTCACACTTTCTAGTTTTATTAATATTTAAATATGTGCCATAGAGTATATAAGTAAACCAAACCTATTTTAAGCCAGTTTTCTCTCCCTTTATATTAAACGCTTATCCAGCATCATTGTATATTCCAATCTAGGTTAAGATGCTAACCTGCGTATCTCTGAGCCTGCTTATGTGCTCAATTTAACTTAATATAGATAGATGCCATAGGAGTGCTATTAAGTTAGTTATATAACTTTGGCTTATTATTAAGTTCCATATGATTTAGCAGACTACACAAGAGCTAGAAATTTGGCATATTAATATAGGCATAAACTTAAATACCACATTACATTTCATTGAACACTTATGATGAGATAACATGTAATATTAATGTCATTAGTTATGTAATGCCTGTGAGCGTAATCTTTCACATTCCAATTACATAATTTTGTATATTTTAGCTTTATTATCTTTTATTTTATTTATTAAATTGATATTATTTAAAATATAACTCGTTTTCATATCTTTATTGTCCGTGAGTTCAGTTTTATCCAATTCGATGTATTTGCACATACATCATTAGATATATATATATATATACGTAGACCATTCTATTAGATTTCATAATTAATCATTAATATATTAAGTTCTCTTAGTCATGTGTGTGTATATCTGACCAAATCAGTGTTAAGTTAGTTAATTTATGAGTCTCTTGTTCCATCCTGGGTGACTGCCAGACCGAGTTTGAATTGAATGTCTGTGTAACTTGGGAAATGTCATCCATAGGGTATTAGATCAGTGAGCAGAGGTGAAAGGATTGAAAGTTGGCCAGATTCTGGATCCCAGCATCCAGATTCGATTAGCTTTAGTGTATTTTGCCTGTGCTCTAGATTTTGTTACTAGGAGGGACAATTCTTACCGTTACAATATATATCTTATAAAATCTAAATATCTTGGATAACAAATGTTAATTACAAAAAAATGAATTACATTTTCTACTTAAAATTATTTGATCACTCTCTTATCATTTAATGTTAATATATTAGTTAGCTTTTAATGGAATTGAAGAAAAAGAAAGTCACTTTGACCCCTCCCCTCCACATTTTAAATTTATAAAATTTAAGAATTCATATTTGAAGAAGTGCAAAAAATACAATCGAAAGGAAAAAAAAAATATTTGTGATTGATAGGAAATAAAAAATTATTTTCTAATATGCATATTTTAAATAAACATTAAAAGTCATATACTATTGTTGCCTATCAATAAAATTTTTTTTTATTTTTCTTTAAAAAAATTGGTCAATCATCACCATGTATATAAGTAAAAAAAAAAACTGCCAAGACTATAATAAAAATTCCTGAATTATTTTTTCAACTGTTTTCCCCATAAAACATTGAATTTTAAATTAATATTCAAGAAATGTATTTCATTGTTATTATTATTCTCTCAGAAAAAAATAATAATAGTTTTTAATTTAATGCCTACAACTCATTAACATGTAAAATATATTTACTACAGCTAATCAAGGGCCAACATCGCAAAAAGAATTGCATAGCATAAATATTTATATAACCATGCCAAGGATAACCAGAAATAAAAATTTGTATTCTGAGACCATGAAAGAGAACAGGTCATAACTTTGATCAACAATCTGTTAACTTGATATGCACAGAACACAATGATTGGAAAAGGAAAGTAAAAGACCTAAAACATGATTAAAAAAAAAAAGAATACAGCATTCAATTATCACACAGATGGAATATTTAAATGAATAGATTTACATAATATGAATAATCAAGATGGATCATAAATAAAGCAGCAATGCTATGGAACCAGAGTTGATTATGGTGCTCATCACCAAAAGTGCAGTCGGTTAAATAAAATAAAGAAAATGAAAAAAACAAACTCACTTCGTGAAGCATATGCACATATATATGCAAAGAATTTAATAGGTATATAGTGATAATATGACTATGAAGAAAGGATCTACAATTTATCAGTAAACTTAATTAAATAATATTTTTCTTCAAGTAATTCCTTAAGTTAAGTAAAGAACTGCATTAAATTTTCTCTAGTCACTTCTATTTTCTATCATCTATTTCATTTCACTTCACAACATTCAATATTCATTCACATGTTTAGAATTTGATTTTACCATTTTTCAAAACAAATGTTAAAAGTAAACAATAAAACAATTTGAACTGAAGGGGTTTTAATATAATCAATTAATTAAAAAAATAATTTTTGTTTTTAAATCTTTATAATAGATAAAACATTAAGAAAGCATACTAAATAATTATACATTTTAATAAATTCATAAACCATTATCATATTTCTGAAAATTAAACAATGCCTAAAGCTGTTATTTTAAATTCTTGCCAGGAAGTTTTTATTGACATTTAATTAAAATTTGTCTATAACCAGAATTTAAAAAGAAAACTTTTTTAAAAACGAAACAAAATGAACTAAATAGCAACAAATTACTGACATTTATTTATTTAAAAAAAGATATATTTTACAAAATAAACATTTTATTATCTACAATTAATATAAAATTTAGTATCATCATTATCAACCATTATCAATCTATTGCAGGATGAAGGTCTCTCCAAGTTTAATCCATCTTCTCCGATCTTTAGTTTCTCTTCTCCACATCACCCCTGCACACTTTCTTATTTCATCCATCCATCTCACATGTGGTCTCTTTCTGGGTCTTTTACAATCTCTTGGAATCCAGTTTAAAATTTCAATTGTCCATCTATTATCATCTCTTCTAACAATATGTCCAGCCCAACTCCACTTCAATCTTTTAATTTTTTCAATGAGGTCAGTAACACCTGTTTGTTCTCTTACCCATACATTGCGTTTATGATCTCTTCTTGTTACTCCCAACATACATCTCTCCATACTTCTTTGAGTGGTCTGAAGTCTCTGAATTGCTCTTCTATTAAGTGTCCAAGTCTCAGATCCATAAGTAAGAACTGGTAAAACACATTTGTTAAAAACCTTCCTTTTCAAACACATAGGCATATTTCCTTTTAGTATCAAGTTATTTCTACCAAAAGCACTCCAACCAAGTTTAATTCTATGATTAATTTCCTCCATTATGTTTCCATCTGTATTAATAATCTGACCAAGGTATTTGTAACTGTTAACTTTTTCTAATTCATCATAATCAATCTTTATTTTCATATTTTGAGAAAATCGATTAAACATTACTTTAGTCTTTTTAACATTTATCTTTAGTCCTACTTTCATCTGATAATTCCTGCAACATTTCCTGCAGATCTGAAGCATTATTTGCAAAAACAACTACATCATGTGTGAAATCTAAATGACTTAAATAATCACCATTTACTTTCACTCCTTTAGTTTCCCATTTTAATCCACAAAATACTTCATGCAGCACTGCTGTAAAAAGTTTTGGAGATATGGAGTCACCTTGTCTTACACCTTTCTCAATGTTGATTTTTCCAGTATCATTATGTAATCTAATTGTTGCTGTTGCATTTTTATAAATATTCTTTAAAATATGACAATATCCTGGATCTATACCTTGATGATCTAATGCTTTAATCACTGAAGAAATGTTTATAGAATCAAATGCCTTTTCATAATCTACAAATCCTAAGCATAATGGCAACTCATATTCATTTGTCCTTTCTATAACTTCTCTCAATACCTGGATATGATCTACTGTACTAAAACCACTTTTAAATCCGGCTTGTTCTCTTGGTTGGTGGAAATCCAATGTTCTCTGTAGACGAGTAGTAATTATCTTGGTAAAAATTTTATATAAAACTGATAAAAGGCTGATAGGTCTGTAATTTCTAATATCTTCTTTATCACCTTTTTTAAATATTAATATTATTACTGCATTCTTCCAATCATCCGGTACATCTTTATCATTTAGACATTTGGTATATAACTTTGCTAAAAAATTTTCTATTTCTTCACCTGCTTCTTTTAATATATCAATTATAATTCCATCATTACCTGGAGCCTTTCCTTTCTTCATACACTTAATTGCATGTCTCACTTCTTCATTTAAAATTCTGGGCAATTTGGAAGATGTAATTGATATAGGAGGTACTTGTTCTTTATTACTATATAATTCTTGATAAAAATCTTCTACCAATTTCATGATGTCATCTCTCCTTTTAGTAATAATTCCATCTTTTTTTCTTATTGCAGATATAAATTTCCTACCAATACCAAAATGTTGTTTTACATTCTTAAGACTTTTATTTTCTTCTACAGCTTTCCTTGCTAGTTCACAGTTATACTTTCTTATAACATTTTCAACTCTTTTCCGCACCATTTTACAAAATTCGAGATATTCAATTCTTTTTAATGCATCATATTTGTATATCTTCATATTCCTTCTTTTCTTCATAAATTCTCTAGTCTCAGTAGAAATTTTATTGGTCAATTGCTGTTTCTTTCTACCAGCTATCTTTGTTGCAGTTTTCAAAAGTGTATCAGTTATTTTCATATTAATTTCATTCAAATCTGAATCATGTTCAAAATCTACTAATACTTAAAACCGATTTGTAAGTTCTAATTTAAATTCATTAGAATGTTTCTGAAGATTAGGAATATCAACTGTAAATATTGTTTTTCTTAATAATTTTTGTCTCTCTAGTTTTACATTAACACGTATCTTACACCTTACTAATCGATGATCACTTCCTGTGTTAAATTTATTAAGAACATTACAATCTTGAAATATGTATTTCCTGTTAGTCAAAATATAATCCAATTCTGCTGTACCTTCATTTGGATGCTTCCATGTCCATTTCCTTTTAACATTTTTCTCAAAAAAAGAATTCATAATATAAAGTTTTTCTTTTTCTGCAAACTCCACAAGTCTATGTCCTCTCCCATTTCTATTACCATAACCAAAATTACCCACAGCACTTTCATCTTTCATTTTTTTACCAATTCTAGCATTAAAGTCTCCCATAACAATTTTAAAATGGTGTTTACTCTGATCAAAAGCCTTTTGTACATCCATATAAAAATCTTCTACTACTTCATCACTATGAGAACTTGTTGGGGCATAAACCTGAATTATCTGCATTTGGTATCTGCTATTAAGTTGTATAACTAATCTTGCCACTCTATCCGATACACCATCAATCTCCACAATATTGTTCTTCCACTTTTTATTTATAATGAATCCTACTCCACTTGTATTTCCAATATTTGTGCCTTTATAATAGAGTATATGTCCACTTTTTAAATCAATTGTCTCTTCACCTTTTCTTCTAACTTCACAAAGTCCAATAATGTCCCATTTAATATAAGAGAGTTCTTCTTCTAATTCTTGCAATCTTCCTTCACTTGAAAGTGATCTGCAGTTGTAAGTACCTAAATAAAAAGTCATCATCAAATGGCAGCCTAGGTCCACAATCAGGGGATTCTTAGCACCCTCCGCCTTCGGCCACCAACCGCTGCCTTGGTTGGTGACTTTACAGCCTCCTGGGAATAAGGGCCATGCTTTATTTTTGTCTGTCATAATTGTATATATGTATTGGGAAAATATTTATCATTTACACAAACATTCATTCTGCCTTATCAGGCACTGAGAAGAAAGACCATGGTGTTTCTTGATCTTAAACTCAGAGGTAAAAAGCCAATAAACTCACCACGCTGGCTAATGCGTGTTGGTGAGCAGCCTATCCATGTTCGTATACTATATGAATAATCACATAGTAATAACAGCTGCAACGACAAGAACGTATGGAGTGGACATTAGGAATTTACCCTGCTCGGTTCCTTTAAGGCCTCCAAAAGGAATCAAAGGGTCTCCTTTCAGTTAATAGCAAAAATCCTTTCTGCAGCCAAAATTTAGTATATATATATATATATTTCGTCGATCTAATGTTATTTAATGAAAAAGGCTAATCTCAATGTTTATTAGCAAAAAGGAAATAGGATATGCAAAAATAATATAAATGAATAAATCAATAGATATTGTTTGGCAGATCTTATCCCGGGAAAGAATGTCACTTACATCAACGAACATTCATTATAAAAGCCTATCTTGGATGTGTGTGTGTGTAGGGGGGGGCGTATACAACTCAATATTCAGTGTTTTAGTAATGAAAGATTGTATTGCCGTCAAGTGTTAGTGGCAGAATGATTAGCACGGCAGCCGCTTTGAAATATATATAGAGAGATTGTATTGCATTTCAAATAATCTTGGAAAATATAATTTGTTCTCAAATATGGTCAAATATATATTGTATAAAAAATGTAATAAATCAGTGATGAGAAATCCAGTTTAAATATCCAGAAGATAAATAAAAAACACCTGTATGTGTATATAAAATATTGTATGAATCTAATTTTATAAATACATGATACACATATATTTGACTTTTTGTCAACAATTTTTTTCAAAAAATTGTAATGATGATACAATTCATTTGTGATAATGAACTCTATTCAAAATGTTTTTTCAAATTAATAAAAAATTTAGAATGGGGATAATAATATATAATCCTTATATTTATATATGAAGAATTGTGAATAATGGCCTCTCTACAAGAGGTTGTTATTAAAGCCTTTTCTGTAATGGAATTATTTACAGGCTTTTTTAAAAAAAAAATGATAAATTCATTATTAAAATGCTAGTCATTCTCTTTGCAATTAATATTAACTTTTCAATTAATATAATCTCATTCATGGATTAAAAATTGTTTAATCTGATCAAGTAAATCATGTTTGGTTTCCTTACCTTCTATGATATTCTGAATTTTTTTTTATCAGTTCTTCATCTATTTGATAATCACTTTTTATATCCACATGAGAAAGGAAATGCCTGATCTTCAACAATCATCAAATTTTGTATTTAAAGAAGTTCCTGCATCTAAATATTTTAGTCAGTGTCTATGATGGCAAGAGTTTTCTAAAAGAGTATGTTATTTTAGCCTAAGATAATAAAATTAAGTTTAATATATCCAAAATCTAATACATATTTACTAACAAGATGATGATGATAAATTTAGTTTAAGTGTTAGTAATTATTAGTAGATAATTTCATTTATTAAGATTTCATCCTATTTCCTTTATTACACAAATAATAACAATAAAATATATTATTAAAGATATATAAAGAATTGCATAGCATGGAGACAATATAATAATTCAATTATGATAAACTTTTAAAAGAATATAAAGCATCTCAGGAAAAACTGAATGTATAAAAACATCTATGTATAATTAAATAAGTATGCAATTGTTTAATATGAATAAACGTTTTTAAAAATTTATTATAAATACCATAGTATTTGAAGTCTCTTATATATATATAGACTCTCAATTTGAAAGTATAAAAGTATGAATTATTTTTTTACAGATAAAATTACTTAAGTAGTATTACATTCAAAATTGAAAGAAAAAAACCACTGGTAATTAAATTCACCAGTCATAATGTTTCTCATAGGCATTTGAACAGTTAGTATGACAATAGTTGTACTGCAAATTTTATGGTAAAAATATTCTAATAAATGGTTTAAAGGTAATATATTTTAGTTTTTATTATTATTAGATGGAAGGAATTTACAACAACAACAACAACAAAAAGACCTATAGTTCAAAGATTAAATAGCAGAACTTAAATTGCACAGAATGGCAGTACTTGTTTATATTTTATTTGTCAAGCGGAAAGCTTTCTAAAGATATTTTTGTTTTAAGGTTGATTTCAATCACTTGAAAAATGCTTTTTATTTAACAAGTAAAAAATTTATTTATATTTATAATTAAATACTGCCTAGTACTAAATTAGGAATAATAAATAAAATAGAAATTCATATAACATTACAATACTAGCCAAAAAAAACAAAATTTTACTAAAATTCTTCCACAGCCATGGTTTCATCTATTAATAAATAAACCTTTGTTTTAAGAGTCATAGCATCGGCCGGGACGCGAACCTGCAACCCGAGCAACTGCCTGCAAGTGCAAGGCAGTCACGCTGACCTCTCGACCACCAATGCAAGACCTTTTCCAAGTGAAATTCAATGAAAGATACAACATATATATATATAAAACAAAATAGACTTGCCATCATTCACTGCAAAAAACAATTTTCGTTAACATCAAATGATATTTGCATGAGATTGATGGCCTCAGATTCAAATTTTTTTTATCTTTCATGAGAAACTTTGATAATAACATTTTTTGAATCTGAGGTCATCCCATGAAGACATCCTTTAAAGTTAAAGGAAATTGTTTTTTGAAATGAATGATGGGGAGGTATTTTGTTTTGTATATATATATGTTGCATGTTATCAATAGATGAAACCATGATTATGGAAGAATTTTAATAAAATTTTGTTTTGTTTTTTTGTCAAGTACTGTAATGTTATTTGAATATCTATTATACTTATATATGTGGAGATTTATGCTTATATATATATATATATGGAGATTTATAAAAGTAATATATATATATGAATATCTATTATATTTATAATTGTATGTTACTTTAGCTAATTAAAAAAATAAGTTTTTTTATTTTATTTCTTTGAATAAATTCATAGCATTTACAACTTTTTCATTCTTTCAGTTAAGTTCAAAAATTAATTCTAATAATAATTTTGTTAAAAAATAATTTATTTACCAAAAACTCTATTCAAATTATAGATCATATATACAGAAATTAAATTTTACAAAGTTATACTCAATTTCATTTCAATGTCTTGCCAAACTCATTCCTAGTTAAAAATTTGTTTTAGAGTGATCTTAAATAATCATTTAGATAAAATTTCAATAAAACTTTGTCTATACTAATGTTTTTCTTTTTGAATTTTTATGTTTTTAAATAGTCCTTGCTTTTAGTTAAAATTATCTATTTCTTAAGTAAGACTTAATTATGGCCTCAAGAATGTTTTCAAATGGCAGATAATATCAACATTCCATCCATCTTTGATAATATTTAATTTCACATTTAAGCTGAAGTTCAACTCTTTCTTTTAAATTTAGAAGATATTACTGATCCAATATAATTATTTAAAAAGGAACTATGGTGCTTAATATACAATTACAGAACAATATATTCATTTTATATTAATTGTAATTATGCTAAATTGTGAAAAATAAAGAAATGATGAGATCTTTTCTTAACAACATATTAGATGACCTTAATAAATTAGTTATATAAAAATGCAAAAATTTTATAAATTCTTTTTTTTTTTTAAATCTTTAAATTGCATTTTTATAAACAGTTTTATAAGTGATAAAAATATTGTTTAATTTATTAAAAATAAAAAATATAGACATATTTTCCTGATAAATAAGAAAATATTTAATACTAAATTATAATAATTATATATTTCATTATAACAAATTATTAATATTATTTTAAAATGATTATAGTCATATAATAAAAAATAAATATTGATCTGCAAAAAATTAAGTTCTGATACTTTCTGGGGAAAAAATTATATTGCAAATAATTATACATAATACAGAAATTAATTCTAAAACATTCTTATTTTATTTTTGTCTATATAATATCCATTTAATATTATGAGCATTTTTCTTTCTTTTGAATGACAAAAATTAATACAATTGGAATGGAAAAGAATATATTTTTATATAAAAAAACTTAAATCAATAAAAAAAGTTATTTTTTAAATTTCATTATAAAAAGTTACAAAATTGCATTACATACTTGTATCAAAAACCCATTCTATTATAAAAGTACTGTATTGTCAGCAAAAATTACATTCTTAATATTAAATTTTTTTAACATGGTTTCCACTTTAATCACTCTATAGCTTTCCATATTTGATTTAAAATTTTTTGCTGTCTTTCATTCTCAGTTATTTACACAATTTTTTTTTTTTTTTTTGTGAACTAAAATTTTTATGATCAGAAATGACTAAATTTTGTTTTGAAATAAAATGAATAATTGATGAACAACAATGGGTGGCCCTATAAAATATTTTGCATGTATTAGTCTTCTAAGTATAGTTACATTTTTTTTTTTTTTTTTGAGAATTATCTTAAAAGATCAACCATTTAAATTTCCTTAAGATAAAAGAGTTATTTAAAAGCAAACTCAATCTGGATTAACTTATAATACTTCATTAATATTAATTTTTTAATAATAATTCTTTTTGAGTGTTTTTGACATTTGCATTATAATCTATTTGTATTTTAAAACTTATTTCAACAAATTATTACAACCTTAGAGCAAAATTAACCAACTGTCACAATGTTGTTTATATATCACAAAAGTTAGAGAATACTATGATTACATGTTAAAATAGGTTTACATTTATAATAAGAACACGGCAAATATTATATGAGAATATTTGTATATGCTTTAATGTGAATTGCAAATGATATTATATTTACGTTAGTACATATATATTAACATTATTTATTTACACCTATAGAAATGTTTTACAAACTTAAGGCCTTATATATGTAAACATATTTTTCTGCCAATCAAACTTGATATCATTTAAAATCACATCAAATATAGCAACTATATTTTCTATTTAAATAAACCACAATGTTCAATTTTATATTAAAGTTTGAATACTAATTTTAGTAGTAATTTAATTAGTTTCACTTGAATTGGCTTAAGGAGAACCTATAAGGTAATTCATTTTTAAATAATCTTACCATTAAATATATATTTAAGTACATAAATATTAATCAATGAAGTACCATATAAATATGTAACCTATTAACATTATTTATTTATACTTTCCATAAAAATTCAACTAAACCACTTGTAGATTACATATATTTGTCAACAGCTATTAAGGAGATCAGTAAAGATCCATCCAACATAGAATCTCAGGTTTAATTTAAATAGATTCACAATGCTCAATTTGATATTGAGGTTTGAACATAAATTTTTGTAATCATTTAATTAATATGTTATTTAATTGATTAATATGTATATATTTGTTTATTTAATGGCAAAGTTATTTAAAAATGAGTTGGATTATAGAATATATTCTGCCTTGCCAATTAACATTAAGCAGACAAAAAAAAAAAGGCCTTAAATTTCTACTAAAATTTACATTCAAACTTTAATACCAAATTGAACATTGCAAGTCAAAAAATGAAAACTGAGTTGCTATGTTTGATGCAATCTCAATTGGTCTTCTAAATAGTTGATAAATCAATATGATTGATATGTTCTGCAAGAGGTTTAGTTGATTTTTCATTAAACATTGCCATATATAATTATAAGTATCTAAAAATTTCTATTGAGGGTGTAAATATATAACATTAATAGATTATCTACTTATGTGGTATTTAATAAATTTTTATGTATTTAAATGTTTATTTGATGACAAGATTTAAAAATGAGTTAGATTAATATTAACCTGGCATAAAAAAAGCTTTAATTTAATTACCACTACAATTCACAATCTTTAATTTCAAATTAAGCATTGCAAGTCTGTTTTGATGGAAACTGAATTATGTTCAATATGATCTCAACTATTCGCTCAAGCAGCTGATGATGCCAAGTTTAATTAACAAAAAAATATGTCCCACAAGAGAAGTTTAATTAATTTTTTTGTCAAATATTGCCACACATAGGACTATAAGTTTCTATAAATTTCTATAGAAGGCATAAATAAATAATATTAATAAATTACATACTTGAGCTCTCTTTAATTAATTTTTATATATACATGTCCACATTCTGAAAATGTATTACAATGATCTTTTTTATTATGATCAACTATTTTAAAGTAATACTAATGTATTATTTGTGATTCAATCAGAATCAGCCACTGAACTTCTATGAATGTTTCATTCATTTGTAGAGATACATCAAATTAATTTGATATAGTTAGAAATATATTCCCTTGTTAAAGTGGAAAACAATGATATCCCACAATAATATAAAGTCTTTTATTTATTCTTTATTGTTATAAATCAGAACAACAAAAACATTCTTTATATTAGGATGCATAACTTTATGGATGTACATATACATAACAAATTTCAAGAGCTTTGAGGTTAACATATCATCATATTTAAAACTCCTTTAGGTAATACCATTAGGATATACAATCTTTCCATTTTTAAGATTACAAAAAGCTTTTGGCTGCTAAATTGAATGTTTTTGTCCAAATCTTTGTATATCAAGATTGACATATAAATCATAAAGTCAATTTTACAAGATTATTCAAAAAATGATCAAAACACTTCTACATGTTAGAAATATCATTATCATATGAAAGAGGAATATTCATAGATTTAATAGGATTATATAATTTTTTTTAGGTTCAATTATTATTTTGAATTTGGAAAGGGGGAGTAAAGACTATAATCTATATATGATTGTTTTAATTCACCGGTAGAACTTTTCCTTTAAATCTCTATATTGCTTATAAAAATTCTATATTTAATTTACTATTATGTCAAACATTTCCTTTTAATTAGATCACTAATAGTAGAATCAATCAGAATAAGTCATAATCTTTTAGAGTTAATCTAAAAATAGATTTATTTCCATAAAAAACAACACACTCCTTAAGTAAATTTCATGCCTTACAAATATAATTATCTGAAAAGTCCAAATTATAAATGTTAATCTATGTAATAATGTCATTACATATAAATGACTATTCTAATTTCAAATAATACAGTGGGACCATGAACTATGCTGCTTCTAACTACATGAATTCAATTATACATTATCCAATAAAAAATGTAAACAAACCAAAATATAAATAAATAAACAAAAAGTCCATTAAAATGGGCAAATTTCAAGATATTCAGGCATGCTGTACATGATCACATTTAAAAAAAGAGAAAATTTGTAAATATATTTTATAATTTGCCAGTAGCTGTTTTTTCATCTTGAAGTGTATGGTTACATATATTAATAAAATTTTTCTACAGTTTATGTTGAAAAAATATAATTTTATTTGTCTTTTATTATCCTTTCTGCATTGGATGTCCAGTATTTTGAATAATAAAATATTTTTTGAGCATAATGCTATTACAAAATTTTAGAATATATTAAAAGTGAAAAGACCACTATTATATTTTATACGACAAAAAAGTTGTTGAAAAAAAAAAATCATCCAGAGCACCTTTAATAGCTACCAAAGTTAACATTTCATTATTTACTTTATTTTAAAAATAAAAATACAGTAGTTAGTTTTATATGGTACCATTTGTCCAATCAATGCCAGCTCTGTTTAAAAAAGAGATTCAATATTTTAACCAAACATTAAGCTTAATGAAACATAAATGAACAACTCACTGAATATGAATGAACACATAACCCTATATATTTGATCACATAAAATCTGTCAATTTATGTAACTGTGTTATATAAAAATAAACACATTTTATATCCTATTTCTTGAAGAAAACATTTCTCATCATAAAAAACAAACAGTACTTGTTAGTACTATAACATTGTTAATTTTTAGAAAAAAAATAAATAAATTGTCATAACTGAATTAGTATTGATGTTTATACAGGAAATAAAGATTTAATTACATAAAATGAAAATATTATGACTACACTTTGTACAAATATAATATCTATTCTAGCTGAAGATATGGCAATTTTAAATTAAGAATCACAATGAAGATTTAATAAATCAATTGTGTAATAAAATTATTAAAATCACATTAAATTTGAAATACTGTTTTAATGACTTACTTTTTAAAAAAAAATTGCAACAGCAGCAAAAAAATAAATAAAAAGGATTAAATGTTAATGCATGATTAAGAATACACACAAGTATATCGCAAGCATATATGTAAGTAATTAACATCACATGATCTCCATCTCTTATGCTTGTGTATAACTGTTGTTAAAACAGGCAAAACTCACTATAAGTATGCCACACACAGCAAGCTAGAGTAATCAATGGATGCCAGAAGGCTTGTGCATAAAATCCCCATCTAGTGCCTACTCATCCAATATCCCCAGACTAGTTTCTGGCTTGTGGCCTTCGTCAGTGAGGAGCCTTGGATCTGAGAGCACTGCCTTGAATTGGAAACATTAAGGTGTTTTCAATTTAAGACTCATAGTTTTGTAGTTAAATGGAGATAAAAGATGGTTGCTGGAGGGTTGCATTAGATCCTAAGATCTAGATGCAGTGCTCTCAGATCCAAGGCTCCTCACTGATGAAGGCCACAAGCCAGAAACTAGTCTGGGGATATTGGATGAGTAGGCACTAGATGGAGATTTTATGCACAAGCCTTCTGGCATCCAATGATTACTCTATCTTGCTGTGTGTGGCATACATATAGTGAGTTTTGCCTGTTTTAATGTAATTACCAGAAAATCACTGTATTTCCTTGACTTCAGGACTCATATATAAACAATGACCTGAAAGTTAGAGGCAGCACACACATATTTATCAAATGCATTAATATCAAAATTATAACAATATCATTTAGTTATTTAATGCATAATCAAATGCATGGCAAGTACAATTAAGCATAGAAGTCCAGGCTGATTTCACTTGATCAAACTGAGGCCCCTTACAATCTATTTTTTTAAAATTTTTTATCAGAATCTTTAACTTTTGATTCCACAACTTAAGGCAGCAATTTTATTTACTTAATAGAAACTTTCAAATACATTTTTTTTGTATATATATATATATAAACATTTGAATGATTAAACTTGAATATTTTCAATATTATAATTCAAATGACAATGACTACAGTAATTAATTATGAAACTAAAGGCAGTGATTAAACTTTGGAATAATTTCAAACTTCTACCTTAAGTAGAATTTATTTGATTATTGAAAGATTTAATTTTGCACAGAACATTTTTGAAGTTTTGACGGTTCCAATTTCAGAAGTTTATACAAAAATAATATTCAACAAGTAACTTTTT
This sequence comes from Epiperipatus broadwayi, assembly GCA_028023455.1. Taxonomy (NCBI): domain Eukaryota; kingdom Metazoa; phylum Onychophora; class Udeonychophora; order Euonychophora; family Peripatidae; genus Epiperipatus; species Epiperipatus broadwayi. The sequence continues at coordinate 3,420,232 of JAQFVV010012503.1, read as the reverse complement.
AAAGCTATCAATAATCTATTTATATTTAATTTTAACCTAGAATAATAATAATCTATTTATATTTACATTCAAGCCATTTGAATCAGTTTTACATTTGATAATATGGATATAAAAATATGTGAAATTATCTATAAACATAAATAAAAAATATAATAAATAGTATTACCATTACAAAGATTGCAATTAAATTCATAAAATTAATCATATGAAAAGTCAATTAAAATTTTCAATATAATTTTATCAGATTGTTTTACATAGCATATATCATAATCAAAAACTAAATAAATAAATGAACAAACATCATCCAACTATTAAAAGTTCACAATATAGGAGTATTTCTTACTTACAAAAAATTATTCTATGGATATAAAAATGAATAACATAATATTTTAAATTAATACATATATCTGAAAGACTCAATTATTTGTTTTAACACAATATTCTTTTAAATTGAACAAACACACTTGCATTCACCATCCCCTCTTTTTATGCCAATCACAGACCAAATCATTATATAAATGAGAACATTCACAATAATTATAAAAGTTATTAAGTTCAAGATTTATATTGATAAAATATTCTAAATTATATAAATTTTATATTTTTAAAAAATATTTATGTAATATTATAATATTATTCACCACAAAAAATGCATTAAAAATTATTATTTATTTGAATGTAAATACCTTATATCTGGAAAGTAAATGATATATATTTTCTAGTTAGCTACTCAAAGCATTTTAAAAGATCTAAACATTATTCATAATAAAATAGTCTTACCTAAAAGAATAATCATCTCAATTTTTTTAACTAAGATGTATAATTTATCCAAATAGTGTATAAATTAAAATTATCACAATAAATATTATTTTCATTGCAACAAGTAAATCACCAAAAACATATAAATTTTTTTTTTTTTTTTTTCAAAATCCTACATAGAAAAATAACTGGTGACAAGATTTTATTGATAAGATTAAAGTATTTTCTACAGAAAAAGTTAAAATTGATAAAATGTAAAATAAACAGAAATGTTTTTGTATTTTCTACAGAAAAAGTTAAAATTGATAAAATGTTAAATAAACAGAAATATTTTTTTAAGACTGCAAATAATATTTAAATAGGCATTACTTTTAAATAACAATTCTTATCATGTTTAAAATTAATAAATCCATTTAACATATAATCTTTATTTGATAATTTTTTTCTCTAAGTTTTATAATAGATCATAAACACATTTCAAATTTCCACTGCAAAGAAACAATAAATAATCATCCTTTGGTACTCACCTAAATGATCACACCGTAGTTCATGATTAGCTAATGCTGGATGGTCACATGTATCTCGGCAAAATAGTATTCGAGCATTTCGACTTTTTACAGTAAATCCACCTAATGCAGTAACTAAAGCATTTTTTAACCATGTATCTGTTACATTCTCCAATCGTTTAAGGCTCGCTTTATAACGACAATACCTTGGATAACTTAAAATCGTTACTGCTGGTTTATCCAAATCTAAAGTATCACCTGAAAAAAAAAAAAAATTCACAATATGCATATTACAAATTTGTACATTAACTCATAATGTTCTGTTTAATTTCATTTGCTTTAATATAGCTTATAAAACATATATTGCAAAATTAACATAATGAAAGTTTTTAAAAACTTGTTTAAAAACTATACCATAATCTCTGATAAATAACATTAAAACCATTAATTCTACTTTATAATTAAAATTTATTATTTCAAAAACATATATTATTTATAAAAAAAAAATTAAATAAGCAATTGGAATATCAATAATATTTGCTTTATTTAAAAAGTTTAAATAACTATAAATTGACAAAATACGTTTTCATTTACAACTATACAGAATTTTTATAAAATATTTTGATAATTTGTTAAAAATATTAAATTTTATTGTACATAAAATCATGAAAAACAAAAGAAGTAAATTTCCAAACTTTATAATAGATTTTCAGTTTCAGTTCTGTGTTACCTTGTACAACCAAATTTCCCCCAAATCTTTCTGACAAGATACTATCAAAAATAGCAACAACACAGTAATCTGCATTCTTATATCAATTATATCACTTTATCTGACATTATTGCAAATGATTATTCACATATTGGCATACTTCATGATGAAAATGTAAAATGACAACATTTATAAAATGTAAACATAATATTATTCACTAGTTGTGGCATCAATTATTCTGTCAATAAGTTCAGATCTTATTCCAAACAAAAATCACATTATCGAGCAGAACATATTGAGATTGAATGACAATTCTTTTTATCAACAGAAACATTATTTTCTAAATTTGCTGCAACACTAAATATCTAAACCAAGTCACTAAGAATAGCATTATTAGAACTTTTAGCAATACAATATCAATCTATTTGTATCTTAATAATATATATTTGTCCTGTTTGGTTTAGTGTAATAGCAGAGTGATAGATTCAGAAATTAAAAGAGTATGGATCTTAGTTTAATCCATCATTTCCAGTGCTTGAACATCATAAAATCTCTTAGGTGCCAAATCATTTGATTATTATTATTATTTTGAGGAATATGTACAAATAGTAGCAGAATTGTATAAATTATTTATACTAACTTGAAAAAATAAGTATGAATGAAATCAGTTTTAGAAATTATCACATCTACTTACTGAGGTTATGACGTAGGGTTTGAATCTAGACTATTTTTCCAGGTATCAAACAAGCTAGTCAACAAATTATTTTTAAATAAAAAAGTATAAAACTATTCTTAGCTAGATCAAATAGAATTAAAAATTGCTAAAACTCCTCAACACCCACCATAACAAACATATCTTTGAAAAAAAAAAAAAGCTATTTTACAAACTATTGAAACAGAGACAATCAGAATAACAAAAGTATCTATAATGCCTTTATTATTATTAATTTCAACAACACATAAATAACTCACTTCTGCTTTGAATATGTAACTTTTAATATTATCATCAAATCACAGAATATTCTTGTTCCAAATATGTTACCAAGAATTTATTTTTGCAGGTACTTCATAATGAGACATTCTAAATAAATTTGCAAATAATTTCACTTTTATTTAATAATGTCCATTCATTCAGTCTCACAAAAGGCGAATTCTCCATTTATCAGACTGAATAAATGGGCATTGATAAATGAAAAGTAAAATTATATGCAAGTTTATTAAAAATGTCTTGCTATGAGGCTGCCTGCAAAAATAATTTTATTTGGAATGAGAATGTTATATGATTTGATGCCTTTATTAATATGATATAGAGTCATTATCAAAAAGTTTTAAAGAAACATTAAAATATTTCTAATAAAAACACAAGCTTTAAAATGTTTGAAAGCTATTCTGCTAAATATCCTCTCATTTGTTGTTTAAAAGCAGTCATAGAAGACAAATAACACAAGCCTCATTTTCTCAAACATTCTTAAAGATGCATAATATCAGTCTCATATTTTTCAAAGTAATATTTAATTGCATAGACTGCATTTTCAACATGAAATAAATTTGCACTCTCTCTGTACAAGATGCTCAAATATTTATAAATTTGAGGAATCTATGTCAATAATAGTTTTGAAAAGTTTACTAAATGATTTGATACACTATATGACATGTTTTCAACTAGCCACTGTCCAAATCTTATGCTTAATGACATTGTTGTATATATGTAATAGTATTGTTATCACGAGCTTCAAAATAGCAGTTTATCCATAAATATTCTGTGTGTAATGTTAGATAATTTTGGTAGTTACTTGAATACTGATCTTTAAATTAAATGTATTGCTGTTTTTAAGGGGTTATTTTTGTCTACAATTTTTTGCAATAACATTCATTTCTTGATTGTGTCAAATAAAATTTGTACATTCCACATACACTTACATTGAAAAAAAAATTAGATTCACAAAACAAATCTTTAATATAAACACTGCCTCCATCTTTATCACTACTGCAATATTACTTCTATTGCTTTGAAAAATAATTGATCAGACATGACAACCATACTAGATTGAAAGAGGCCATTTTAGGCCACATTTTTTTAAGATCCCTTCTATTTCCATGATACAATGGGATTCATAGATAGGGCTGCCTAAATATACAATCTTTGCTTAGCTGAAACTCCTATTCACATCCAATTTCAACCAGAATTATTAGTGATTGTATTATAATAAGAAATGTTTACAAATAAGGACTGTCGGCACATTGAGTCTTTTCCCATTTACTACTTTTTAAATTCTTGAAGGTTTGAGTTAAGCAAAAATGTAAAAAGGAAATTAGAAAGATTGTGCATGTAATTAAAAAATGGCAATTTGGTTGCATAAACCCATAATTCTATTGTCACGGTTAATATGCGAAATAATCGATGGCATAAGAGGTTCAAGACAACCAAACACTAGTTAGTATAACTAACTTAAATAACCTATGAAGGAAAAGAGGGAAACAAAAAAAAAAAACACCTTTTGTTTCAAAATCAGTACTTAGAATTTGATGAATCAAATCCTATTCTATAAGGCAATAATAGATACTCTTGGTTGACATTGTTTACTTTCTCAGTTAACCCTCACATTAGAAAGTCATTCTGTTATCGGCTATCAGTGGAATTGAAAATATGATAAAATTTTATTATAAATTTATACAATAATAATTACAAAAACTGTAATTCCAAAACAAAATCTGGATGTCACTATATATATATTTACATTGAAAAGAGTAACAAAACATTAATAAAAAAAGCTTTTTTTTTTTGTATTGAAATAATATTTATTAAATAATCGATGCTATTTATTTATATTCATAAGACAACTGCAATTTAAAATATCTGTAATACATAGGTTTTTAAAATTAATTAACATTTGTTATCATTTTTATAACTTTGTAGAACATGGATGAGTGCTACCAACAATCTAATGTGTCATATTCATTTGAAATACTTCATAAAAAAGAGTTCCTTAACTTTTAATTATCATTTAAATTATTATTATTATTTTTTTTTTTTTTACAAAAAAAATCATATAATTACATATAATCAAAACATGAATTAATTTAATCATTATTTCAGAGATAAATATTTACATTTTTTCTTAGTATATTTAAACATTTATTAGATTTAAATAAAAAACAACAACTAGTAATCATTAATCTAATTAGAAGGGATTTGAACTCGGACTTTCAAGCTCCCTACATCTATTCACTCCATCTTTTACAACCGACCCACATGGCCACATAAATATGAAAAAGATAAATGATCTCCAATATATATATATATTTCGTGCTGCACTCATTAGTTGATCCAAATCATCATCTCCCACACACATATATAATATATATAATCAGTGCTCAGTTTATATTACGATAGCAAATCTTCAAACTTTAATGGATAGGCTTCAATCTTCTCCATCTTCCAAGCCATCCATATCATTGAAAATCTGATAATGGAATGCTCAAAACACTGGTTAATGTCAATATTATTGTCATACCCATGTTGACTTTGTCATTCTGGCCCCTCACATATAGGACTTAATATGTCCATTTAAATACAATATAGTTATAGTTAAATATTACATATTCAACCTGTATTCTGCCCATCCCTCTTCTGTGTATTTAAATGGACATTTTAAGGTCATATATGTGAAGGATCAGAGTGACTTAAAGTCAACATGAGTATGACAATAATATTAGTATCAACAAGGGCTTTGAGCATTCTACCATCAGATTTTCAATGATATGGATGGGTGAAGAAGATTTAAGCATATCCATTAAAGTTTGAAGATTTGCTATCTTAATATAAACTGAGCACTGATTATATATATATATGTGAGGGAGATAATCCTTTCAACTGATGAGTGCTGGTTCAGCACAAAATACATATATTGGAGATCATTTATCTTTTTCACATGTATGTAACCATGTATATCACTTGTATAAGATGAAGTGGATAGATATAGAAAAATTGAAAGTCTGAGTTCAAATCCCTTCTAATTACATTAAGTTCAATATAGACAATATACTTATAGTTAAATAGTCATTAACCTCTAAAAAATTTTTCCTAATTAATCCTATAAGACTTTCAAATTTTCATACATCTAAAAAGATATATAATTTCATTTCTTTTCACTTCACCAAAGACATTTTTACATTTCACATTTTTCAATATGTCTAAAATTCCATCCATATTTCAAATCCCTGCATGCAAATGAAAACTACTTACTAAATGAACATTTATGAAAACATTATGATGCAAATCACATCAATCAGTAAGACAAACTTATGAGTAAACTTCATTTCATTCCAAATAACATTTCATTTATTCAAAGCAATGAACAATATGCTTCTTAAATACTGTTTCTATATACATTTTTATCTAATGTATTAAAAGAGGGTATAATGGTTGGAAAAAATGAGAAAGACTAGCAATGACATGAATGGATTCCACAAATGATAGTGCCTTAAAGCTGTCAGAAAAATCAAACAAATGTTAGAACAGTCAGAAAAAAAATGTTTTGTATATGATGACCAAAAATTAATGGTGACTTAAAGGCATCTAATAATAAATATTTGGTTTTTACTATAATACTATCCACAGACTCTACAATTATTCACATAATCAAATCATAGTTTCTGTTTTAATCTCATCTTTTCTTATGAAAGTATCCATCAAATATCATTTTTAAATATAACTTGATTCTCAACCTGCCTCATACCAAATTTTTTTTATATTAAGTAAAATTGAAATTATTCTTGTTTATGTTGTTATAGCTGTATGAAACAATCAAATTGTTTTACAGACATCATAATTTCATCGGATTATTTTCTCTGTAATCAGTCTTCTTAGGTTTGAAAATTCATGCAGATCTAATACATTTTCAAATCCTTATCACCCACTAACCTGGGATTCAAAAAAAACTTTATCAAATTCTATTATATGTTTTTTTCTTTAATTTTGGTTAGTTCTTTTAATTCATTTCTATGATCAAAATTCATCTTTAATTTTTTATTTTTGCCCAGGTTCTCTTCTGTAACTAGAATGTACATATTCAAAAATGATGCTGATAAAGACAATGATATTTCTCTCTATCATTTTTTATTTTCTATTTTTTCATTTAACTATTTGTCTAAATTAACTATTTTCCTATCTGTTAATCACTGAAAATTATTTCATTCTTTAATACAAATTTTTACAAACTAGATTTAAAGGATCCAAATACCACTTATCATATTTAAAGCTAATCTTGTCTGGTACTGTTAGCATGTGTGTTCTACATGACAGACATGTATATTATGAATTAATTAAAACCACCAAACCTCTACTGAAGATATTAATCGATAAAATCAATATTTTCAAAACAAAATTTTATACAAAATAATGTGAACATTACTTTAAAATTTAATGTGTAATTTTATAGAAAGCAATATAAACTAATCTGAAATTTGTGAAAATAAGATATCTGTCACTTTCTATTGTCCCAATAAGTTAAAATTGTTTGTTTTAAATAGAAATTATCAATTTTAGTCTATGCAGAAAATTGTTTGGTTTAAAAATAAATTGTTTGAATTGATATTTTTGGTAGTGAAAATTATTTGCTTGAATTCATTTTTAAGTTTCTTGAATGTATATTTATTTTTGAGATTTCATTCTATTCCTGAAATTTTTTATAAAAATCTTTATTTGATTAAGTTAGCATTTGTATTTAATTAAAAAAATAAATAGTTATTCATAATTTTAATTATTAGACAAAAGTTATTTTTAACTATAATTCCCCCCCCTTACCCCAAATATATTACTTATTATGGCAATGAAATTCTTTCATATAAAAAATAAGATCATCTGGGATTAACTTGTCATGGAAATTTATATTTATATGTTTACATTATATAGATATAATTTTATAAATATGATTCCCCCACCCACTTATTTATATATATAATTTACATTCATACACAATTTTTATTTTAATATTGAAAATAAATCATAGAAAATATTAAATATATATATTTAAAAATTTTATTTTAAAAATAGTGCAGATTTTTTATTTATTTTATAAAACACATTTTCATTGACATAAAAAAAGATTGAATAAAAATGCAGTTATCTTTAGCAAATTTTTTTTTTTTTTTTTAAAAAAAGACATTTGCTTCCCTCTGTTCAAGATATTAATTTTTTTTTTTATCCACTGTTAAAAAATTTCAAACACAAATATACTATAGAGATAAATATTAATACATTTTACTTAAAAATAATGGCTTAATAATAAAAATTCCTATATTTTTTAATATACTTTTTAAAAAAAATAAAAGATACTATTTATATAATTCACATTCTTAAAAATGTAATTCAGTACTAATTTACTACATTTTTAACATTATTGGCATTTCAAATCTTCTTCACTGAGAATACAAACATTTCATTTAACAGTCACTAATAGAAACATTTTTTTTTCTCGACTTCTTTATAAAGATATTTTATTTTATAATCATGTTTTAATGATTCCAGAGATGTGGTCAAGGGTTATCTGTTTACAATGTAACTGTTAGTTAGAAATGATGTTTTACTCCTGACACAATTGTCATCAATATCATCATATATTGCTGAAAATCCATATAGATATTAACAATGAGATAAAAAAAAATTAGCAAGACAAAATAAAAGATAATAATGATGAGCAAAAAAGATAAAGCTATTCATTATTAAAGATGTGAGGAGAAAAGGTAAAATTAGTATATAATTCAATATAAAATGAGAGAATCAACAAATGAAAAATATTATACCTAGTTATGGTACTTTGAGTATGAACCTGTATTCATTAGATTGAATCCATGAATTTGAAAAGAAACAAAAATGCTATGACAATTTGTATATTTACATCTTGAAAGTAAACAAAACACAGATATTTCAAGACCTATTGTTGAATCATTATGAAGTTTCCATATTACACAACTTAACCTATCATTTACAATTTAGTCTTATGATTTAGAAATTTTTTGGAACATTATAAATGCATAATACAATTTCACAAATTTTGAAATGCAACTATCAACTTCTACAAATAAAAAAAGTAAAAATATTATAATATCACAAAAATAGTAAAAACTTAAAATTTTTTGTTTGTTCATTGCTTATTTTTATTTCCATAAATAAATATTTAGATTTCTTACAATTAAGAAATAAATCACTGGAAGGCTCCTGGGAATTATTATAACATTTCTTATTTAACAGTCAGGAAATTACTAAGCTTTTGTCAGAATATATCCTTTCTGCAACTACAATAATTTGAAGTTAACATTTTTTTACATAATGTCAACTTTAAGATAAAATGTAAAACATGGTTTCTTTCAGAAAGCCCAGTACAAGTTATCTTGTAATTTTAAAAAAAGTTATCTTTAATTATCTATCTATTATTAACAAATATGTGATACAATAGCACTTTATAATAATATTTCTCTTATAACACTGTTGCTGTTTTTAGATTAAGCATGTAGATGCTTTTCAGCAATCTCCATAGTATTTGTATGGATCACTGAAAATTTTACAAACTGTGTGAAGTAATTAAATATTTAATAATTTTGTAGTAATTAAATGATATGTACATTTAGTGCTTGAGATAAACAAAAATTATAAATAGGTTTGATACTAAATTGTTGAGTGCCCATCTGAAAAATAGATATGAATACTCTTTGTAAAAAAAAAATTTTAAAAACAAACACATTACACATTAATATAAATAGAGTATTAGAATAAATAAACATGAAACTTTATGTGAAACAAATTTTTTATTTTTCTTGATTAATTATTTATAAAATTAGAAATAATTTATTTTATATTTAACCAACCCACACATAATTTTTATTTGCTAATAATACAATAAAAGAATTAAGAACCTAAAAATATGTCTTAATTAAATTTAATTAATGATTGAAAATAGTAGTGATTTAATTTAGAGATGTTAAACTGATATATAGAAATCCAATTTTCTTAAGTGAACATAAATGAATATTAGTCATTGTATTATCAGCAGATATTATATCATTGTTTTATTTTTTGTTAAATAAGAACTCTTATAGTTTAACTGAAAGCAATGATTATCTTATTTGAAATTACATGTGTCTGATATAGGCTATTAATTAGAAATGGTTCATCAAACAATTAGAACCATCACGAATAGAGAATTTATAAAAGAAATTGAAATTTTTACACCCATGAACACAAAAATTAAATCAAACAAAATATATTTAAATAAATCATTATCCTGAATAGGACTTTAAGTTTGTTTAACTGTATAAAAGCTGATAGAAAGAAGAGAAACAGTTTTCACAACACTAATATCCAGGTGAATCTACTAATACCAAATGGTTACCTTACTGAAACAACATTTTTTTCTTTAATTTCTTTAACATAATATTGTTTTTTGTTGTTGTTGTTTTGTTTGATTTTGCTTATACATTTTAAATAATTGTGTTTAAAAATATAATAATAAATAAAATATGAATAAAAATATAATTATGTTAATAAAATATTAAAATAATTTTTGGCCCATCATATAAGCTATCAATAGACAAGTAAATAATCATCTTTATGACAAATAAGAATATACATAGTTAAGAAAATGGCATAATTCTACAAACAGCTGATCTTCCTTAAAATCAAAAATTCAAATATATACAAAAATAAAAACAAATAATAAACAATATATATATACACAGAAAGTATCTACAAAAAAAAAAAATTATAACACATATTCAAATTATAATATATATATATTAATTACTTAGTCCTCTTTAAAGCAAATTCTCTTAACAATATGAAAGTTTACTGCTATATGCATTCATAAGTTAAAAATGGACAAATTCAATTAGCAATGAATTTCACCTATTGGCAGAAAATCTAAGTCTTTAATCTACAGTTAATATGAGATACTACTATGTTATATGCATAAAAATGCATTTAAAATAATATTAAAAGCTCTGGAAAATTAAATATTTATTAGCAAAAATAAAAAAAATAAAGAATACAACAAAAACAGGTTTTTAACATTTTAGACTTACAATTAAAACATCAAATATTTCACACTTTTTATGTGTCACTGACAAAAATATTTTATTACTTATAAATAAATTTAAAAAATCACTTTATATCATATTTTGAAATGAACTTTATTACATGGCATTCTTGATTTCCCAGATTAGTCTATTTAGATTAAACAAAAACTATGCACCATGGAATAGTCAGTTATATTATAGTAGAAACAATTAAATTATTTACAAATATTATTTGCTTAATTCTAAATAATAATAAAAAATTATCATTTATAGGTAAATCCGAGCTGAGATTAAAAAGTATGGAACCAAGTTATCTTATAACTGATTGTTCTCTGTAAAAAAACTTTCATTTTTCAGATTTCCAGTTTAAAAAAAAACAACAACTTAAGTAGCTCCTTTATATTTAGGTAAATAAGTTTTAAATGATGATTGTTTGTTAATTTAAATATAATAAAGTGTTTAATTCAGTTGGGTATGAAAAAAAAATTATTTGAATAGTCCATGACAAACATTTTAAAAGTTTATACAAAGAAGAGTTGTGATTTATTACATTTTTAAAATTAGAATTTTCTAAATAAATATTTTCCTTTTTTTTAAAAAAAAGTGAGTAAATTTATGAGGTACAAGCACAGACTTTAAAATTTAGTCATTTCAACAAAATATTATTGCACTCTTCATTTTATTTTTTAAGTATTCATAGAAATAATCACTTATCTATTGGACACATCAACAATCCTAACACAAATTCATATTGTATATTGGTAATTTCTACTTCGATAATTTTTTTTGTAAACATTGTTAACATTTTTTTTTATTATTATTAATTCATAAATAAAATTAGAAGATTTAGATAATTTAACATTTAATAAAACTGCCTTTAATTTAAAATTATTATTGAAAACTAAAATATTAAATGTAATTTAATTAAAATATTTAAAATTAAATTATCTTGAAAAAAAAAAAAACACCAACAACAACAAAATCTTTTTTCTAGTATTATTTTGCAAAATTTAATAGAAAACAATAAGCTTACAAAGACCATAATATTTCAGAAGCAATTTTTTACTTTCTTCAGGAAAAATAGGTTTTTATTATTGTTACTATTGCCTTTAATAAGAAAAAATATTAAAAAAAAGTGAATAAATTATTGTTTATATATATAAAGATGTAAAAAAAAATATTTGTCAACATAATCTTAATAATATAATTACACTTGCACATTTGTTCCATTGCTTTATCAATAATTTTGAAATTATCAGTGTAAATATCTTTACTATTGTTACAGCTATGTGAGCACCTTTTCTCCATTTTTTTTTATCAAAATGTCTGGAAGTTTAATATGATTAATTTTCTCCTTATAAACAGAAAAACTTTTTTCTTTTCTTTATGAATACTTTGTATAGAAAATATCTATTTGTCCATAATAAATGCATACTATGCACTTTTATAGTAGTACAATCTTTAAATATGATCACATTTTGACTACTGAAAATAGTTTCAGAAAATGTGTGCCAATTACTGAGACAAATAAAGGGGGGGGGGGAGGTATATGAAATCAGAAATCTCTAGGGATTGACCATATGTTCAAAAACCTTGTTTCCCAAGATTAAACATTTCTCTTTTATGAAACCAACTATAAATGTGGAAGCCAAAAGTTTGTGTTTATTAGAGTATATGCCAGAAACATTAGTAACCATCTGAAAATCTTTTATCAAAATTATGAAAGAATTTACATCTTTCTCTCTATTACCCATACTAATCAAACTAGAGTGTATATAAAATTCTTGTATATAGTGAATTTTCTCTTAAAAATTACTCAACAAATTATCTGAAACTTATAACCATTAAAAATAAAATTATATATGATACTGCAGTTTTAAAAAAATGAAATCTTACCCCCCCCCCCCAATATGTTACACTACTTTGAAATTACTGGATAGTTTCTACAACATAAAATTATTAGTTAGCATTATTTATTAATTAATCTAATATAATCACAACTATACTTTATACAAAACCCTTATCGATTATTTATTAACTGCAAAATATCTCACTATTTATTTATAAATATATGTTGTACTTCTTGTTGATACTCTTTTGAAGCTTCTGTACATGACCTATTTAAGCACAAGTCATTCTCAAGCTATTTTTAAATACAAATCTTTACTTTGATTGAAGGATAATGTATTTCCCAAAACTCATCATAAATCAAAGATATCTCATATAGAAAAAAAGGCAATTATAGTGATTTCTTATGTAAAAATTTAACATATCATCGCAGATCAAATTATACCATACAATTTAATATTTTTTAAAAAAGTTAAAAATTGACAATATTAATGAATATTTTACTAAGCCAATTAATAAAGATACCAACTTGTATATAGATATAGCATGTAAACCATTTATTAAATAATAAAGATAATATAATTACGCTTTTTCAAATTTTTTTTTTGCTAATAATTTTAATTTTTTTATTATAAAATATGATATATCAAAATGTCAAGATTAACATCCCAACGAATTGTGATTCATTAATATAAAGCAAGTAAAAAAAAAAAAGATTTCACAATGTATATTTTTAAATTTCTAGTGTTATTTATGTATTATGTGGTCAAAGTTTTTTTTTTAAATTCTTTAAACATAAAACTTTAATTTTTTTTTAACAATGATCTGAGATGTTACAATTCATTTAATGTGGTAACTGTATTATCCCTTGGTCAATTCTATTACAATTACAAAGATATCAATCCAATTAAATAAAACTTAGGTTAATATATCCAATGTAATGAACAGTATATATTTTGAATTTATTTTTGATGCAGTTTATTATTGAATACAATCAATTTTTCTTTTTAATTATATAATAAATAAAAAAAATTGTGAGAATATTTACATTTACAATGAAAACCACAACACAGCAATTTTATTATCAAAAATTTATTAAATAAAATTTTTAGTTAATTAAGTATACAGTATATATATTTTTAACATATCTGTGGTACAGTTTATTGTTTGTGATAGTTATTTTTAATATGCATAATTAATTTACAAAAATGGCCATCATTTTTAAAAAATCACTATAATGAATAATGAATAGTTGTTTTCAAAGTAATAAGTACAAATAGCAATGACTGCTATAGCAACTTGCACATAAAAAGTTCTTGTAATGAAATAAAGCTGTATATATATATATACACATACAAAATAAATATATGTATAAACTATAAAATGAAATAAAAAATGAAAGTATTAAACATGCATTGATAAACTTAGCTAATATTTTAACAATTTTAAATATATTGTATAAAAATATATGTAATTTTTTTATTGTACAAATTAATTTTTTTGTCTATTTATTATTATTTTTCTGTGAATTAATGTTTTTGATATGTTTAGTAACAGAAGCAAAAAAAGTACATTAACAACAACCAAAAAAAGACAGTAATTGTACCCATGATTTATAGCAAATGAAAAAATGTATAGTTTATATATATACTCATATAAAGTTATTTTGAATTACGAATAATCAATTTAACATATTATTCAAAAATTTAAAATAGATTAATTATTAAAAAAATGAGCACAATTTCAAAAAGAACAAAAAATCTTAAAATCAGCTGTCTTATTTATAAATATTCTTTAATTTAAGGAAGGGGGGGGGGAGGTAATGCAATATCTTATATCAAAACCATACAGCAAAACTGTAAATAAAAAGCAATTTTAAAATTGCTTGAAATGGACTGTATTTTAATTTCTTTTTTTTTAAAAAAAAGGAGGAGGGGTTGCTTTATATTCCTCATATTCTTAAATGTATTAATAACTGAAACACAGGCTTATTATATACCTAGTGTCTATATATGTAATATAGGGTATATGAGCACAGACTTTCAGATAACCCATCACTCTCCACTCTATCTAATATCACTGAAAGAATAACAAAGTTTCGTAAACTGAATGAGCTCTTATAATTAAAATTATAAAAAAAATCATTTATTTTTATTTTTAAAATAAGTAAATTCTAATTCGCATGACAAATATTTTTCTTTTTTAAGATCACTTTTATTAACTTCTGGAAACGGCAATATTTTAGTCTTTCTTTTTGGTTAATTTTTGCAATATATTAATATCTGATATCAATTTAGAAGAGAAAAAGTTTTTAAAAAAAACCCAGATATATAAATTTATTTGGCACTTTTTTAAATATGTAGTATTCATTTTTAAATAGACAGTTTTAGTGGAATCAAATTACATACAAAACTTGAGTACTTAGGTATTAGTCCTGCAATATAGGCGAGATGGTACGCCTTTTCACATCCGCAAAGCTGGTGCAACACACTATAGTTTGCGGGGAGGGGGGCATATGCTTTTACTAGTGCACGGGAATTATATTATAATATAATATTTACGATAACATATGTTAATTTATAATTTTTAATTATTGGGGATGTGAAAAGGCATACCTATATTGTAACCTCAACTCTCTTTAGCCGAGATGAGATGGAGACAGCTAAGTAATAATAATGTAGTAAAGGTATTTTACCTGAGTGACAAATTGCAACTGTACCATTAAATATAGTATCCACCCGAGATCATCATCATTTAATAAATGGGAAGTCTGTGGAGGAAGTGAGTTATTAAAACTTTTTGAAAAGAAAAATATATTCTTAGCAATATTTTAAATTATAAATAATATGTTACGTATTTTTAGTTTTGAATTCAGCAATTATTACGCAAATAAATTCACGATAAATTATTTAGAAATAGAAGTAAATTTCCTCCACAAACCTACATAGCTATATGATCTCCAGTGGCAACTACAATAATGTTATTCTTTATTTTTCATAGTAATGAATGGAAATGAATCAGTAATCCATGCAGAGAACTCCTAAAATTATACTAATACAAATTATTAAAATCTTATGACTTAACTAAAATAAAGTAGACATTTTCATTCTCCCCCTCCCTTACAAATAAATTAATTATCTCTTAGTTCTCTCCATCGATCACACTCCACAGTTACAATTATTTTAATCTTAGATGTTAGTGTTTTATGTCCTCCATCCCATCTCCCAAATTATGACTCTTCTATACGATATCACATACACATACAGAAGTGGAATGTACCATTTATCAACTCAAACACTCTGTATTATGTAACACTCTAGCAACGATACTTTTGTTCTTTAAAATTGTAGAATTATAAATGCTCTTGTTCTCAGGGTCTTGACCTGTGATGAAGTGCAACAATCAATCACTTTTCAATTCATTGCCAACCTTTGGACACTATCCCAGCAAATCCCAATTGAATAGACATACGCTTATTAAAACTAATGTCTACCTTAACTAAAGCTAATAATAGGACTCATAATATTAATAAATATGATATGCTAACTAATTGGTTAAATAAATACTTATTATAATAAATTTTGAATATAATTTTATTAACTGGAAATGCATTCAAATACCAAGAATGGAGAAAAGATTTTATATCCATTAATAATACTAGTGGAAAGGCAACGAATTGAACAATTAAACCTCAAATTTACAATTAAACTCTCTTATCTATTTGCCAAGTAATTATTAAATCTTTAACATATATGTTATTAATTAGAATCTTCAAATCTTAACAAGTGAAAAATGATAACTTTAGCAGTAACAATTAATGAAGATATTTCATGGCCAATCTGTATTAGAAATAAGAGTTATTTCTTTTCATTCTTTTATGTTATACCTCGAATATTAATGACTATAATAAATTTATGAATATTATAAATTTGTCAATATTGTGAAATTCTAATATTGTGACATTCTGATATTGTGAGGCTATGGACACCCAAAACATCAAGACACCAGACACAAGTTTAAATTTTAAAAACAACAAATATTTATTCAATAATTATATCAAAAGAAAATACTACAATCCAAGTCAACATTGTAGTGATCCCAAATTAAGAAAAATATAAAATAATAACTAAAACCATTTACAAAAGGGGATCTACACTGGCTACGATTACAGACTCGTATAAAACTTAGTTACTCTAATACATAGCTTGTCCCAGTAATAACCTTTAATACAAGTATCTTTGTGACTAATCACTGCTCTACATTATAAATGATTTATAATTCCTTTGACCTATAATCAATCGTTTAACATTTATTTGGTTATATCTGAAGTGGTGCTTCAGCAACATTATGTAAAATATAACTATTGCTAACTGCGTAAACTACTTAAAGCCCATAAAATTTTACTGTAATATTTACTCATTTTATTAAAACATTTACATGTTCAAGACAATAAAATTATGTTACTTAAGAAACTCATACTTTAAAATGTAATAAATATTAATATAGCTTTTACTATTTTAGTTTATACGCATTTTGCAACTATTATATCCCCTAACTTAGTATTTAAATTATATCTGATAATTGTGTGATATGTTTTAATAATTATATCAATGCTCACATACATGTATCTATTGCTATAGCCCAACATGAGTTTATTATCCCTTTCTTACCAGTCCAGCAGTGACTTGTTTCTGCAAGAACCTGGTATGATGCGCACTGCCTGCCTAAATTCAAATTTGTGAACAAAAATTTAGAATAACTATTGGTTCTCACATAAGCTAGAGCAAAGCTTAGCTACTCAGTACATCAATTTATGAATATAATATTATATTTAGTCCCTAAAAAAATAACTACTTTTCAATAGTATGCAATGATCTAACAAGCAATAAACACGAAATTATCATACACTTCTGGGTAATGATAAGAATAATGCTTCTGTAAGAGAGAATAAGTTAATAATAAATTCTTGGTGCTAGCATAGACCTAAGAGTTGCCTTCTTCATGAAGCTATAAATTATATGAGGAAGAGGCATGCTAAAAACACCACCACTACAACCATAAAAATATTTCTCTTATGGAGCTATAAAACAAGATTGGAGCTGGGATCAAATCCTCCATCTCCTAAAAATACTTTCAGATAAAAAATATTTAATTGTGAGAGAGCTATGCTCCATCTCAACCCTTTGAGGCAGTTACAACTATACTCACCTCAACAAACAGAGGTCATTTGCATTCTCTTATAGCATACCAGGGGATCATATCATTGATGCATGAACCAATTAGTCTAATACGAATAAATTTTACTTAAAAGATAATTCTCTAGGCTAAGAAATAGGCATCATTTCATTTTAAAATACACATTAATAATACTTCCAACATAATTGAAATAAAACAACTACAGTGTATATAAAAATAATAAATATTTTCAATAAACATGAAAATATTGATCTAAATTATTACTAGCATAATAATATATTCTATAAATCTTTTAATACCTTACACTTCCCTAGTATTTCTAATAAAAATAAGGGCTTAAGCAATATTATAATGAATAAATTATTTTCAAACCTTAAACTGGATTTAATATAGGGTCAAAGCTTTTTAAACTCTTAACTAAAACATACTAACATAAATATAATTTGCAATAATAAATATAATAAAGAAAACTTTTATGTATTGTCTCTTTCTTGGTACACTGGGATCCTGGCAATTATCCTCCTGTGAAGTGTAGATTATCCAAAGAAAAGGCACATATTATTTAAATAAAAACAAAAATGCATGCATGGCCATGGCAAAATATAAATCTTTATTGGTACAAACACACATTTAAAATTGTAGTTAACTTTATAATCTGGATTGTCTTATTTTTATTGTTCAAATGGTATCGCAATTCATATATTTATGATATCACTTATTTCCCTGATGAGTTTTTATATCCTTAATTCAATTTTTCTTGCTTTCAGAACTAAGTTATCTACTGAGTTGATTTTCCATTAGTTCGAGATTCACTTTAAAATAGGTGTTATTATAATATTTTTAAAACATGTAGTAAAGATTTATACACAACTTATTCCATTTAAAGATAATTAACTTTAAAAGTTATTTCAATGAAAGCTTATTTAATATTTCTTTATTCTTATATTCATTAGGTTATTTTGACTAGAGTTATCAAGAAAGCAGAAGGTTTACTTTATAATAATAATTATAGAAAATATAAATTATTCTTTTGACTTTATTATGTCTTCGATAAAATATAATATAATTATAAAATTGGCATTTATTACTCTTTCAGCCTTTTATTATATTTTATAACACATTCATCCAAGTATTTAAAAATAAATATTTGAAGTAGAATAAAATATTACGAAAGTTTGTAATAAATCATCCATTCCAAGATTAAAAACCCATTATTCCAGATAGAATTAATATTAATAAAAGTTCGCAGAACAATGATCCATCCAAATTTAATAGATAAGTTATTTAAGAAAAGATAAGTATCAATAAAAGTGTGTATCTGAAACATTCTTGGATGTGTAGATTGAAGCTTTCAAATTGGACGCTCGTTGAATTAAGCATGGTGTATTGATTTCTTGTTAGATTGGTAAAATTTTAGCATCAATTGACTTTACAAAGGAGATAAGTGTGCCTATTAACCTTCTAGTGCTCCATTGATAAGATACAAAATATACATTTTTTTAAAAAAACTAATAAATTTAGTCAGACGATAGATTGAAAAGCGGAATTGGTGTGTGTTCACTTGATACCAGATTTTTGAGATAGAACCCAGCCCAAAATATGAGCTGATTTTTATTCAATTTGCCTATCAGTCACTCCTCTGACATAACTGTTTACTCTTTGACCCCTAATACTAAAATTTAATTGGTTTCTCAACTTTAGTCTGGGCATTAATTATTCACAAACCTTTCCTTACCATGTGTGCTTGAGAGATTTTCCCGCTTTGAACAAAAAAATGTAAAAAAATGGTGGAAAATTTTATTAAAAAATTATTTCAATAAAAATGAATAGACTAAATTTTGATTAAAGATTTATGAGTGAAAATAATGATGAAATTATTTAAAACCAAGATAAAATAATAACTCTCTCAATACACTATCGAATGATATATTGTATGATGTATAAGACCTTAAGATTTTCTGTATAATTAAAATTATACATCATACATACATGCATGTATGCATATATAAATAATAATTATTAGCAATGTACTTATCGTTACTTTAATTAACATTAAACTTATTTTATAATCTTTTGAAATTTGAAGAGCTATCTCTCCATATAATTAAATATTAATCAATCGCTATAATTAGCAAGTTAAATTTTACTTGTGATATTAACTTTCACTTTTAAAATATCATTTATTCCATTTTTATCTTTAATCTTTTATAAAATTAACTGTTTTGAAGTTTTATAGTGTGCCACAAGACACGCAACCCCCTTCCATCTCTATACTTATACATTGTAATTTTGAAAAAGTACAAACATGTTTGTTTATATATTATATATTTGGGATTTTAGATCTTTTTATTCTTAAAACAAAATATCAACTTTTATTTAACTTAAAACTTTGATAAAAAAAAAAAAAAATTCTTCTTAGACTATTTAAAAACTAATATTAAACTGAATTTATCATTCCAGAAACTAATGGTCACAATATATAGCCTATTATTTGACAATAATAAAATTTATGGAAGCATATTAAATGTATATGTATAATTAAGTAAAAGTAAACTCATGCTTACAAAAAATAAATATTTTTATTACATAAAGTATTTATAAAATATTTAGTAACATATTTATAATTGAATGCATGCAAGCACACATCTTTTCATGCATGTGAAACTAAAGAATATTACTATGTTAATGTAAATAACAGTATTGAATATTTAAAAATACACTGACATAAAAAACTTACTTTATGCTAATGATTAT
Organism: Epiperipatus broadwayi; assembly: GCA_028023455.1. Classification (NCBI taxonomy): domain Eukaryota; kingdom Metazoa; phylum Onychophora; class Udeonychophora; order Euonychophora; family Peripatidae; genus Epiperipatus; species Epiperipatus broadwayi. The sequence goes on along the minus strand of JAQFVV010012503.1, from coordinate 3,399,388 downwards.
AAATGAAAGTTAACGAGTAACATTATTGTACACAATATAAATGTATAAAATTTATAATATATATAATTTTAATATACAATATAATAACTTAAATTTCAATTTTTCTTTTTTACTATCCACTTTTCTCAATTTTTAAAATGAGGAATAGATTGCTAAAATGTCAAATTTACAAATCATGACAGTTTATTAAATAAAACTGGAAAGTATTTCCCTTAAGAATTGAAAGCAAATAAAATCCCAACAGGTTTTCAAAATGAATATTTTCAATGACATAAATCAAATAAATAAGGATTACTTCTTTTAAAAAAATATTTTGTAAATGAATTTTGTATATTTATGATCACAAATTAATGCTGTATATTTATGATCACAAATTAATGCAAAACCAAAAACTATATTAAATTATATATACATACTGTATCAACAGCAAAAAAATGCCAATGTATGGGACACAAAATTTAATAATTTGTTTGCATTTGAAAATGATAATATTTATTCATAGATATTACAAAAAAAAAAAAAACCAGCAATAAATTATAATTTGCTAATGGTAATTATACTTGTCAAATATGTTTTCTTTAAGATTGTTATTATAGTACATTTACCCATCAATATAAAATTAGGACTAATCAGCATTAGAGAAAAGATTATATTTCACATGCAATATAAAAAGCGAAATATATTTCATTAAATATCAAAACAATATATAAATAAAAATTGATGACAATAATTTCTAAAATACTCTGCTGAACAAAGAGTTCTTATCTGTGAACTTAATGCAATAGTAGTGTGGTTTATGATTTATATTTTATCTACAACATGACTGAATCTTCCTTTTATATATATATATAGTTATGTATTCTAAGTGATCATTTCATCATTAAGTTCCTATAAACATTTCTTAAAGAATCATAACTTTCTTTTTTGTTAATCCACTGGAGTTTTGTCATAACAAAAAAGCAATTCATTTCAAATATTTCGGGATTATAAATCTTCCTTTTTTACACTCTAATTTACATAAATACATTAGATTTATTTTATTAGCAAAATTACATGTGCTGGAGTAAATCAATAATTTCTTGCATATATTATCTACTGTAAAATTTAGTTTAGTAATTCATTCCTATTACATTACAAATTTGTATGCATGATTTTGGTTACAATGTGATAAAATATACAACAGATTTGTTTTTTTAAAAGAGCCAGCTATATTGCTGTTATATACTATACTATGAAAAACATCAGTCTGTTTACTTTCAACATCTATAGAACAACATAATCTATTTAAGTGTGAGTAAACAATGAACTCTAGATGAAAGTCTAAATCTACTAATAAGTGTCTGCTATTGATCTTGACCAATGAAAAACAATAGATTTGGATGTGGTCATACTATCTAATGTCTATTTATTATTTAAGCTTACAATAGCTAACTCAAGAATAGACTAAATTATTAGTAAAAAGCTGTTATTAAAAAAAAAAAAATTAAGTCTATCAACAATCGCTAATATAGTTTTGAAAAATAATTATTGTATGACTTATTGGAAATTTTAGGCTAGTTTTATAAAATTAAAAAACTCTATGTTAAAATTTCATTAAATGAAATAAAAGCTGTTAAAATTAGTATTATAAATAATGTTCAGAATGAATGTATTTATAAAAAGATTAATATCTAAAGTCTTCCCAACTGCTAATACAAATTTAAATATATCAGTGTATGTGTATGTATAAACTATAAATAATTTTATCTTTTACCTACCTATTAATTTTTTTTCTTTATTAATATCTTTTACATCTAGGCCACAATTATTGGCAGCAAAAGTTTGCACTAATTCAGCATCATTGTCATTAGTTATATTTTTCACATCATTATCACAGATGCCTAAGGATCCAATTTTCCAATCACAACCAGAAGCAATCCATCCCACTAAATTTTCTAGTTTTAAAATAATTTTTTCTGAAGAGGCAAATATTTCATCCTATGAAAATAAATAAAATTTAAAAGTCAAACTTTTATATATATAAATTAATTTTAAAAATATTTACAAATAACTATTATAAATATATATTGAAATGATGAAGTATCATATTTCATGAACATTATTATACTTATCCATTACTATTAAATTATACAATAAAAAGAAATTCCAAAGTTAAACATAAAGTAACCGTTTTTATGTTAAAAATTATGATATTTAATGAGAAATAAAAGGAATAGAAATGCAATGTCTACAGGCAGATTAAGTTATAATTAAAATAAAATCAAACATTACATGTAAACAATTGCTAGGATTTAAATAGAGTGCATATCTCATATATAGTGTAGATCAATAATAGTTCCCAAACTTTTTTTGGCTGCAGACTCCTTTACCAAAAACTTTTAAAACCTTGACCCCCTAGTCATTTACTTTACTTACTCATATTAATAAATTTGTACAGTACTTAATATTAAATATTTCACTAGATATCAAACTTTTCATTTTAATCAATTGTAATTAATGACAGAAAAAGATAAAAGGATTATGGAATATGGCATTATCTTGTGCAACATTTAATATTGAAACACTAATGAAAATTAAAGTAAAAAAATAGGAGTATAGGTTTTTTTTTTAATTTTTGACATTTATGAAATAAATATGTAAATTCAAAATAAGTACAAATATTGAAATCATTTTATTAACAATGAAAGATTTTTATCAGAATTATAAAAATAAAAATACCAAATAAATTAATTTGGAAAACTAAATTTAATGAGATGGGTGCACCTGGTGATCTGTCAACAATTTATCTATATCTGGTTTTAAATTAGTGAGTTGCATTCTGTTCCGAAGCAGATGTGAAACTATACCGAAACCTCTCTCTATCAGATACAATGATGGAAATGCCCAGAAAATACTTTTATATAACAGTCCATAGAGCCAAGTACAAAAGTGGAATATCTGGTTCTTTCCAATTTTGCCCCATGCCACCACTTAAGGGTTCTTATTTCCAACAGATAATTATACAGTTGCAGGGACTAATATTTAATGACAGTCAAAGTAAAAAACACCGAACAACAATTTTGTATTTAATTAAAGTAAAAAACAAAACCAAAAACTTAAGTATTAATTAATATACTGAAATAAACAATAATTTGATATCTAATCAAATAATAAAAAAACAAACAAAATAAAATACATAATTACTAACAAAATCAAATTTGTAGTATATAGCATAATTGGAAGTATTTAATGAAAGTAAAAAAGACAAAAAACAATTTTGTATTCTAATGTTTAATTAAAGTAAAAAACAAAACAAAATGAAAGTAATAAAAAAAATAGTTACACTTTGCTAATGGCTTCTAAAATTTGACAAATCTTCTTCTTGGTGCAATCACGCCACATGAAGTCAGTTAAATAGGAATCCATGTGTTTGCGAGCGGTTCCTCTCTGTCTTTTATTGTGCCATTTAACTAGCTCTCAAAGTCTTTCTATGTTTTGGATTTGTGCTCCATTAAAAGGATCCACAAAATTATAAATATGATTAACTTTAAAATGTTCAAATCCTACGTTTCTTAATTCATCAGTTTTATAGGCCTTCTAAGAGTCAGAATAAATTGTTGATCCTTGTGCTATATTTTGTTGAATGGCATCAAGTAAAATGGACACTGTTCGATATTGAACAGTGACAATAAAACACTCTTTGGTTTCCCTACATAAACCACCAAATAACCACTGTTGCGGGAGTATTCTCCCTTGTTGGTTCTTTCGTTTTGCAAAGAGACTTTCATTGACTTCTACAATTTTTCCAGGTCCTCCAATTTTGCATGATGGTTGAATCAATAAACTTTCTTTGCAGACTTCTTAGATAACTATTCTAAGAAATGATAGTGTTTTGCACAAATCCAATTCATGTCTTATATATTCAATTGTCATGGTATCTCCACTCCAATAATAAATAAATTGTTTGGGTGTTAAAAACATTATTTTAGAACCATCAAATCACGTCTTTACATAGTGCTACATGGCGTTGGTAGACTTAAATTAAATCGCCATTCCAGGGTTAGAGCAAAATACAATTTTATATTGTGGTCATTGGCGCAGACTTTTTGAGAGGGCAGGATTCTTTGGAAAAATTCCACTGCCTCACATTTTATGGGTAGTAGATCACAAATTCTCATCATCTGGAGCATAAAAAGGCAATCAATGCAGCTTTTGATTTAGCAAGCAAGAGATCATGTATCATTTTGTCATATTTTTATACAATAAATTTAAAAATTCACGAGTCACAACTATACGGTTTATTTACTTTCATTAAACATTAGTCCCTACAACTGCATAATTATCTCTGACTATTGGTGGATGAGGCAAAATCGGAAAGTACCAAATATCTTGTTGCAGTCAAAACTTTTGATAATCTTGTTTGAATTCTACCTTGAGATCCTCACTCATCATATTTTTATACAATAAATTTAAAAATTCACGAGTCACAACTATACGGTTTATTTACTTTCATTAAACATTAGTCCCTACAACTGCATAATTATCTCTGACTATTGGTGGATGAGGCAAAATCGGAAAGTACCAAATATCTTGTTGCAGTCAAAACTTTTGATAATCTTGTTTGAATTCTACCTTGAGATCCTCACTCATGCTGATGGTTATCAGTTCATCTTGCAAAATTACATTTGATTTTGCACTAGTAGTGTATAAGTTTATTATCCAGTCTGGTATGTCCAAAAATAGAATATCTTCAAGCCTTGTTTCGAAATCTAAATAAAGAGCCTCCAAGTGGTTGATGATGCACAGCAAGAGATGTTTTCTTCTTGGATTGTGCCTATCTTAAATAAGTTGGAGAACTGGGACATCTCAGATTGTGCAATATTTTGTTTAAAAAACATTAATCTGAAAACAAAAGCTGATATGACTGATTTTGCTTTGATGAGATTCAAATTGTCTTCTTGCAGTTGTAAGTTAACATCATTAAATTTGCCAAATAAGTCAGTTAAATAAGCAATATCTGTTTTACTCTTAAATGAATTTTCTTTCAGACTAAAATCCTGTCTTCCAAAAATTCTAAAACAGATTGGAAAAGTGCAAAAAATCTTGTCAAACATAAACCTTTTGAAAGCCAACAGACTTCAGTATGGAGAACCAATTGATAGAAAACTTTGTCACTTTCCTCGCATAATTTAGTGAACAGTCTAGTTCAAAGAGTTACTTCGCATTTTGTCACAGCTGTTATAACAAACTGAATTGATTGATGCAATTTGTTGCTAAGGTTCATGGCTACTAAATGTTGCCTATGGATTACACAGTAAAATGCATGCACTTCAGGTACATATTGTTTCAGGTAACTTATGAAATTGTGATAGCAACCAACCATAGCTGGTCTTGTATCTGTTGCAACAGATATTATATTTGTCAATGGAATCACTTTGTCTCTGAAAAATAGTTCCATTAAATTAAAAATCGATTCGTCTCTCATGTCAGTTTCTAAAGTTCTAATAAAAAGTAGCTCTTTATGCACTTCCTGATCTTGAATGAAGTGAATGTTCACTTGTCCAAATGGAGGAAAAAAACATTTTTTTGCAAATGATTACATAGTTTTCCATGTCATAATTCATTTCATCGATACATTTTTGAACTATGTTATTGCTCGAAGGAATCCTTTTTATAACATCTTGTGCAGGTTTATGGAGTGAAGTGTCCAATACTTCCATGATGGCTGGTAGAACAAGTTTCCCCCCTATGATGTGCAGCTCGACAGACTTTGCAATGAGCAGGAATATTTTGTACAATGCCCTTAATCCAGTGTCATTTTACTTCGATGATGAAACAAACATTATTTATTGTAGTGATTGAAAATACGACAAATCTTTTTCTTTTTTGTCAGGATTAATTCTGTTCAAGTGATCTGCTAGTTTTAATGGTTTCATAGTGTGTTGCTAAAGACTTTTTCACATATGAAGCACATTGGTAAATGTTTGTTTGAGAACAACGGGACAAATCCTAACTTCAAATGGTGCAAGCTGTGATGTACTTACTTGAAACAGAAGATTTTTGTTCAAACTCTAATAAATAAACTGTGTCCTCTGATTTTCTTTTTCATAGTACTGCTCCTCAATAAATAATTATATTCAAAGTTCAAATCTCAAATAAGTACATGTCACATCATATGAACCAATTTGTAGTGTTTAACGAAAGCATGACCGTACAAGACTGAGATTCTGCCAATATCGATTACCATCTCGTCCCACCACAAAGAAGTGCAGATATGAACAGTTTTTCATGTCCACACTTGCTTTGATACATTCAATAAGACAATGCATAGACATGTTTGTGCTACATGTATTTTCATGCATTCTTGTATGATTCTTTTAATGACACATTTTGTTTTTTCATTCACAATGTGTTTTTATCAACTTTTTTTGTATTATTTTACTTCTTAATTAGATACCTATTGAAATCATAGATAATTTGAAGTAACAGCCAAAGAGCAGTAAGTAATAAGGGGGTCTATTTTTGCTGCCACTGACCCCCTCCCCAATTTTTTTACTGAAACTATCGGACCCCTAGAAAGTTCAAATCGACCCCAGGGGAGCGATATCAACAAGTTTGGGAATTCTTGGTATAGATTATTAAATTAGTCAATATATAAAAACACATATATGCACAAATTTATTGTGCATGTGTGTGCGCTTGCAAAAGAATATTTACATTTAAACTTTCACATATTTATCTTTTCAACATGTGTGTGATCAAGGGTGTCAGCAGTATAAGATAGCATGGATAATTGAGGGTCGTGTGAAAGTCTGAGTTCAAACCCCCTGTATATTACATATTGGAGTGCGGGTGTGAAAAAGTCTGTACTATAGAAAAAAAATCATATATTTAGACTTATTGCAGAAAATTTATTAATAAAAAAATGTAGAAGAAAATAAAATTTATTAGTTCATTTATATAATTATGAATAATTTTAATGTAACATAAGATTTTAATTTAATGTTATTGTATTAAAAAGAAATATTACATTTCTATTTATTTTAAAGTTTCCATATTGTTTTTCAAAAGAAAATTTTAAAATCTATAAATAGTATTGATTTTAACTTTTCTATTGATCTAAACAATGTTTTTATTTATTGTTTTCTTTATGGAGATTGTTATATTGTAAATTACAATATAAATGGTGTATAAAATTGAGCATTTAATGTCATAAAAATAGTTTTTATAAATAATAATTAATGTGATTTGAAATGATGAAATGCAAGAAACCTTTATATTGGTCTATTCCATAATAAGCCTGTCAAGTGCTTGGGTTAACATTGCTGTGCAAACAAGTTTAAAATAGATAATCAACCTATATGCATCAGTTTTAAAATAATTGTGTTTAAGGGAATAACCTAAATAAATTGAAAGGATTAGAGATTAAATAAAAGTTTAGACATATTTAAATCATGTCATTTATAATAATCTAAATCCTCACATTTTAAATTAATGAATATAAAATTTCATTTAAATAATTTGCACAATTATCCCATGTTTAAATTGCATATTGTTATTTATTCATATTTACTTATTTGCCAACTATCTCCAAAAATCAGATTACACTATTCAGCTGTATATATATTAAATAAAATCAAAACTAATAATAATTTAATAGATAAATTTTCAGAAATAAGATGATGATTATGCAAATTTGAAATAAACTAAGGGCACTAAAACATGTGCAGAAAAAGGCTTTTTGATTAATGTATATTTATATTAACTGTTTTATATGATTTTTTGTTGTTATTGTATTGTAATTTAATATCTAAGTAAGTAATGTTTAATTTTTTAACAATAATACATCTATACAATTTTCCAATATGGTTAAATTATACAAAAAATCACTTAAATTTTTATTTAGCCTAACAACTAATTAACTAAAGTCATTTTTATGCAAAGATTCATTTTAAATTTTAATTTAGTCTAACAACCAATTATCCTAAAGATATTTTAGTTATACTCTTTGTATTGATTTATATCCAGCATTGAGAATATATTAAATGTAATATTAAGAAGTTTTTTTTAAAACTGGGTCAAAATAAAATACCTACTAACATAATTTTTTTTAACCCTCTTGATTTTTAATCCATATATTAATTAATTAAAACTATATGCATAATTAATTATTCAAGATGATAAACACACAAATGTATCTGTATTTTATTTTACAGAAATATTCATTTAAAATTATCTTAAAATTGATATAAAAAAAACTAACAAACTCCATCACAAAAATATAAAATAAATGTAATTAATTACAATGAACTGTTGTCTTTGGTGAGGGCGCTCAGCACCAAAAATATATTTAGGTTAATAATTCATTCCCTATTGTTTATTTCTGTATTTTTGAAATTAATATTCATTGTGATTACACTTATTTATTTATTTTTACAACTTTTTATTATGCTTATTAAAGTGAACTGGAGATTCATAGACGGGATAATGATTTGGAAGGAGGTGACAAAATTAAGGGCTTTAATTTTATAACTTGCCTTCAACAAGGATAAGGGTGTTAAGCACTGAAAATGCCTTTAGGTTATATACTTCTTTTTTACTATTGTTTATCTCCATATTTTTAAAATTAATATTCATTATTATTGCATTTAGCTGATAGTTTAATTATTAATACAGATGGAAACATAATGGATGAAATTAATCATAGAATTAAACTTGGTTGGAGTGCTTTTGGTAGAAATAACTTGATACTAAGAGGAAATATGCCTATGTGTTTGAAAAGGAAAGTTTTTAATAAATGTGTTTTACCAGTTCTTACTTATGGATCTGAGACTTGGACATTTAATAGAAGAGTTATGCAGAGATTTCAGACCACTCAAAGAAGTATGGAGAGATGCATTTTAGGAGTAACAAGAAGAGATTTAAAATGCATATATGGGTAAGAGAACAAATAGGTGTTATTGATCTCATTGAAAAAATTAAAAGACTGAAATGGAATTGGGCTGGACATATTACTAGAAGAGATGATAATAAATGGACAATTAAGATGTTAAACGGGATTCCAAGAGATTGTAAAAGACCCAGAAAGAGACCATCTGTGAGATGGATGGATGAAATAAAAGTGTGCAGGGGTGATATGGAGAAGAGAAGTTAAAGATTGGAGAAGATGGATTGAACTTGGAGAGACCTTCATCCTGCAGTGGACTGATAATGGTTGATGATGATGTTTTAAAATTAGACTAAACAAACTATTGTACTTCATTAAAGATTTCTAAAACAGAAATTTAAATTATGTAAATGTCAATACTCAATTTGCAAAATTCCAAATTACTATTACTGTTTTATTAACATCAGACCTTCATAAGATGAAATACTTAGAATAGTTGATAGAATAACCAAATTTGATTTCTACAATTATTTAATAATAAATTTGATGGGTTTATGTTTTAAATAAAAAGTCATACCTAAATTTTTATATTTAAAAAAGAAATAAAAGTTTACTGTAAAATTTGACCTAATGAAATAATAAATAATTAAACGAAAAATAGGAATGTATATCTAGGGCAGTTATAACATCAAGATTTCTTGATAATAATAAAAAATCTTTTTTTTTTTTTTTAAAGTTGTACTAGAGATAAAATATATATAAAGCCATCTATGAAAATTATATCCAGTTATATTTGAAGAAATAAATGTGAGCTATAATTTTAAGGCATGATGAAATGAACTACCATCAAAGCTCAACCTCATAACATTAAAAGTAAATATAAGCTCTTACATAGTAAGGAATGGCTGCAGAAAGGAATTTACTGTTAACTGAAAGGAGACCTTTTGATTCCTTTTGGAGGTCTTAGAAGAACTGAGCAGGGCCAATTCCCAATGTCCACTCCAAACCTTATAATTGCAGCTGTTATCACTGTGGTTAATCATATAGTATACAAACATGGATAGGCTGCTAGCCAACGTGCATTAGCCAGCATGGTGAGTTTATTGGCTTTTTACCTCTGAGTTTAAGATTAAGAAATATCATGGTCTTTCTTCTCAGCTGTAAGATAAGGCAGAATGAAAGTATGTATGAATGAACAAATGTTTCTAATAGATATATACAATCATGACAGAAAAAAAAGTAAATCACAGCCTTTATTCCCAGGAGGCTGTAAAATCAGCAGCCAAGGCAGTGGTTGGTAGTCAAAGATGGAAGGTGCTAAAAATCTCTTGACTGCAGACCCAATATACTATTTGATGATGACTTTTTATTTAGGTACTGACAACTGCAGATCACTTTCAAATAAAGGAAGATTGCAAGAATTCTCATATTAAGTGATATTATTGGACTTTATGAAGTTAGAGTAAAAAGTGAAGAGACAATTGATTTAAAAGGTAGACATGTACCCTACTATAAAGGCACAAATATTGGAAATACAAGTAGAGTAGGATTCATTGTAAATAAAAAAATTGGAAGGACAACATTGTAGAGATAGATGGTGTCTCAAGCAAAGTTACAAGATTAGTTATTCTACTATTCATGTTTATGTCCCAACAAATTCTCATAATGATGAAGTAGTAGAAGATTTTTATGTGGAGGTACAAAAGGCTTTTGATCAGACTAAATAACATTTTTAAATTGTTATGGGAGACTTTAATGCTAGAATTGGTAAACAATTGAAAAATGAAAGTACTATAGGTAAATTTGGTTATGGTAATTGCAGAAAAGAAAAACTTTATATTATGATTTATTTATTTTTGAGAAAAATGTTAAAAGCAAATGGATATGGAAGCTTCCAAATGAAGATACAGCAGAATTGGATTTTATTTTCACTAACAGAAAATATTTATTTCAAGATTGTAATGATCTTAATAAATTCAACACAGGAAGTGTTAATTGATTAGTAAGATCTGAGATATGTGTTAATACAAAACTAGAGACAAAAATTTATTAAGAAAAATAATATTTATAATTGATATTTCTAATTTTCAGAAACATACTAATGAATTTAAATTAGAACTTGCAAATTGTTTTCAAATATTAATTAATTTTGAATATGATTCAGATTTGAATGAAATTAATAGAAAAATAACTGATACATTTTTAAAAACTACATCTAAGATAGCTGGTAGAAAAAAGCAGCAATTGATGAATAAAATTTCTACAGAGACTAGATAATTTATCAAGTAAAGAAGGAATATGAAGATATATAAAAATGATGTATTAAGAAGGATTGAATATCTCAAATTTTGTAATATGGTACGAAAAAGAATTGATAATGATATAAGAAAGTATATTTGTGAACTAGCAAGGTAATCATAGAAGACAATAAAAGTCTCAAGAGTGTCAAATTATCTTTTGGTATTGGTAGGAAACTTATATCTGCAATAAGAAAAAAAGATGAAACTATTACTAAAAAGAGGAATGACATCATGAAATAGATAGAAGAGTTCTATCAAGAATTATATAGTAATAAAGAATAAGTACCTACTACATCTATTATACCTTCTGAATTGCCCAGGATTTTAAATGAAGAAGAGAGACATGCAATTAAATTTATGAAGAACAGAAAAGCTCCAGGCAATGATGGAATCATAATCGATATATTAAAAGAAGCAGGTGAAGAAATAGTTATTTTTTGGGGCAAAGTTATAGACCAAATGTCTAAATAATAAAGATGTATCAGGTGATTGGAAGAATGCAGTATTAATATTAATATTTTAAAAAGATGATAAAGAAGATATTAGAAATTACAGGCTTATCAGTCTTTTATCAGTTTTATACAAAATTTTTACCAAAATAATTACGACTCATCTACAGAGAACATTGGATTTCAACCAACCAAAAAAACAAACTGTATTTAAAAGTGATTTTAGTACAATAGATCATATTCAAGTATTGAAAGAAGTTACAGAAAGAATTAATGAACATGAGTTGACATTATGCTTTGGATTTGTAGGTTATGAAAAGGCATTTGAATCTATAAGCATTCTTCAGTATTTAAAGCATTGGATCATCAAGATATAGATGCAGGATATTGCCATATTCTGAAGAATATTTATAAAAATGCAACAGCAACTATTAGACAGGATGACTTCGTATCTCTAAAACTGTCTACAGCAGTGCTGTGAGAAATATTTTGTGGATAAAATGGGAAGCTAAAGGAGTAAAAGTAAATGGAGATTATTTAAGTCATTTAGATTTTGCAGATGATGTTGATTTTGCAAATAATGTTTCAGAGCTTCAGGAAATGTTGCAAGAGTTATCAGATGAAAGTAAGAAAATAGGACTAAAGGTAAATGTTAAAAAGACTAAAGTAATGTTCAATGGATTTTCTCAAAAGATGAAAATAAAGATTGATTAAGATGATTTAGAAAAAGTTAACAAATACAAATACCTTGGTTAGATTATTACTACAGATGGAAACATAATGGATGAAATAATTCATAGAATTAAACTGGAGTGCTTTTGGTAAAAATAACTTAATATTAAAAGGAAATATGCCTATGTGTTTGAAAAGGCTTTTAATAAATGTGTTTTACCCATTCTTATTTATGAATCTGAGATTTGGACACTTAATGGAAGAGCAATAGAGAAACTTCAGACTACTCAAAGAAATATAGAGAGATGCATGTTAGGAGTAACAAGAAGAAATCAAAAATGAAATACATGGGTAAAAGAGCAAACAGATATTACTGACATTGATGAAAGAATTAAAAGACTGAAGTGGAATTGGGCTGGACATATTGCTAGAAGAGATGATAATAGAAGAACAATTGAAATCTTAAACGGAATTCCAAAAGACTGTAAAAAACCCCAGAAAGAGACCACATGTGAGACGAATGGATGAAATAAGTAAGTGTGAAGGGGTGACGTGGAGAAGAGAGACCTCAAAGATGGATTGAGCTTGGAGACTTTCATCCTGCAATGTATTCATAATGGTTGAAGATGATGATGACAATGAGGAATAGAGAGACCAGTATATGATCCCCATTTATCATTTATTATGAAAGAATAATATTATAGACTTGAGATAATTAAAGATCAAATAAGAGCAGTTATTTGATTGTATGTTATTATTCATTTTTACAACCATATACATACCATTATTATTCAGAATATCCATAGTTAAATAGTAGTACAATTTTAATATCTATAACAGATGACAAATAAGTTATATTCATATACTATTTCAATATTTATTCTATAAATTTAAAAATGGCTAGTAAGTAAACCATTCTAATGTATTTATTGTAGTGTCTAGCAACAATGTGTAGCAGCTATATATACATTTATGCACAATTACAAAGAAATTCTATATAGCAAAGATTAAATCTAATTAATAGTTTAGTCCAGTGGTCTTCAACCCTTGGTCCGCGGCCGGTGCCGGGCCGTGGATCTTTTCTGATGGTCCGCCAGCTAGAGAAAGTTTATAATAACAAAATAATAAAAGAGTTTAAATTTTTAATTAATATAATCAATTTTTATTTATTTTTTTCATCTCATTTTTACCCAATTAAAAAAAAAGAAAACAGAACGAAAACAAAATCTAATCAATCATACATAAATTAATTTGTTTTGCTAGTTATCACTGATGGGGGGGGGGGTAGAATTACATTTTTTATTACTTTTCTAAAAAAATTCAAAATTAAAAAAAAAAGTTTCTTATTGTACAAACTCCATATATATATATATAACTTTATCTTATATATTTAACATTGTTGTTTTGAGCAGTTATAACAATTATGCTCATCTTTAAGAAAATTTATCGATAGACTTCTGGAGGTCCGCGAAACCTTATCCTTATTTTTACCGGTCCGCAGGTGTGAAAAGGTTGAAGACCACTGGTTTTTTTTTTTTATTAAGAAAAAATTTACAGTGTCAGGTAGCTACATTTGATAATTATAATAGTTTCATATAGAAGTTCAAAGTTTTGCAACCAATTTGTGTGGTATTGTCATAACATTTCCTGCAGTAGTCTGAGATGTCGTCTCATCGTCACAAATGATAATCTGTGCCCATGTGTCTACAAAGAGACGCTCTGGCACAAGGAGTCGATCTCTGTTCTTCATGCTTGTTATTATTGTTTTAAAAGTTATCTAAGGATCACTATGTCCTTGTCTGAAGATATGCTGGCACCTGGTGAAGACCACTGGTTTAGTCTATTTCAGGTAGACAACAGTAAGAACCTGTTTTGTTTTGGGTAGAAAACCAATGTGAATCATTATGTAATAATAATCAAGTAAAAGAGATTTAGAAAATTTAACGATTACTTGTATATCTTTAAACTGTATATACATATATTAACCAAATATTAATCAATGGATGATTTGGGGGAAAGGATTTTTTTATTCCATGAGATTCAAATATTGTAATGATTATCATATTATTATTTACTATGCTTAATAGATTTTGTTTAATGTTGAAATTACTGGCTTTAGTGTCTAATATTGTCAATAAATAAAGGTCAAAATTTGTTAAATAAATACTTTTTCAATTATAATCTGGAAACTAAAGATAATCAAATGCTCACTGTTATCTACTCAACTCTTATCATAAACTCAATCACTCTTCTATGCTATGCCTATTCACCCCCCCCCCCCCAAAAAAAAAAAAACAACAACAACCAAAAAACAAATATTACTTAATGTAAGTTCACTGATAAACAATTAGCCAAATATAACATTCAGATATAATTGGACTAGATGCCAACTATATCACCTTCATTTATACAATTAAATTCTCTAATGGCATTTAAATAGCACATTTAATTTCTGTAAATATATCATAATATAAAATTAGATCTGTACATGTTTAACATAAAAAAAAAAAAAAGAATATTGATAAGACAAAATTTCAAAATTATTTGGCAGACAGATAAGCAAGTACACACACACACACACAAATTGCAACTAGGCAATATATGCTATTCTAAATAATAATTAAAAAAAGTTAAAAAAATATAACAGATGCAAATGCATGACGTTTTACTTATAAAAATTTTATTGAATTAAAAAGCATAATTGAAAGGATGAACAATTTAATTTAAATAATGGACTGAAGTTCTCATTCATTAAGATAACCTTGAACTAATGTATTTTAGGTGAGGAGAATTTCACTCTGAATTTAAAAAGCTGTCAGAAAATATTTTATTAAAAAAAGGCAAAATACCATCGCTATCCATAACAGGAAATAGTCCAGTTAGTCCCATAAGAAGTTTGCTTTTCTTTATGTTTGATATTTAGGTAAAGACAAATAACATAATGAAGTAGCACTGGCCATTATTATTATGGTCTTTTATATTATGGCTATTGACAAACATTTCAAAGGGATTTGTAAAGATTTTAATTAGGTGATGGATTCATTCTTGTTTTTTAAAACATTCAATTCTGCAATAGTGTGATCTACATTTTAGTCATAATAGCTGTTTCATATCTAAAGCATATAGGCATAATGATCATAAACCTATAGATGAAATTCTAATAATATTTAGAAGATCAAATTTGCTACTGTTAATTAAATATATATATATATTTAAGATGCCATTTAAACATTTATTTATTTGAGTTTCCACACACACACACAAAAAGATTCTGATTTGAGGTGTGTTATTATTATATGATTAGAATTCTTAAATTTGTCATAAATATGGCTGACTTAAAACTTTTTATAAACTTCAAGAGCAAATTCTCTGTTGACACATTGTGGAAGACTATATATATGATAGGATGGTAAATACTGCAAGTTATTTAAGTAACTAGACGCTTAATGTAATTATTTTTTCTTCCCAAAATCAACATAATATTCATCATTGGCATATGCCAATGATAAGAAAGCAATTTTTAGAAATTTCTAACAATCTAAAAAAAGGCCAATTTAGAAATAAATCTTATATCTAATCTTTAATAAATGAAGATAAGTTAGATTTTGGTTTAAGAACACTTCCAAAGTAAGCATGGAATAATATCATGTTTCAATTTCTGCTGAAAAAAAATAATGTTCAAGTTTACAAAAAACATACTGTACTGATGAAAAGTTGAATACAGTGTCTTGATGAACTAGAAATAAGCTCCAGTCATGCAAAATTATCAAAATTTTCACATTCTTATTAAGAAATTTTCTGTTCTTTGATAAATATATTAAAATAAGTTAGTTGAAAGAGCTGAATCCTCTGACAAGCTGCTCTATGTGTAATGATTATTCTAAGTCAAGGGTGGGCAATTGCTTTGGCTTGGGTACCACAGAAGTTGGAGGTGGGCCACATCAAGGGCCACTTTGTTGAAGCGAAGGGCCGCATCTTTTTTCATGACCCAATAAACACATTGCTTTATTCCCTGTATTACCAAAGAAATATTTGTTTGTCCATTCTTCATTAAACACATGACATTCATTACTGATTTTACATTTTTTTGGAGGGTTCATCGTTTCACTAGTTGGAAATGTATATATTTGCTAATGCAAAGATAAAATTGAAATTAAACAGATCAACTGGAAAAGCATTGCACATCGTATCTACACTGCTCATGTGTATTGATGTGGCCATCCTAGTGGAAAATACAGGACAAATATTTGGTCGTGCATGAAAAGGAAATCTCAGTTCAAGGAGAATTTTTCTGATAGTCTTGGTGGGCCGCATAAAAACTCTTAGCAGGACGTATGTGGCCCTCGGGCCGCTATTTGCTCACCCCTGTTTTAAGTCATTTGAACTTTTTTCTACTATTGGAGATCATTTTACCTTACAAATTAATGATTCTCTGATATATAAAAAATTTAGAGGTTTTTAGAAGGAAACCATTTATTCTTAACCTTTTCTGAAAGTGATAATTTTTTATAATATAATTTTTGTTAAGATTATTCTTTCAAAGCAACATTGCAATGATATACAATATTTTTTGGAATTGTTATGCTTATTGAATTTTGTAATTGTTATAAATTTGTTTTTTCGATAAATATAGTTTTACTTTGTGAATAATTTTGAAATCAAAGATTTTGTCAAAAAAAAAACAACATCCATTCTTGAAAAGTTTTCCTGCTTTAAGATAATGAAAAACAAAACAAAACATGCATATTTAGTATTTTTTAAAGACTTGGTTTAGATACATTATAATAAAAGTAAAACAAACAGGCTTAAATTTTTTTTTTCTTCATCAGTTTACTTTGTCATCATGTTGTTAATGTCCATTGATGATAGCTATTTAGATCAGTATTTATGGATAAATATTATTATTCTAGGTTTAAGTATTATTCGATAGCATAAACAATGTTATATTTTGAGTAATGTACCATTCAATGGGTATGCAATGCATATGAAGTTATTTGGTAAATATTCAGTTTTAGAATTTTATAATCTATAAAATAATTATAATTATATCTGAGGCACAGATATGAATGCAAGATAGAATATCCATTCATTATGGATAATGAATGATTGTAGTCTACTTGCCACACCTGCTTTAACTAATTATTTATTTGCTTGTACTTTATCATAACTTATTCTGCTATATGTATAAACATTTTTCATAGATCATTATCTTGGTCATCATCATGGATGTATTAGCTCATGACCTACTGTACCAAAATGATACCAATTTTTATTTGTGTTATAATATAAAAGGTCTTTCAGTTAGATTTTTTAACATTTCAATTTTCTTGTATTATCAAAATATTTTTATGAATTTGGCAGTAGCAAGTGCTGATACTTAATAAAAATATATTAATTAAAAGGAGTCAGTTATTTTAATTAACCCAACGCTAATGATCTTTTTACCTAATTTGTTGCAGCTTTCATATCAAGAGAGGATAGTAAAAATTCACTTAGTAAATAATTTAAAAATATGTAATATATTGATTCTAATCAGCTTTTGTTAAATTCTATTTTGAGACTAAATGGTTTTAAATAAAGAGAATATAAATTCCAAAAGTAATAATAATTTCATTTATATTGGTTATGGAAAAAAGATCAAAAGATAAAAAGACAATAGTGAACAAATTATTATTTGAAACAAAACAGATCAAGTTGTCTTTATTCAGTTGAATAGAATGCTCCTCTGTTTGATATCATGAAATATATATTGATTACAACTATCCATTGATGACAGTAGTATATTAGGTATAGGATAACACTAAGAGAAGAAAAGGACCAGTTTCTATTAAAATATTTTTATGTAAACATAGCTATATTATGTGTTTAGAATAAATGTGGTTAATTATCAATGTAAAATCAAGGTTTTTTTTAAAAGATGAGTTAATTAGAGAAATGATAGCCTTTATATAATACAATGATAACAAACTTCTATTATTTTGTGGAGAATTTCCATTTTTATTTTTAATATAATCTCAATATTTAGTATGAAACAATTTAAGAGAATTTTATAATTGGAAATATCTATAGTCAGTTCATCTAGCACTTAAATATTCCCTGATTGCCAATACCATGTTGAAATTCTTTATTTTGATAACTTAGAACTCTCATCAAAGTTCTATATGATTTTCTGATTTTATGTTTCTGATTTTTTTGATTAATCATTTTATCATAAAATAAAGTCCAGATTCCATGTGAAGATAATTTAACTATAAAAATGACAAATCAAACAAATTTTCTTTGTAATCTTCTATAGTTACAAAAATAATATGCCCTGAAACTTATCAATGAACTTTTTTTAAAAAAATTTGATATTTAACAAACAGAATTTGAACTATTTATAAAAAAATGTATATATGGGCATACATATTCCCGACCAATCATTTAATAATGTATATTTATATAGAGATCATTTTAAAAGAATGGCAATCAAATATAAATTATCAGTAATGATTATTTTTATTATCTAAAATTGCACTTCCAGGCACAAAGAATACACAATATACATATATAAAGATAAGTAAAAATAGATTACTGTATATAACATGTAATAAATAAATTCTACAAGAGTATATAGATAATTATCAGCTATTACAGTAACAAATACTGATATAAAACTATTACATTGCTAAGCCAGGCTTTTGATATGGTGTATCTTTGTCAAAGCACGATTAAAGTGAATATTAGTAAATACAGTAGCATATCCTCATGCATGTAAATGTACATTAAACTAGTCGCTGATTATCAAAGATTTACACATGTAAATTGACCTAGCAATTGGTTATGTCAGATTAAATGATCAGTGCTTACTAAGAGAAATACTATTGGCTCTTATATTTATGGAGTTCTTAAGAGTTAATTATCTACTATGTTCTGTTACTTTTCATTTTCTATTATCATTTTCTAGGCAAATATAAAAATATATGAAGATATTAAAAAAAAAATAAAAAAAAATGAATAAAATTATTATGAGATTAGTTTTATAAGATCATAATAAACAAAAATTGATGATAAAAATTTAAATAAAAACTAAAAAAGCTGAAACTAAGCTCTAAGTTTTGTTTAAAAATTTGAATTTATAACTTTTTTTTTCAGTTTTACATTATATAATAGGCAATTCAATTACACAAACTTATACTATAAAAACTATATATCAAATAGCAGTTCCCATCTATCCAAATAAGATTGTGTTTGTCTACTCATATGTATGGACTAAAGCAGTGGTCTTCAACCACCTGGCTGCGGACCAGCACCGGGCCACAGAAGTTTTCTGCTGGTCCACAGCTAGACTGGCAAGAAAGTTTATAATAAAATAATACGATTTTAAACTTTTAATTAATATGAACAATTTTTATTTATTTTTTCATCGCATTTTTTCCTGATTAAAAAAAAAGAAACAGAACAAAAACAAAATCTAATCAATCATATATAAATTAATTTGTTTTTCTATTTATCACAGATTTTATGGGGGGGGTGGGGTAGAAAAAGTTTTTTATTATACAAACTCCGTTTGTCTTTTGATAGCCAATCACGGCTGCTTGTCAGCATTGTTAAAACAATAAAATGTAACGTGACTTTTTTTGATCTCTTAAATTTTTTCTACTCTCTCTTAATATTTCATTTTTAGTGTTTTTTTTTTGGCTTTAACTTTTATTTTGAAAATCAATTTTTATTACCCTTTTTTAAAAATAAAAACCAAAAAATAAGTTCTGTCTCTAACATTTACAAAGTATTTCTCAATATACCCCCACCACCCCAAAATAAAATAAGATCAAAACTTTTGACTTTTTCAAGCTTCATTTTCTTTTTTTTTTTTTTGTTTAAAAATACGCCCACTTTTTTTGGCCTACAAGGCAATATTTTTTTTGGCTTTATTTGTATACCGCTAAAATATTAAAACTTTTATTTTTAAAACCAATTTCTGTTACCTTTTTAAAAAAATAAAAACAAACAAAAAATAACTTTGGTGTCTATCTTTTGTCTCAGTTGATAACAAAGTATTTTTCAAACCCCCCCCCCCCAAAAAAAAAAAATAAATAAATAAAATAAGATCAAAACTTTTGACTTTTTCAACATTCAGGTGAATAACATTTTATTCTTGCATGTTTTAACAATGAAATAATAAACGTAAAATGCAAGCACATTAATGAAAACGATTGTTATTGTATGTTTTCTGTAGCAATATGACTGCGCAACTCGAGAAAGAGTGTTCAACATGTGAAGGTAAGCAACACCATTACTATATACATTAACTAGTGTGCTGTTTTGGTCAGTTATAACAATTATGCTTATCTAAGGCTAAGCAGATTACATCTTTAAGAAAATTTATCTGTAAACTTCTGCCAGTCCGTGAAATCTTATCCTTATTTTTACCGGGCCGCAGGAGTGAAAAGGTTGAAGACGACTAATGGACACAAAATACATCAATTTAAAACAATAGATTTACTGATTAAATTTTTTGCATAATTTTAAGGCAAAAAATTTAAAATATATATATATTTCAATATTAATAGTGACTATACATTTTCTACATTAGATACATTTCATAGTAATGTCATCTAATTATAGAGGATGTTGAAGATCAAATAAATTTTGAAGTATAACGCATTTACTGTCACAAATGTACTTCTTTCAATATGGGACATTTTCAATAAAATGAATTGTAGGTTTAGCAAACAAAAAAAGTGTTTGAATTTTTTCAAAGCAAAAAACAATAAAATTATCCATTGTAAACAAAATAATGGAATCAAAAAAATTCATTAGAATAATGCTAGTCAATAAATCTACTGTAGATGAAAATTAAACAGATTCTTGAATCACAACTAATAGATATCCAAATAACAATTTTCTAACTTATTGCTTCATGTTCAATATTGCAGTTTTAACATAGTTTTTTTTTTAATTTCTTGCAAATATTGACTGCTATTCAAACAAGATATGAATTAGTTTAAAAAAATGTTTGTTTTTAAGTTCATATCTCTCTCATAATCATTGATTATAAAACTACTAATAATTCACTCTCCTTCCCCCCAATGGATATCAACCTTTTCAGAGTTTCAGTTTCTGTATCAAACTACTGTTAATCAAATAGCATATTAGAACTACACTTTTATCATATGGTGGACTAATTATACCTTAAACCTGATGACTGCTTTTAGAATTTTGACTAATCATAGAATTTAAATCATTCTAGCCTATGAAAAGTAAGAACTTATATGTATGAATAATATGTCATTCTTTTTGCTATTGAATCAGTTTTCCAATGAAATTTTTTCCCCCTGTATGATAAAATTTGCATTTTTAATGAACAGGTTTGTGAAGAGTGCCTGGTTTTCAAAAATTTGAATATTTTAGTAAAATGAGTTTTTTAATTTTTTTTGCCCTTTTTTAAATTTCATGGAAAACAATGAAAAGTAATTTTTTTTGTGCTCAAAATAAAGAATGTAAAATCAATGCATATAATGTAACATCGAGAGAGATTAAAACCTAACCAATCATAATTTTATATGAAGCTCCAAAGATAGTATTTAATTTTTTATATATATAAATAATTTATAATATTGTAAAATAATGATTTGTTTTGTGTTGTAGAATAAGTCTGCTTTGTGTTCCAATGCATATATATTGTAACAGGCACATACGCCGTTACATTATATATTTTTTTTTATTAAACATGAAAAATAAAAGTTCGCAAATAAAAACTTTTTTTTTAAGGATTAAAAATTGAAAACTAAAAATCATCTAAACTCTAATATATAAAATCGCACAGATGAAAAATTATTAAACGAAAACTTTATTAAAAAAAAAAGAAAAAGTTTTAAAACTAAATATTAAGAAAAATACTTAAAAGATTTAAAGATAAATAAAAATTAATTAATGTTATTGAAAAATGGAAATGATTATTTTAATTAGTCCAAGTGAACTAGTCCTTGGGCATTTCATAATATATAATCAAAGGTCAGATAGGAGAGAAAAACAATGGGAACAGAATGGCCAATAAAAGAAATCACTCAGGAATCGGACCTCAGCGAAAAGACCATCCTCATCGCTGTGACATAACGTCCACTGGATCCGAAAGTCTACCATAAAAAGTGAGTAAAAATTAATTTAATGAAAGATGTATGATAGCAGTGGTGATATGTGTTAGTGCGAAATTGAAGGAGAAGGGATTGAAAAGACGCACTCTTCAATCCCTTCAGTTCTGCTAAAAATAAAAAAAAGAAAAGAAATGACCAATCATTTTCTACATTGAGGACCAGCTAAAGTAAAAGACCTCTGGATGAATCAATAAAACGGCCAACAGAATACCAATCTCTTTAGGACTGCGTGGGAATTCACGTTCAAATGGCAAGCAACGGATAAAGATGAACTTTTTAAAACCATAAGAACTTTATGAACATTTTCAAAACAATAACTCTAAGTATAAAATTTTCCCAGTATTTAAAATAATTGCAATAGAAATTCCTATCTGATCAAACGTAATCAGTTATTAATTATTTGATTGAATGTATTATTTATTTGTTAAATCGATTGAATGTATTATTTATTTGTTAAATCATTTCCATTTTTTATTTTTATCAATATGTATTGTATAAATTACTTAACTGCATTCAATTTAAGTTGGGTATAGATGCTTGCATGGATTCGTTAATGGTTAATTACGTTTTTGTTTTCATATTTGATTAAAATATATAGACATTCGGTAAATAATGATACCTTACGGCGATTATCTAAAATGTATTTATTCGGATGTCTTTTAAGTTATTGGTGTCAATGCGGCATCTTATGATGAATGCCATTGGGTTTCTTGTAAATTTCCCTCTGCAATTCCATCAATGACTTTATATTTTGATCGTTTATGTTTATTTTTAATGTTTTTAACTGTGTAATCTATGTAGCCGATCTATACCCAACATAAAAAAAAAATACTTTTATAAAATTCATCTGTGCAAAATTATATAAATGTTAAACTTAAGTCGGGCGTGAATGGCTATATAGATTTGTAAAGATATATTAATTAATTAAGGGAAGGTTAATCTTAGGTTATTTGTTTCGTAGTTGGATTGGGTTAATGGACTGGATATATATCGGTATAATTAGTAAAAGTAGTATGAGGTCTGCTGTGGACAGGATTGCATTATACGCCGCACACCCCTTTTTGCCTATGGAAGGGGATAAGACGAAAAATGCAGTCCCTATGGAGTTTTTTTTATTATTCTTCTTGCCAGACAGATGTAGCATTCCTGTCTGAATGAGAGTCAATGTCTTCTCTAACCCTGCTGTTCAGATGTACATTCCTGACAGTATGGTATTTTGTGCTGTCATATTCATGCTACATTGAATATATCATATATATCAGATGGATTGACGTTGGTTTAAATGCGAACTTTTGACCTAAGGTTAAATAAGGGATAGAATATTTCCTTTTCAAATGAAATCTATGTAGTCTATTCATACTCGACACTTAAATAAAAATATTAAACTTATCTGTGCGAACTTATAAGAGTTAAAACGTAAATTAAATTCTAAAAAAACAAGTTAAAACGTAAGCTAAATGATAAAGTAAAAGTTATACTAAAATAATTTTAAATCTTATATATGTTTAAATAAATGTTTGTGTGTTATTACTGGCAGTGGCTTCTATTATTTTTTAATATTGAAAATATTCTTAGATAAGAATTTATAAAATATAAATCTCTGCTGTTCCACTGACCTAGTAGCATGGGCTGACAGTCTGAATAAAACATGTAAAAAATTTTTTTAACTTATGTATCTGCCTACTATATAAATTTTCTAGGTTCAAGTAGCCTAGTGGCACTCTGTAGTGTAGATACGGTAAGACTGGGAACTTCCACTCTATTCGGACCATTATAATATGTAACTTTGAGGGCTTAGAACCTAATCAACTGTAAATATGAAACTTCAGACAATTTTTATCGCCGTAAGCATATAATATTGTTTATATTTTTTTATATATAAATAATTTATAATGCTATAAAATAACTTTGTTTTGTGCTCCAAGGCATATCTATGTAATTCTGAGGGCTTAGAACCTAACCAACTGTAAATATGAAACTCCACAGATAATTTGATAACAGCTGTAATTATTATAACAGTCGGGGAATATTGGACTCTTACCGTATCTGCGGTACAGGGTGCCACTAGGCCATTCAAACCTAAAAAATTTGTAATGTAGGCAGATACTCTTGCTAAGATCTAACTTTATTTTATTATTGACCATTAGCCCATGCCACTAGCTCAAGAAGAAGCAGAGATTTATAATCAAATATATTTTTAATAAAAAAAAAGATTAAAAAAAAAATAAACCACTGCCACCAATTATTACAAAACATTTATTTACGCACATATAACTTTGAGGAATAAATTTAGATTTTATTTTTGATTTTAAATTTAAATTACTATTTTAGCGGATTCACACAGATGGACAGTTTATTGTAGAATGTTGAGTATAGATAGACTACACAGACTATGCTATTAAAACTTAAAAAAAAAAAATTCAACCTGTCCAAAAGTTCGTAGCCAAACCAACGCTTATTTCCTGATATACAGACACAACCAATGCAATATGAAGATTCTAGCATAAAACCACACTGACAAGAATGTACATCCGCAGCGTGATATTTAAAGGAAATAATCCTCATCCGGTACACGAATGCGCATCTATCTGGTGAAGAAATCATGTATATAGGGTATTAAAAAGAAGTGCTATGTACGTAGAGAGAGTGAAACTTTTGCTGACTT
This sequence comes from Epiperipatus broadwayi, assembly GCA_028023455.1. NCBI lineage: Eukaryota > Metazoa > Onychophora > Udeonychophora > Euonychophora > Peripatidae > Epiperipatus > Epiperipatus broadwayi. Next base: position 3,374,300 of record JAQFVV010012503.1, on the reverse strand, counting down.
ATAGTCCCTATCCATAGACCTAAAGGAAATCAATGTTGCAGAAAATACATCTGCGTCCATTACAATGGGATGACTACATCTTTGGGATCATGCATTCATTTGGGTATGGTTGCCCTGTATGCTAACACACTTCACATTACACTGATACAAACACCCATATATCCCTCCACCAGCATCCACTCAACTATGAAACAAATAGTCTGAAATTAAACCCCCTTAAAACTAACAAACTTAAACGAGTCTATGCAGCTATCTACACCCAAATTAAAATTTAATAATTTAGTTAACAGATAAAAATAAATAAAAGAAAAATGGAAATGATTAGCAAACATATACATAAAAAATTAATAATTGATTTAGCATTCTTTTACTAATTGGAAGTTTGTTTAAAAGATCGATCTATAAGTTCATTTAAAAGTTATATTTTCTTATGGATTGACTATTTATTGAAGAGATATATTAAAAAAAAAGTTCAACTGATAAAAGTCCATGAAAGATCTTGGTGATTTCTCCAGAATTATGAAATCCATTGCTGATCATATTTGCTAAAGTTTCTTAGGAGACGAAACTGCGACAAACCATTCATTTGGTCAGGAACTGTCATCGGATGGCCATGGCTGGAGCATGCAAAGGAAGACTATTTATTGCAAGACTCCTACATCATGGAGTCCACAATACACTGCAAGATTAAGTCAGATTTAAAACAACTACTGATGAATTCAATAATTTTCTCTTTTATACTTTTATAACCTCCTATCAGCATTTTTACAGATCCATTGAACATGACATTGCTGATCCTAAGGTCCAGATGTTTTCCATTCTGCTGTGACTTGGTGTTTGCATTGGTCAATCTTTAATTTTTTTATATCTCTTATCTGACCTTACAATTATTTAAGTTTCCCAAGGGCTAATTTGTTTTGCATTTAAGTAATAAAACAATCATTTCCATTTTAAGATTAAAACATGATTTTTTAAAAAAATTGAATCTAATTAACATTTTTCTTTTCACTGCTTTTAAACGAAAAATAATCTTTATCTTAAGATCTTCATTTTTTATATTAACTTACTTTTAAATATATATTTTTTTAAAAAAAGTTTTCCATCTGTGCGATATATATGTTAAACATAACTCTTAATTTTATTTTAGTTTTTATTAAATCAATTTTATTTACGATCTTGTTTTAATTTTTAAAACAATGTAATGGCATATTATACCGTTAGACATCAGTGAACTTCCTCAAAAAACAAAAACAGTAGAAAAAAGTTTACTTAGTGTTAGTAATTATGTTACACAAATTGATTATATAAAAAAAATTTTTTTAAAAAACTTTGGTTAGTAATTACAAAAACAAAAAAAAATCCTGACTATTCTTTCCTTTTGACACCAGCAGAGATTACGCCTTCTCCTTCAAGAGTTCCCTTTTATCTAAGTTTCATTATTAATTAAGCAAGCCAAACAGGATACTTATTTTTAATCAGACTTTTTAAAAAATCTTATTTATATTAATTATTATGTTTTATTCCTTGTATATTTATTTTTACATATGCACAATTTTTCTTGGCAGTACTTTTACAAGATATTCAAATTTATAACTTTATGTAAACACACAAAAATATATTCATTTCAGAAAAAATGTTACTGGCATAATTCTTTCAAAATTCAGAGTGCTCATGGTTATAATGTATTGCCCCATGTTGGGTGCCAATTATGATGGTCGGGAAATATTAGTCATACTGTATCTGCCATACAGGGTGCTACTAGGCCATTCAAACCTGGAAAATTTGTAATGTAGTCAAATACTTCTTGCCAAGATGTAATTTTATTTTATTATTGACCATTAGCCCATGCCACTAGCTGAAGGAAAAGAAGAGATTTATAACCAAATTCTTAAAAATATATTTTTAATAAAGAAAAAGATTTTAAAAAAATAAACCACTGCCGGTAATTATCACAAAACATTTATTTAAGCGCATATAACTTTGAGGAATAATTTTAGATTATTATTTTAGTAGATCCGTATAGTAGAGTAGTTTATATAATATTTTTATTGTAGAGTGTTGAATATAGACAAACATTCAACCTCAGGCTAAAAGTTTGTAGCCAAACCAGCACTTTCTTCATGATATAGATTCAACCAATGCAATATGAAGATGCTAGCATAAAACCATGCTGACCGAAATGTGTGTCTGTAGCATATTATTTAAAGGAAATGATCCTCATCCAGTACAGCAATGTGTGTCTGTCTGGTGAAGAAATCATGTATATATTATAATGGTCGGGGAGTATTGGTATGTTGGTCCATCTTACCATATCTGCCATACAGGGTGCCACCAGGCTATTCAAATCTGGAAAATTTATATAGTAGGCAGATACTTACTGTTAAGATCCAAATTTTATTTTATATTGACGGGAAGCCTATGCTACTAGCTGAAGGAGATGTAGATATTATAATAAATACTTCTTAAAAATATATTTTTAATATTAAAAAAATAAAATAAGCCACTGCCAGTAATAACACACAAAAAACATTTATTGATGCATATATATAAATATTTGAAATTGAGGAATAAAATTTATCTTGATTTTAATATTAATTTTAAAAAAATTTTTTTTTAATTTAAATTATTATTTAAGAAAGTCTGAACAGATAGACATTTTAATAAATTTTACTTTAGAATGTTGAGTATAGATAGGCTACATAGATTTCTCAGTTAAAAACTTTTCAAAACAATCATTCAATCTCAGATTAAAAGTTCGTAACTAAACCAACACTTGCTTCCTGATATATGGATGCAACCAATGCAATATGAAGATGCTAGCATAAAACCATGCTGACAGGAATGTGCATCTGTCAGCATGATATTTGAAGAACATGATCATCATCCAGTACAGGAATGTGCGTCTGCCTGGTGAAGGAATCATGTATATAAGATAATTAAAGAGAAGTGCTACATATGGAGGAGAGTGGTCTATTTGCCAACTTATAATCCCTATCCATAGAGCTAACGGAAATCAATGTCGCAGGAAGTACATCTGCATACATTGCAATGCAATGACTACATCTTTGGGGTCATGAATTCAGTTGGGCATGTTGCCCTGTATGCTAACACACTTCACATTACATTGATATTAACACCCATATATCTCTCTACCAGCATTGACTCAACCACAAGACAAACAGCTTGAAATTAAAGCCCTTTAACATAAACATAAATGACTAAAATATAAAGTTATTGATGGAATTGCAGAGGGAAATTTACAATAAACCGAATGGCACTCATCATACGGTGCCACATTGACACCAATAACTTAAAAGGTATACGAATAAATACATTTGGACACTCAACATGAGTTGTCATATTATCTATTTCACGCATATGAAAATCTTAAAAAAAAACCTAATATAAACGTTAATGAATCTATGCAGCCATCTAAACCCAACTTAAATTTAATACATTTAAATAATTTAGTCAATAAATATTAATAAAGAAAATGGAAATGATTTAATTAAATTAGCAAACTCAAATATATAAAATTAAACATTAATAACTGATTTTGAAATCTTAATAAATCAGATAAAAGTTCATTTTAAAAGTTATGTTTAGCTGGTTATTAAAAGCTTGTTAAATATTGATGAAAGTTCTCAATTACTTTTTAAAATTTTATAGTTCATACTTTACAGTCGAGGAGCTCCCAGTCCTTGTGCCAATTCCCGTGAAGTCTTTATTAGTCATACTTTCATGGAAGACTGGTCTGTTGTTCATACCATAGTTATTAATCTGGAGGTTGTCTTAGCTGATTCGATCCTAGAACTATTTATTGTAGGACCCATATGATTCAGGTCTACAATAGTGCCATTCATAATTCAACAGTCACTTAATTTGAAATAAGTAAGAGGGTGAAAAGTGCCTCTTTTCACCCTCCTCAAAAATCAAGCTGGAACTAACTTTGATTGGAAATGTTTTTCTTTTTATCCTAATCCTCCGAATTCATTGATCATGGTTTCCTGTTACAATGATTTTCATTAGGGTCCGAGCATTGGTGCCTGCTTCTATTGGACATTCTGCTCCAGAGCAGGAAACAATCTTTAATTTTTATCTATATCTCTTATCTGACTTTTTAATTATATAAAAGCCCCAAGGGCTATTTTGCTTTTCGTTTAATTAATAAAACAATCATTTCCATTTACTGAGATTACATAGGAATCTTAAAATAGAAATTAACATTTATTTCTATTTTCATTTATGTTACTTTTTAACAAAAATATTTTATCTTTAGATCTTTACTTTTTTTTTTTATAAAAAAGTACATTCAAATACTTTTTTTTATATTTTATTTTAAAAAAAATACTTTTAAAGTTTTCCATCTGTGCGATATATATATATATATGTTAAACATAACTCTTTTTAATTTTGGCTTTTAGTTTTTAATAAATGATTTTATTTAAGATTATTTTACCCATTATTTTAAAATAATGTAACGTCATATGTATATCGTTACAATAAAGTATTAAACTACTAAACAACAGATGATTTTTTTTTGCCTGTTTTATATAAGGTATTAAAGAGAAGTGCTATGTATGAAGGGAGAGCGGAACTTTTGCCAACTTATAGTCCCTATCCATAGAACTAAAGGAAATCAATGTCACAGGAAATACATCTGCGACCATTGCAATGCGATGACTACACCTTTGGAGTCATGCATTCATTTGGGCACGGTTGCCTTGTATGCTAACACGCTTCACATTACATTGATATAAACACCCATATATCCCTCCACCAGCATCCATTCAACTATCAAACAAATAGTCTGAAATTAAACCTCCTTAAAACTAACAAATTTAAATGAGTCTATGCAGCTATATAGACCCAACTTTAAATTTAATAATTTAGTTAACAGATAAAAATAAATAAAAGAAAAATAGAAATGATTAGCAAACATATACATAAAAAAAATTGATTTAGCATTCTTTTAAAGTCAGATAAGAGTTCATACTTTAGGTTACTAATTGGAAGTTTGTTTAAAAGATCGATCTATAATTTCATTTAAAAGTTATATTTTCTTACGGATTGACTATTTATTGTAGGAATATATTTTAAAAAAAAGTTCAACTGATAAAAGTTCATACTTTCCATGAGAGGTCTTGGTGATTCCTCCAGAATTATGAAATCCATTGCTGATGACATTATTTGCTAGTTTCTTAGGAGACGTAACCACTACAAGCCATTCATTTAGTCAGGAATTGTCATCGGGAGGCCTCGGCTGGAACATGCAAGAGAAAACTATTTATTGCAAGACTCCTACATCATGGAGTCCACAATACAGCTGCAATATTAATAGCGATATTTAAAACAACAACAATTACTGATGAATTTAATAATTTTCTTTTATACTTTTATAGCCTCTTATCAACATTTTTACGGATCCATAAAACATGATGTCACTGATCCTAAGGTCCCGATATTTTCCATTCTGGCCTGGGCTGTGGCTTGGTGCTTGCATTGGTCAATCTTTAATTTTTTATATCTCTTATCTGACCTTACAATTATCTAAGTGCCCCAAGGATTAGTTTGCTTTGCATTTAATTAATAAAACAATCATTTCCATTTTAAGATTAAAACATGATTTTTTTTTTAAAAATTGAATCTAATTAACATTTTTCTTTTCATTGTTTTTAAACAAAAAATATTAATCTTTATCTTAAGATCTTTATTTTTTTTACATTAACTTACTTTTAAATACTTTTTTTTTTTTTAAAAAAAAAAAATTCCATCTTTTTTTTTTTTTAATTTTATTTTAGTTTTTAATAAATCAATTTTATTTATGATTGTTTTAATTTTAATTTTTAAAATAATGTAACAGCATATGTATACCGTTACAGTATATAATATTCATTTATATATATAATTTATAATGCTGTAGAATAATGGTTTGTTTTGTACTGTTAAATATCAGTTTGTTTTCTGTGTAAAATATAAGCAATTTTACCTCTATATTTTTTCAATCTAGTTATTTTCTACTTGTTTATATAAATATAATATTTTTCTGTAAGTAATGACTATACTAAAAAATCAAATTTATTTCATTGTCATATCTGTTGCTGCAAGCAGTATCTCAAGTCTGCTTTATATCTGTATTATATATCTGTCATCTACACATAAACAATTATATTTCATTTTTTGCAATCTATAGTTATTTTTTCTACTTTTCTATATAAATATTATAATTTTTTTTATAAGTTATGTTTATAATCATATTTATTATAACAAATGATTTTAATTTTCCTATCCAAAAGGACAAATAAACAATAGGACAGATAATAAGGAGCATCAGTACTATAACTATTCTCATATTTTAAATTTGCACTAAATTGAAAATAAATAAATTTGTTTATTTGAAAAAAATTTTTGTCTTTCATCCTATCACTTTTTCTCTTTCTTTTATATTATACATTTTTTTTTTTTTGGAATTATTTTAAAATTAATTTTATTTTTTAATAAATTACAATACACCTGGGTCTCGTTTTATGCGGTAGATAGGTTCCTCAGAAAATACGCACAAAAGAAATCGCACAAAAATAGACTTAACTTACCTTGAAAAATGGGGGATGCGAACTGTAATTTTTCAAAAATCGCATAAAAGCAAAGCAACAATGTAAAATTACTTTAAAATTTGCATAAAAAAAAAATAAGAAAATAAAATATGACTAATAAAAAATTTCAAATTTGAAAAAAATTGATACAAGACACTTTTTTTTACTTTTTTTATTAACTACAGTATTTAATTTTATTGAAAACTATATTTTTATGCGTAATTTATATTTTTTCATACATGCATGGTATTTTAATCATTATTGCTATTTGAGACACCAGATTCGTTGATGTGATGTGATGTACTATAGATACTCCTTAAACAAAGTCAAGAATCTCTCAGCAAATATACAAGAGAAAATACAACTAGCACCAACTTCATTTTTTAAAATTGGTCTTATAGTGGATTCGCTCAAACTAAAACATTTTTCAATTGCTGTTGATCCTTCCCATTTCTCTAAGCGATCTAAAATTGAAATTTTTGTTTCCAAAGAAATTCATTTTCTTGGGTGTTTTTTCCTCTCCATTAGGGTAAACTAAAAGTTTAAAATAAAAATAAGAACTTAAGACTTACGATAATAAAAAGACACCGACTCACCACTGTTGGGCAAAATTTAATTAAAACTAACAATTAAAAATTAAATTCTTATTTTTGTCTTTAATTTTTTAATTTTCAATTCTGTTTAAAAATCAAATTTCATCATTTCACATCACATTAATTTCAGATCACGTTAAGTAATTTTAAATTGTCAATTAAAATTGTTCCCACCGCTGTTACTCACCTTTTAAAAATAAACTTGCGGTCACTAAATGATTAATTGATTACATACTCTTTTTTAAAAAAGCAAAAATAGAACGTGATTTAAAATGAAAAAACAACAACATACATAGTATAGGCATCTATAACATTTGAACAGATTTACATTATAATCTTGTAAAATTTAATGTGTATATAAAATGGGGAAATCCTGATTTTAAGTGAATTATGAACTTCTTTATTGCATAAAATCTATTACAGTACTATTATAAAACGCTGAATATATTGAAATTATTAGATGGAAGTCGAACTCAGATAATACGCTATTACTTTAAATATGACGTGAGTGTGCGAAATTTATAATATTTAAAGTAATAGCGCATTATCGGAGCTTGACTTCTGATCTAATAATTTTTATCGTATAAAAGAAAACCTCATACAAAGATATTAAGAAGAAACATGAATCGCATAACTTTAAATCGCATTAAATAAATCCACATAAAATGAGACCCGGGTGTATACTAAAGTTCACTTTAGATAATATCTGATATACAAAGCATAATATTTGTTTTACATGAGAAAGAAATATATTTACAGCATATAATTCCATAGAAGGATGACAAGATCTGAGAATCAGCTAGTAAAAATGAATAATCAGTGAATTCATATTTACATATTATATAATGAATTATCTCAGGTAAGTCATGTTATGCATCATTTTTTTCACAATTTTAAGAGAAATGTAATAAAGCTATTTATAAAAATGTCATTTAATATTTAACACTCAACATTTAGAATTTGTGAACCTATGTAAAAATAAGCATTTTTAAAAGTATTAAAAATCTTTTTCTTGTAAATATTTTTAAGGTAATAACAAGTTTTATTACATTCCTTTATGTTTGCTCTTTCCGGCAATAGATTTAATTTTGTTTAATGTATTCAAACTGAAGATATTGTACAAACACCTTTTTTATTTTTTAAAATTCCAACATGGCAACTCAGGTTTCAACAAGTTAACTCTTTGAATATTAGATTGTTAACTCAATTATGCAAGATGAGCTGATGACCATCAGCATGCATGAGGATCTCAAGATACATTTCAAACAGGGTTATCAAAAATTCCACTTCTACACCCGGTTCTATGGACTGCTGTAAAAAAGTATTATCTGGTAGAGAAGCTTCAATGTAGTTTTAAACCTGTTTCAGAACAGACATCAATTGCATTTCACTGAATATGGAGATGTGAAAATGCAACTCGCTAATTCAAAACCAGACATAGATAAATTGTTGACAGATCATCAGGTGCACTCATCTCATTAAATTCAGTTTTTCAAGCTAAATTTCTTTGGCATTCATATTTTTACAATTCTGATTAAAATCCTTTGTTGTTGTAATTCTGTTGATGTTTAATTCTGTCTGAATATGTTGATTGTTTTCACTTCATTTTTATGTTTAATAAAATGATTTCAATATTTGTACTTATTTTGAATTTACATATTTATTTCATAAATGTCAAAAATTAAAAAAAAAAAAACCTGTTTGTATTTTTTTGCTTTAATTTTCGTTAGTGCAGGTTTCAATATTAAATGTTGCACAAGATAATGCCATATTCTGTCGTCCTTTTATATTTTTCAATCATCAATTACAAGTGATTAAAATAAAAAGTTTGATATCTAGTGAAATATTTGCAATAGAGTAATGTTCAAATTTACTAATATGAGTAAGTAAAGTAAATGATTAGGGGGTCGAAGGTTTTAAAAGTTTTTGATAAAGGGGTCTGCAGCTGAAAAAAAGTTTGGAAACTCTTGCTTTATATTGTGCTAAGTTTAAATTACACAGTGTATTTTATTTTCAAAAAATATGTAATATTTTCATTTAAATACACAGATAATAAGCTAATTAATAGTCAATATATATATGGTTTAAGATATTTTTTTAATGGACTTTTTTTTTTTTACTTGGAATAAATAACTACTAACCGATTATTTGTGAATATATATTTCTATGAAAGTTAAGATATTTATGTAATTTTAATAAAATTTTCTATTCGTTTATATTCTACTTTTTTTGTCTAACAATAACAGAAGTTTAATTCCATTTAAGTTTTAAAGTATTACATTTATTCGTTTTTAATTTTAAGTAAATATTTTTTTAAAAAATAAAATTTGATTATTCTATTTTTGATAAAAACATTTCTAACAGACTTTTTCCCCCAAGTTTATTTTGATTTATTGTAGATAAATTTGAATTGTTTGCTATTGGATAAGTGTTTATATCAATGTTTTTTTTATTTTATTTCCAATATTGATTTTTAAACTTGTCAATAAAAATCGTACATTAATGAAAATCTAATTTCGTTAAATATTTAATAAATGCTTAAATTGATCTATCCTGTTATCAAATAAACAGTATTGTGAATTAATTTATCGATTACATAAAAATTGACATTTATGATTTATTAAGATATCGGTTGGAGATGGCTATGTCTCAACAATACATTTACAGTTCATATTTCTCAACTATCGTGTAAAACAAAAATAAAAACCACAGCTTTCTTGCTTTTATTTTTTAATGATATGGTCATAAACCAATTAATAGAAAAACTTTCCATTAACTTTGGATGTTATTTTTACTAAAAATCCCACGCCCGGTTTGTATACTTTTTAAAAATATTCTAATTTAGGAGTTAAAAAAAAGCAATTTAAATTATATACCAATCAATCAATAGCATTCTGTCCTATGGACAGGTCCCGATAGCAGTCACATCACCAATTCATCCATTTTGCCACTCCATTCTCTTCATGATATCTTCAATTTTATGCAATTCTTCCCATCTTTTATATCATGCAGCAATGTCAATCTTTTCCATCCTTTCTTCTTGTTGACTTCCACTCACTATTCTTTCCAACCCATCTATCGTTAAACTATACTTTCTTCTTGATATATAATTCCAATCCAGTTTCTCTTCATATTTCTAATGTCCTCAATTAATCTTTTCAAAACTTCATTTGTTATTTTATTCATCCAAGAGATTTTTTCCATCCTTCTCCATGACCTCATCTCAAAAACTTACAATCTGCTCCTAATTTTATTACTCAGGGTCATAAAAAAAAAATCATACATATATACTGGTATACATTATGACATAGCATAACTTTGTAGCACTTTCCTAAAGCTTTTATATATTTCAAAATGAAAATAATTAAAAATAAAATTGATAAGTTATAATTAATAATGGCACACTACTAGAAAACAGATGTGATTATTCCTGGACATATATTTCCTTCAAGACATTTTTTCTTATATATATATTAGATTTTTTTTTTTTTAAATCCATAAATTTATGAGTGAGCCTTTAGAGGGAAAAAAGGCAGAGAAGTTTGTGATTACCCTATGTATACTAATTGCAATTAAAGAGTTTAATAGTAGATAAAATTAGATATGGCTACTAATTAAGATAATTATGAATAGATTTTTTTTAAAAACTGCAATTAATCAATAAATATGATAACAAAATTACTACAAAACTCCTTGATTGAGTGCCTAATTTTAGTATCATTTTTATAAAAACAAAACAGAAAACTTTATTTTTAGTTAATATTTGTATATGATGCAAACTTATTGTAATTTTTGTTATTTTATTTTGTATCTCACTTCATGATGGTTCTTTTTATAAAATAACCAAAATAATAAATGTATTAAATTACAAATATCATTTAGTTTTTCCCAATTCCATAATATATAATTGAAATTTGGTGACTAGGAATTTGAGATTTTGAAATTAGTAACAAACCAAGATTTAAAAAATATCATTTGCTATATAGTAATGGAAAGATTAATAATATTAGAAAAACTTTCTCAATAAATTCCAATGAACAACACAAATATTTGTAGAATATCATGTTTTAAGTAAAAAAAGTGGTTCTTCCATAAATAAAAAAACTTTTCAGAATGGTAGAAGTTAATATAAATAAATATTACTATTCCAATAAAGAATATTAATTGAGTTCAGTATGGAAGAGAAATAAATTTTTTATGATTTGAAGAGCTTTAAAGCGCTTAAGCAAATGATATTTTATTTTACATAATTCCTATTCATAAAATTAACAGGAATCAATATTGATATGATTCCATCTAACAGTTATTAAATGTAATGTTTCACATCTTAGTCATTTCAGACTTTTTATGTAACCTCTATTGTGTTTTCCATACTTGCTCTATGGTATTATAATAAGATCACTGAACATCTATGAATATTTGAGGTATCTTAAGCTTTACATACCCTATATTATTATTTGATAATCCATGGAAGTCGATTTAATAATATAAATTAGTTGCAGATGTTATGTTTTTTAAAAAGCCCATTAATTTAGACCACTGAAGGTGATGAAGTCATCTTAATTTATTTTTTCTGCTACAATTGTAATCCCCCAACCCCTCATTTTTTCCCCCTTAGAGAATCAAAATTAAGTAATGTAATTGGGACAGATTGAATATTAATTGGTGACATTTTAGTAATATTCATTTTATTATTATTATTGAGCATTTGTTTTATTTAAGAACTTTTTTTAAAGTTGTGTTTTCTGGTCATAGAGGTTTTGGTTCTTTTCCTAATAGTGTTCTTCACAAAGAATATAAATATCTGATTCCTGAAGTTTTATGAGAAAACAATAGTTTCACAAAGTCTGATGTTTAAATTATCCTTTTTTATCCATAAATTATATTAAGTTGCAATGTGTTATTTCATTTTTTTTTTAAGTGTTAGTGTTTCATTTATCTAACTCTTAATTCAAACATTAGAGTAACTTTATAGATATTTCATTACCTTTCAAAAGATGCAATTTAATTTTTATATTATAACTTTTTTTTGTAAAAGTTGCTTGAAGTTTTTGATATACTGTATTTTCAATAATTTGCAAACTTTCACTATCATTGGTTTCAGTTTCTCTTGATTGAGAGATTATAATTGCTTGATTTAAACATATGAATATTTTTTTTTATCCACTGAAATGAAAATTTATTATAATTTTTTTATTTCAATATTTTTTGAGAGAAAAGGATATATGCCTAATTTTAATGAAAGTTATTAAATGAAAAATGTAATTATGAATAAATTTATATTCCCATTAGTCTTCAATCTAAGTGATTGCTCAAAAGATATTTTGTGATATAATCAGATTTTACAAATCAAGAAACTTTATACTTTACTATTCTATAAAATTAAAACAAAATTTGGGTATTTTAGCTAAGACTTTGTAAAGAAATATCAGTTGGTGAAGCTCTTTATAAGTTGCTGCATATACTCTTTGTATCAATTTTTATTCGAATTTTGTCTATAGCTGTTATAACAAACTGAAGCAACTGATGCAATTTGTTGCTAAGATTCTTGGCTACTAAATGTTGCCTATGAATTATGCAGTGAATTGCAAGCACTTCATGTACATGTTGTTTCAAGCAACTTTCTAAAGTTCCAGTAAAAAGCAGCTCTTCATGCACTTCCTGATTATCAGATAATGCTGAATGGTTCAATTAGGGGAGGGGGGACTTTTTGCAAATGATTAGACAAAGTTTTCCATGTTGTGACTCATTTAGTCAATATGTGCTTGAACTGTGCTATTGCTCAAAGAAATCCTTTTTATAACATCTTGTGCAGGTTTGTGAAGTATAGGGTTCAATACCTCCATGGTGGCTGGTAGAATCAGTTTCTCCGATAAGGTATGTGGCTCGCAAGACTCAGTGATGAGTAGTGATATGCTGTACGATGTTCTTAATTCATCATCATTTTGCTTCGATGATGAAAAACATATTATCTATCATAGTTCTCTTCAGAATTCTATTCTGGGTGTTCTGGGTGAATTCTGTTCAAGTGATCTGCTAGTTTTGATGGTTTCATAGCATTGTTGCTAAAGACTTTTTCGCATATGAAGCACATTGGTAAATGTTTGTTTGATAATGATGGGACAAATCTTAGCTTCAAATAGTCCAAGTTGCACTGTCTGTATTTCTTTTTTGGTTCAATTATATTATTATTATAATGTAATAATAACTTTTAACAACAAACAATTTTGACAGCCCCTATGATAAAAAAAAAACAATAAAGTATGTACTTACTTGAAACAGAGGATTTTTATTCAAACTTGAATAAATAAACTGTTCTCTGATTTTCTTTTTCGTAGTACTGTTCCTCAATAAATAATTATATTCAAAGTTCAAATCACAAATAAGTACATGTCACATCAAACGAACCAATTTATAGTGTTTTATGCAAGCATGACTGTACAAGACTGATAGATTCTGCTAATATCTATTATCATCTCGTCCCACCATGAGCAAGCATGGTTTTTCATGTCCCCACTTGCTTTAACATGTTCAATAAGATAATGCACAGATATCTTTGTGCTACATGTATTTTCATGCATTCTTACATGTGATTCTTTAAATTACACATTTTACCTTTTAATTCATAAGTTTCATATGTAATGTGTGTTTTCACCAAAAATAGTGTTATTTTATTTCTTAATTAGGTACCTATTGGAATCATAGATATATTGAAGTAACATATAGCAGTGGTAAGAGGATCTATTTTTGCTGTTGTCGACCCCAAATTATTTATTAAAACTATCATCCCCTAGAAAGTTCAAATCCGCCCCAGGATGTTGATATCAACCATTTAGGGAACTCCTGATCTAAAGCAACAAGCGGGAAAGTTTCAAGATTCCTAGATATTACTTGAATATCATGATCATCAAAGAAACTTCAGTATATATATACATCAGTCCCTAATTTCAGTCTCCATATTAATTTACAGTTTAAGATAATGGAAGTTTGACAAACAAAAGGCATGATACATAAATATATTTGATTCTGATTTCTCAAAAGAAATCATTATTCAATATTTACTTTGTCTTGAAATAGATATTATGATTGTGAAATGATTACAATGAGTATTGATCTTTCACTATCTTATTTTTTTATATAAATAAACTGAGCACCCATTCCTTTTAAAAAACAATAACCCATAATAAAGCAGCACTGACTTTTTTTTCAATGCATACCACTTAAAAAACAAACTATTTTTTAAATTATACATTTGTTAATATAAATAATAATATGTTAAGTTTAACATTAATACAAGGTTGATAAAAAAGGACCGAGACATCAATTATAATGATTACAAATGAACTGTTTGACACAAAAACAATCAATTCCAGAAGAATGCAATATAAAACAATAGGAAAAATATGCAGGTTTCAAAATTGGCAGTTAATAATATGTAAGCAGAGAAAAAATATGCTAAAAGCAGACATTATTACCAAACACAACTTTATCAAATGAAATCGGTAGATATATCATGCTGTGGTTGAAGAGCATTATCAATAAGTCTAGAAATAATACAGCCAGATAAATATTCCATCATGAGTTGAATGAAAATTAGCAGATAGATATCTGATTTCATGGTATCTTTAACAAAAATTTCTACCATCACTGCCAAAAACTTTACTAATATAACAAAACTAGTTATAAACAATAATGACACTACATTCTGTTTAGCAATGACCCACATGTTTTTGTCTAAATAACAGTGATTAGAATCTATACTTGACAAATATATGACTGCTCTTTTACCAGTATATCTGTATTTAATATTATTCATTAGCTTCAATGGTCAGTAACAACCGATATTTATTATCAGTTCAGTAATATGCTATTAGAATTTTACAACCTGTATTGCGATCGCTAATGCCTACACATTGACAATTCTACTAATAGAAGATTAACATGCTTCTTTGTCAAATTCAATTTCTGGACTTTTCATTATTAAGTAAATATTAGATTTTATTGAAACCTTATTTAACAATATCTGCAAAGGTGTCAAATGCTGGCAAATTCTGCAGGATTACAAAATAAATAAACATTCTGTAATTACATATCTTTATATTCTACTATTGGACACTATCATAATTAGAAGAATCTATATATTTTTTTCTTAGAGATAACTTTTATGAATAAAAGTATATTACAACAGTTCCCCAATATCCATAAACCCACTATGGTTTGAAAAAATAAATAGAAATTTGTAGATTTGAATTTATATATTTCATATGTTAATCTGAATGTATGAAAACCATCATAAATTATCTATCAAACAGACATTTTCTCACTTTGCACACTTCCACGAAATCATGCTCTCTCTTGATTAATTATATACTGGCTTTTTCATAACTACATTATATTTTTTTGTTAATTATTTTTATTAATGTTTTAATGTATACATTTTAAAAACTAAACTGTATTGCATGTGTGCCTATATATATGTTAAATATGAATTTCTATATAAGACATTCTATTATATAAGCTTTCAGATATTCACAAGACTTGGAAACAAAAGCAATGCAAAACTACTAAATGACACATTTAGTGGTCCATATTCATTTAATCCAAAAGTATACTATTAAAAACTTGTATTTCTTCTAAGAAAAAATAAATTCACAATGATAAGATGTAGTGTGAAAATTTAAATTCCCAAATTTATTCTAAAGTAAATATGAAATATTTCTATCCAATTCAATAAAACTGTTGAACTACTTCTGTTTGTTTCTAAAATATCATATGATAAAATAAAATAAAAAAGTCCACCATATCATTCAATGACTGCTGAATTCCAACTATGATCTGGAACAAATAAAAAAATTTGTTAAAAATATTCAAAGCTTATGTGTCTCTTAGTGATCCAGATACTAATGCAAATTACTGTCTAATCAAACTGTTAATGCTAAAAACCTTGGAAACTGACAGCATGTCAGGTACTTACCTCCAACAATAACCGATTAAAAAATATTGTCATTCATACTCTTAATGATGTCCACCATATCTAACTTAGTCACATTGCCCTAAATTATCAACAAAAAGCCCCCCATATCAGATATCAGAAGTGTTTTGAATGGAAACTACAAACAATCTATCAAGTTATAAAATATTCTATATTCTTAGACTTAAAATTATTTCGCCTGATTCATATACCATGTCTTCCAGAGGCTCAAAATATATAATTTTTTAAATATTTAATATATTTTCTGTCTTTTGTGGTTTATTTGTAGTCCTAATATTGCAAGAAATTATTCTCAGAATATAAATAACTCCAATATTATATTCAGAGGTTCACAATTCACTTCTGTACTATAAACTTTTTTTTACATATATAAATAATGACATATGTACAAAGAAAAATTTAAATTATATAAATACATGATGAAACCATGACACACCAAAACTTAAATTATACAATATGTTGTTCAATGCCAACAAAAATGAAGCCAAATAACAAAAATTTAACAGTTTATATGGTTAAATGCTTAAATAATCTATAACTACTTCAAGAATCCATGCTTTTGTGGAATATTAATCTCAATAAAAATTCAAGCTATGAAATTACACGACTGAAAATCATAATTTTTCTGATTAGCAATTTAAGAGAGTATAATTATGGATTAAACTATTCTTTATTTCTTTTGAATACATTTTGTCAAACATAACAGAGCAGCATGTAAGCCTCATGGTTCTAAGTGTGCGAACAATTATAAATGCATTATAGGAATAAAAGTATTTTTACACATCTTTTAAGCAATAGATTGAAATTAATTGTGTGTTTGTGAATCACAAACAATAGAAATAAAAAGTATCAGCAAGTTTAAAAAAATATGTAGCATTTCTTTTAGATAATTATTGCATAAGAAACATGAGTTTGAGATTTTATTAGAATTGATTAATAAGAAACATTATGGTGTGAACTAAACCTTGTAGTAGATTAAAAAAATTTTCAACAAAAACTGAGCAACACTAAAGTTTTGAATCTTGGTTAGTTTCAGCAACCAACAAGATTATCCATAAATATCTAGAAGGATGAAATATTTTCTTTAAAATGCCCTCAAAAGTTTTAATATTATAGTGGTCTAATAGATCAGCAGGCTCAAGAGCATGATCTGTGAAAAAAAAAAAGTGCAACATAAGAAAGTGAAACAAGTAATGGTATTGGGAGAGGGGATGGGGATGGTATTGAGGATTAGATTGACTAGAGTTGCAATATACATTTTGGCTGTAATATAGGTTATAAAAGATTTAAACATATCAATATCTGAGTGAAAATTGCTGATTTTTTCTTCTAACATTGGCTGATAATATATTTTATGCATTGAACTATGCTTATTTTCAAAAGCACATTTAAACATTAAAAATGGTCTGTAAATTTTCATTTGAATTCACAAAACTAGCACAATCATAAGCTCTGCTTAAGTTCCTAAACAGTTATATGATTATTATTTTTGATCATTTACCAATGAATAATAATTTGTTATATACACATATAAATTTTAAAAGAAAAATAAATAATAGAAAAACGTTTTTCAACAAATTATGAAAACAAAGAATGCTACAAGCATATATATTTAAAAAAATAAATATAATTTAGTATAAAACTAATAGCAGAATACTTCTTAGAATTTCTTGTGCATAAATGTAAAAACTATATTTGCTAAATTAACACAAAAATAGCCTCTAAATTAATTAGTATTGATCCATTAAATATAATAATATGTAGCATGAAAAATAGAAATTGGAAGCAATTTTTATATAGCATGGTAGTAATAGCTATGAAACAAATATATATTAATAATAAAATTCATAAGTTATAAAACAACAAATGATATAATGCTGATAAAAAGAGCAAAGCATACATTATATTATGTATTAATTCAGAAAAGTTAACGCAAATATCCATAGCAAATATAACTGATAAAAAAATTTGATCATTTGGTATCTAGATTATAGCAGTTTGATTTATTTATACAATAACTGATGAAATATTTGAATCTGGAAAATCAATTGAAGTAAAAAATTGAATAAGTTCATAATGTTGTAAAGCAAAAGCAAACAAGTTAAGTTTGGATATAACTACCAACAATATTGTGTGTGTATGAAGTATCTACTGTAATTTATCTATTTCAAAACTAATTTGTAAACCTATTTGAACAATGCTGTTTTTTCTAATTGATAACACATTTGTTAGACCAGTCATGCAATTGTAACACTGGCAAAACGATTGTAAATTCATGTAATCTATTTTTTGTACAATAAAGTATATTATTATTGAAACACAAAATTATTTCAATTAATATTAAATAGATTAACAATAATTATTCATTTGAAGATGATTCATCAAAATTCAAAGCGATAAAAAGAGATTATCACAGAGATTATGAAACATTCATATATTGGAATAAAAAAAGATAAATATAGATTACTGTAATAAGATTAGAGAAAAATAATTTTAATTTAAATATATATTACAAACATTTAATTGCATAAATAACTTGCGTTTGTAATTTCATTCTATTATATGTTATGAGTTTGTCACATAAAAAATAGATTTTTGCAAATTAATTTGATAACTAAATCAGCATCTTATTTTGTACTTTAATCTATATAAGGATGTCTTGTATAAGAAGTAAATGCACATAATCATATTAGAGGTAGTAAATTTAAAGACGAAGTTTGCTTTATGTTTAATATATAATTCTTCCAAACAACAACAACAAAAAGCTGAAAAATATAAGTAAGGGATTACAATAGATTTTCAAAAAATCCCAGACATATAATAAATGTAGCAAAATAAATAACAATATTTAAAAGAAACTTTTTTTTTAAAAAAAAAAATACTATTCTAAATTTTCTTATATTTTTATTACTTATTTACTGTTCAAATTCTCAGTATACACTCTTTGCATAAAAATTTAACTTTCCATTAATTCATTTATGCACAATCTTGAGATCAACTGTGAAGTGAAAGATTTTGTATATTTCTATAAACAATTTTTTTTGTTTGTTTATTAAAAAAATAACTATTTGAAAATAATTTTGATTTACAAAAATATGTAATTAAATTTCTTAATAAAAGATTCTTTCAGTAGCTTACATACAATTTATTTTAATTCAGATTCTGATTGTATAAATGTTAAATATAAAACAGATACATCAAATTATTTTTTATTTGTAACACTGTTAGTGTACAAATTTAATATTTGCATTTCTTTCCCATAACATAACTATTTCTTACTTCAGATAATTCCATACTTATAACAAAACAATAAATAAAATAAAAAATTATAAATAGAAAATGAAAAAAAAAAAAATATTTGGCTATAAATCTTATTGAATATTGGCAATTTTTTTTTCTATTTTGATTGGAAGAATATTTTTTGATATTTGATTATCATATGGAATTATATTAAAAGCAAAGCCAAAAACTTTTTATTCTTTGATTGTGTATTTAAAATATGCTGATGATTATGCAATTTTTGCCAGTTCAAAAACAATTTACAAAATGTTTTTAATGTTTTGAATGCAATGTATAAAGACTTTGGCTTATTAATTAATGTTCAACCAAAAATCCTCAACAACTTTTAGCTTGGATAGTTCTCAACTTGAGAATTTAAACCAATTTAAATACTTGTATATCTTTATAAGTAGAAAAATGGACATAGATATTTAGGTATAATACAGATTCTAATGTGCTACAGCTATTTTTAACAAGTTAAATGACAGAGTATTTCATCACAGGAAAATAACTACTGCTATTAATTAAGATGTATATAGAGCTGTTGTCCTACTTAATTTATTATATCGAAATGAAAGTTGGACACTGTATTGGTGCAAAATAAATGCACTAGAAAAGTTTTATTTATGGATGCTCTGTAAAATTTTACAAACCAATCAATATGTTCTTCAGCTTATTGGACATGATATTATTAAGTCCATTATAGTAGAATCATACCTTTATTAGACTGGACGTAAAATGAATGAAAAATAGAAGACTTTCTAAAAAGATTTTATGGTAAACTTGAGCACAGTTTTTGTGTGAGAGATAGATCCTCTGTCTATATAATCTCAAAGACATTGTAAAAAATTGCAATGTCAATCATTTTTATTGGGAAGGTTCAGCAAAGAATAGAATACATTGCACAATACTGGAAGTATTTCAGAAAAAGTTTTCTGCCTAAAAAATTAAGACAGCATTCTAAAATATCAAGTAAACAGAAAAATGAACCAGCATGTTCTTTCTATATGTGGATGGTATTTTTGTTTCACAAATTGATTTATATAGTCATTGCAAAACTCATTTCTAGAGAAGTCCTCCCCCCCTCTTTTTTTAAAGAGTTAGAATGGCTATACTCCTTTATGAGAGGTTGCTTATAACTTCATAAAATTCAGACAATTCTTACACAACTTTTGACTTTTTTTGTCCAAGTTAAAAATATTTAAATATATATAATAAGCAGAAAAATAAGTATAAATATTTGATTGGAAAGAAATAGTTAACCATGATAAACAACAATTAAATACTTTTCTTTATCAAATTTCTCCATTCTTTTCAATAACCCCATATATTTATTACAGAATTAAACAGCTTCTAATGAAAATCAAGTATGCAATAACAAAAATAGTTGATACTTTATAAATGCTATAAAGTAAATTTTATGATATGTATTAGTAGCTTGAATTTTAAGAATATTACAAAATCTTTGTGTAGATCATAAGAAAATAATAATAATTAGTTAAGACAATTTGAAAAGAGATAACAGGCAGGGGCTTATTTTCAAAATATATTAACTAGTGTTATTCATTTTCAAATGTATACACATATTTTCTAGCATTACATTTTAAAATATCAATAACCTAATTTGAAATAAATATTAATTTTAATAAATTATTTTTGAAATGACACATTTTCTAAGAATGAATTTTTTTTTTTTAAATAACAGCACGATACTTATATTACTTCTGATTAAAAGCATTAATAACATTCGTAGAATTTCTGATCTATCATCTGATAAATAACTAGGAGAAAAGCATCCATGGAATTACTTGTCTGCCTCATTAAACTCATTATTCCAATAATACTTTCATGATTAATATATTAATTGAGTTTCCATGTATGAAACATTTTATGAAAATTTTTAATATAACAATAGTATAAACAATTTGTAAATGAATAACTTTTTTTTAGCAGTTTAAAAAAAAATTAAACTAAAAAAATTTAAAACAGTAGAATTTTTGATTGGCTGGAGATAGGATATGATGCTATAATAGAAAAATTTATTTTAAATATATTTAATTCAAAAATAATGTTAAATAAATTAAATTATATTAACTGTACATTAAAATATAATTTTATTATATCAATAACAATATTTAACATATTTATAAATTAGCATACTAATATAATGTTTATAATATAAGTGATTAAGAACAAAAAAAAATGTATTTAAGAATATTTTATTTATTAACTGTTTGTATAAGTCACTCAAAATGACCTTTAGTGCTATTATATATACATCTATCTAACTTTTAACAACTCTTAATTTTTTTCTTTAAATATAGTACTCACCCAGTTTTAGTAGACCATGGTTTGAAAAAAATCTTAAATAAAAAAATTAGAAAACTCTATTATATTATGAGCTTCTTAATCATCTCTCCCAATCAGTCTTTCCCTTGTCTTTTTCATAATTAATTTACTCCTTTGTGTTAATTACTTTTGTTTCTATCTTAGTGTACAATTTTTAAAGTAAATTTTATACAGGTGCATATGTGTACATTTAAAATGTATATAAGCTTCAATATTATTCATGTTTTCAGGTATCCATTCAAAGCTTTTTAAAACAAAAAGCAATGGATATAACAAAAAATGACTATAATCAAATTGGTGTTCATTCTAAAAATATTATTTTTGTTTGTATATATTCTTGCAGAGGACTGAAAATATTTAAGTTTGTTTCATATGTTTTGTTTATTCTTGTACTGACTGATAAGATTAACATTGAAAAAGTGTTTAAAATTTTTTTAAATATTTTAAAAAAATGCTTTGATTAAAAATCAAATTTGCAGCATTGCAAGTTTTTGTTTATACTTATATTGATTTACAAGATTAATGTTGAGAAAGTGTTCAAAAACTTTTTAATATTTTTAAAAAAATGTTTTTATTATAAAATCAAATTTTACAGCTAATTATAAATTATTATAGCAATGAAAATATCTGAATACTCAGTATCATATTATTATATTTAACTATTATTTGTAACTAGTTGTATTTTATTTATTATTCTATTTTTAATTTACTTATATTAGTAGTTTATTTAATTTAGGAGTCATTATAAAAAAAATTTGGGTTTAATCATAGGTACAAAGTTAAATTTTAAAATGGCAAAAATAAAAAATCACATTATATTGATTGCTCTTTTAATTTAAAAGCTATTATTTTGACAACATATTGTGTACAAAAATTTAGCATCTTAATTCAATGACCAACTCTCCAACAGTGTCAAATTTATTTAAGAAAGTAGATTTAAGTTCCATATTAAAAAAAAACATTTTATCTTTTGACTTTAAATCTTTTCTTTCGTTATTCTTAATCTTAGAATTCAAATATTTTAAATATGAGTAAAAATTCAAGAGGACACTAAATATAATATTAATACATCAGTAATTTAATCATTTAAACATGCATAAATTTCCTTGTTTATTTTTATTATAAATCAGCTTATTATACATAATGAGAATCATCAGAAACCATAGATCCACCACAATCCTTTCTACAATCACTTTACCTCCTGAAAACTAAATTCAGATGGTTCTTTGATATCATTGATCTACATTTTATGAAGTTGTCTCTTTTGTCAACAATTTATAATATGATAACTTAGATTTTTAGTTTGTGATGATCACCATCCATTGGCATACATAGTCAAATTGTTGGATACACAAATATTCACACACAATTTTTTAATCACAATACAAATTTATATTCATATACCTACAATAATCATATGCAAGGTTGTTAATTATTATTAATAACAAGGCATTATGATCATTAATAAAATCTATTCTATAAGCCTCAAATGTACTGATCTATATCTCAACATTATAAAAGTAATAATACATCTTATCAGAATAATAAATGGAGAGAATTTAAATAGATATCATTAACTGTTATGAATTATTGGGAGGGGGGGGGTTACTAAAAAAATGATGTTGCTTAATTATAAGATAATTGTTGAGAATTTTTTTTAAAACAAAAATTCATGAAAATATTAGTAATGTGATACACTGTGACTTCCCCTTAAAGAGAGTCTGGAATGTCTCAACAATTATGCCCAGAGAAACCTGTTAGCCACTTTACCTTCCCTTTACCCTAAGTTTTCCCATAATCTGCTCCATCCCATTTCCACAACATAATCTTTGTCATCTCTATGGTTTTTATATCTAAATCCCCCATATCTTTTCCCAAACCCAGCATAAAAAACCAATAACCCATTTTCTGTATAATCACTTTGTTCATATTTATCCTTTCATAATTTCATTATTTTACCCTTTCTGTTTTCAAGCATTTACATTCAATTAACAAATGCCTAATATTTTCTATGCCTTCCTTACACAATTTGCAGACTAAATCAACCATATTTTTCCATTTACATGTATATACAGTAGCAAACTCTCCATACAATAGTTTCACCCAGTGCAAGCTATAGTAATTAATGGATCCTAAAAAATTTCTTCATAAAATCCCTATCTAATGCCTGCTCTCCGGCTTGTGACTTTTATCAGTGAGGAGCTTTGGATATGAGAACACTACACCTAGATCTTTGGATCTAATGTAATCCTCTAGCAGCCACCTTTTACCTATTTAGTTAACTATAAAGCTATGAACCCAAACTGAAACACAATGTTTTCAATCCAAAATAATTTGCTTGTATATAGATCTGATCACAGTTTAGTATCTATACATTTTGGTATCTTTAGCTTGGATTGAAAACATTATTGTATTTTCATTTTGGGTTCATAGCTTTATAGTTAACTAAATAGGTATAAACGCAGTTTCTGGAGAGTTGCATTAGATCCAAAGATCTAGGTACAGTGCTCTCAAATCCAAAGCTCCTCACTGATAAAAATCACAAACCAGAAACTAGTCTGGGGATACTGGATGATAGGGATTTTATGCACAAATCTTCTAGTATCCATTAATTACTACAGCTAGAATTGGATGGCACTACTGCAGGAGTCCCCAACCCTATGCCTGTGGGCCCACTGCTATCCAAACACGATAAAAAATTATTTATCTGATACAAATACATTTAATTTTTTATAAATTATTGTATTATATTATAATCAAATTGTAGGGCATATTATACTTTTACAGCATAAAAATATAAACATTAATTATATATTAAAATTTTATTTTTGAAATAAATATTTTTTTGTACATTATGTGTATTATTAACAGTATCCAACTATAAATTTACATTGAAAAAATAAATGGTGCCCGCCACCTGGTTGAAAAATAAATGGTGCCCACCACCTAGCCGGTATTATAGAATGTGCTCTTAAGTGCAAAAAAGGGTTGGGGACCCCTGCACTACTGTATGGAGAACTCAATAATTGTTTGACAGCTTGTATAAGCCTAGAAAGTGGTGACCATGTGGTGTTTTAGTGATTTAAAATATTAATACAATGAACTTGGTACCTTTAATGTTCAAGATATATATATATTAGTAATTATAACTAATCAAATATTGAGGAAAACAGGACATCACATGGAATTTCAAAAATTTAGATCTCTTCATAATATATTTTTTTATGAAGAAAGATCCTAAATTAGATTTTCACATTTCAACAATATAAATATTTTAACAAATATGTAAATATTCATATACATCAAAGCAATTTACCTGCAACATTTTTTTTTTTTATTGAAAGTGAGAATCTGTTAATTATTTAATTCTATATAACCAATACAGTTGAATTAATGGAAATTAAATTGTTTAAATCTTGAAAGTGCTAAACAGCATCAACTTACTGACAATAAATCATAAACAAAGTTGAGTTATTTTTGGGTCTTTGCAGTCAACAAGTCATAAGTGAATAATTAGTCAATTGTTATTGTGAAATTTCTAAAAACAAATATTTAAAGTTTCTAATTACATTGTTAACTCTTTATTATTATATATAAACTTAATAAAAATAATTTTATTTGAAATAAATTAGTCAATCTAACAAATGTTATATAATACTTAAAAAAGCATTTAATTAATTTGTCCAGAGAAAACAAAATTTAATGGAGCTGTTTTTTACCACATCATGCAACAATTTATGTATTTGATAATTAATATGCCAAAATGATTTATTTATATATAGAATGTTAATTTAGAAATATTAAATAGAATATTGAAATCCAGCATTATAGGTGAATTAAAAAAATCAACAAAAAACATTGATTTTTTTAAAATAATGGTTGCAAACTATTTTTTAAAAAACAATTACATCCCAATATAAATAACTTCCTTTAATCTCTACTTTCTGTACTAATAAAAAAAAAAAACATTAGATTGTAACCACATATCACTGATACAATAGTTACTGATTTTCTTATCATTTTTTGATCAAAACAATGTGTTTATTTGTCTCATTCTTGTATTAATTCAATACTAGATTTTCCTGAACAAGGTTTATGTTAAAGAAAAATGACTGATTAACTAGTAATAGCAACTGAACTGCTATAAATTTTTGTTTAAGGAGCAAAATGATCTATGGTGAAAGCAACTACTTGCAAAGCAATGTATACTAAAAAAAGTAATTTATAACTTTCCAATTAATAAAATAAGTAATGACATTATTGAAGGATGGATTAAAATTATCTACTATTATGTCAGGAAATTAATGACAAAGTGAAATATATAATAAATTGATGTGTCATAATTTCTTATGTTGATGAAGAATAAATAAATAGTATCAATGATGAAGATCTGAACAAAAATGATAATAATAATCAGAAAGCCATAAAGCATAAAATTTATGTGACAATTGATCCTTAGTAATTATAGTGATTACTAACTGACTGATGGGGTTAATAAAATCCAAACTTAGCTACAAATTCTTTGCATATCCAGCTTTTTACTTGTATTTCAAGATATGATGATATTGAGAAAATGAAATTTGTCATACCCCCCCCCCATTCAATCTTAAATAGCTTCCTTAATATTTTGCCTTAAGAGTTTTACTGAAAACGTTTGCATAATGAAGCCATGTGATTTACTTCCAATAGTAAAAGTAAATAAAAATAAAGTATTAATTAAAAAAAGAAATTGAGAAGTAATTTGCATTTTGGTTACCATTTGACAGGATGTGTGATAAAAAGTCAATTTACTATGCTTAATCTTAATTTACCCAAAGCAAAAAAAAAATGGTTTTGTAGTATGCATGTATATGACCAGTCATCCAATAAAGATTTTATTTCTTATTAAGATGATAAAAAAACACATTTGTAAATTATATAATTTTTCTTTTATGATTTTTCTATAAAAGCTTTTTTTTTTTAGAAAAAAAAAAAAAATTTATAAAAAAAATAAACTATAGAAAATTTAATATGAACTGAAGAATTTAGGGTAAATCAATGGATACTTTCAGAGTAAGTTCAGTATTCATTATTATATTTTTTAATATTAAAATTTACATAGTAATGAACTTTCTTGATAAATTATTCGAAATATATTTTTTAGCAAATAAAATTGTTATTCTGTGTATAAAAATGAAAAGTTTGTTAATTTATGCCAGCAATTACTTATAAGTTATGCCAGTGTTTATATATGTGTCTAAATTGCCCATATGAAATTATTGATGCATATTTTTCTTTTAAGTTATAATGTATCAATGTCATTATTAAATAAATATTTGAAAACAAATTATGTAATCTATAATACATTTTGTTAAAAAAGATCCCTAACTCTCTTATTTAAACATGCTATTCTCATAGCATGTTAACTATTTTCACAACAGAAGTGGTAAGAAAGCTAATCAGTAGTGAGTACTATTATGTATAATTCTAATCAAAATTGTACATATTATTTACAAAACTTCTATTTTAAAATTTATATATTAAAAAAAATGCTTAAATTTTTTAAAGTTGATAATAATGATTGCATTTTCTCAACTTTATGTTTCAATAATATACTTTATTGTACAACAAATAGTTTACATGAATTTTACAATGGTTTTTCCAGCATTACAATGGCATGACAGGTCTAACAAATGTGTCATCAATTAGAAAAACTTGCAGCACTGTCTTAATAGATTTACAAATTATTAGTTACTGGGTACATTTTAATATAGATGATTACAGTACAATTAAAGGAGATAAGATTAAATAGAAAAGTTTTATAGTGTAGAAATATTTACATTAGCAATTATACATTTATTATTATTTATAATGATTTCTTTTTCTTTACTTATCTATGTGTTCAAATCAAAACTTTATTGTTCATAATAAAAAGTATAACTGGTTAAAAAAACTAGATAAAGATTGGAGCAAATACTTTAATCAATGCCTAAGATACCTACCGAAAAAAATTATGATCAAAATATGGTGTGGATGTATGCCGACACTATGTGAAGTGTGGGATCGATAATCTAAATCAAAAATATTTATAGAAGACCTGGATATATAGTGATGCATTTCTATAGGGTAGTGTTTTTAAAGTAGAGTAAAATAATTATTATGTATATCTGATAGTTAAACCATGTGGTTTATTTGTAAAAAGTGTATATAAAAATTACATTGTTGAAAATACATGGTTTAAAACTACATAGCTTTGGAACAAACAGATAGATATTTTGGTTCAAATAAATTAGTTAGGCATGTTTAAAAGCTTTATGAAATATTCGCTTTATGGAACATATACTATAATAGAGTGAACTACGCTATACTTTGTTCTAAGTCTGCCTCCCCCCTTCCCCATGTACACATATATATATACATATTGTTTATTGAACTGCAAGTGTAAAAAACTTTTCAACATACAAATATATATATGTATATAACATGCCTTTTAATATATATAATATGCATATACAATTAAGATTATATTTACAAACAAAATTTTTAAATAATAATTCATTCACAGAAACAAAAAAAAAACTTACTATATTTTTTTAAAAGTACTTGCATCATAATTAAATATGCTTTAGGCAATAATCACTAACTTTTCTTTTATAGAAACATAATAGGCTAATCTCTTTATCAAAAAACTATGATCTCTCTAATTGTTTTGATGTTTTTAAGTCAGTATCAACTTTTATAATGTTCTAAAATTTTTAGTATTATGCTCAGAAAATATTTTATTATCTCAAATATTGCACATCAAATTTGGAGAAGATAATAAAGGAAGATTAAAATGTATTTTTTAACATAACCTAAAGAAATATTATTAACAAATATGATCTTATAATGTTGTAACATATATTCACAAATTTTAAATTTTTATTTATCAATGTAATAGTAAATAATGCTCAGATAGAAATTGTTGCTTGTGCTTCATAAAATATATTAAATTTACGAATTTTAATTTTTTTTGTTTATTTATATTTTTATTTCTTTGTTTATATTTTTATTAAATATTTTATAACTGAAGTCATGCACCTTGGTACACCATAATTCACAGCTTCAATGGATTTTAATTTTAACATTATGTAAATTGAAGTTATTGGGAAAATTGCATCTACAACCAACAGGTTACTTTTTTACAATTTAAAAAGCTGAATATTTCATTACTCAAAAACTGGTATTTGAAAAACAACCTAGAGACTATTAAAATTTTCCACATCAGTAAGAGTAGTTTTATTTTAATATTGCTAATAGTTGATTGGTTACACCCTGAAGTGGAAAGGAAAAGCTTTAAGTAATGATCTTTTCAGAAAAAATAACCGATTTCTTCATCTATTTTTCTTTCATTCACAATCCACAGTATTATTCAAATTATCCCTTATACCCAATCCATTTTCTCTTCCTAATTTCTTTAATAAACAACTTTCAATTTATTCTCTACAACTTCTTTTTTCATTCTTTTTATTATATTCACTTTTCTACAGCCTCCAATATTTTCTCTTTTTTTCTTAATAATCAATTTATATATTCCATATAAAATCTGCTAACAAATAAACTTAAAACTTTTTAATTCTAACATCAAAGAATAACAGAATAATCTAACAGTTATTTAGCTATTGGAATTTTCACTCTAATTGTTTACTACAACTTCATCAACTTCATTCTCCCTATCTATGTCCATTGTTTTCATTTTAATGTATTTATATTATCATCTCAAATAATCTTACTTATATTTACTTAAATTCATTATCCATAGTACTGATATATTATAAACAAATCTGATAGAATTTTTTTTTTTTTTTACTAATTCTATTTTTCTCAAAACTATTATTTGATAAATGTTCTAAATCAAATTAAAAAAATGACAACAACCTTGTGTTAAATCTCTTCCTATATATATTTCTTTAAAATAACTCTAGCCTTACAAATATCTTTTGTTTCATTCCTATTTTCATTTTATGTTCTTTGTCTTTAGAATAGTTAACAAAATATTTCAATACAACTTATCAAAAGTCTTTTCAAAGCTAATAAAAAAAACATTAAACTTCTGTGAATAAAAAATATTTTATTTGCATATATGCTCTATCTATTGGTGGAGCAACTATATCAGTTTTTGGCTTGAATTTCTCTTCAATATTTTTCAAGCTATCAAATTTCTTAAAAACTGTCCCATCCAACGTATTTAAATTTTTATTGACAATAATTATATTTTATGCAATAAACAAACTAGATGTGTCATCTATATCAGTCATATTCTTATTTTGTTTCACTATGCCTATAAGTATTTTATACTATAAAACATCAATCTGAAGCAACTATTCATCAAATTCTTTAATCTTTCAATGCTTTAATGCCCACATTTTTCTGTACTACCTTATAACAATATGGAAGGTCAGCTTGTCCTTTTTGGTGATAAAAATATAACTTGATAAAAAAATCAAGATGGACTTAATGCTCAAACAATACAAAAAATATTGCAAACTTCTGGCTTCATGAGTAACATAATTTCTTAATATTTCTATCACTTCTTGGTGGAATTATTGCTAACCTGTCTTATACTTTTTATAGTTATAATTACTGTTTAATTTTTCCTGCCTAATAATGACATGGCTAACTTCAATAAATTAGTTTTTCAATGCTTTTTACAATGACTAAGTTTTTTTTTTTTGTAAAATGATTTTAACTTTTGATCATATATTCACTGGCAGTCATATCATTAAAGTATTTTTGAATAAATAAAAAAAACAAGAAAGATAAGAGATGAATAAAATAGAATATAAAAAAAACACGATGCAAAATGTTATTTCTTTAAATATAACAGAAACATAAAAGATTTATTTATAAAGTATCAACAATTCATTGAATTTGAATGATTTAAATTCTTTAAATTAGGGAAACAGAAATAAAACTAATTCAACTCTAATAAATAACAAGGCAATTATTTTTAAAATGTGATAATTTATAAGTGTAACTATATTTGGGATTTTGTCTGAAATAATTTCAACTCAATAAAGCACACTATAAGTTTTATCTCTTATTAGGATCAATCAATATCCTCTTCCTTCAGAATTCCACCTTAATTTCAAACTGACCCCATCAGCAGAAAATATTATCAAAATAATGTAAATTTAATAATTAATAAAAATATACCCACAATAGATTAAAAAAACCAACAACAACAATATCTAATAAATGCATAGTATGTGAACCTAATAAATCAATAAAATGCTTGTCAAGAAAAATAAAATTTCCACAAACTTATTAAGTCTAAAATTTTATTTCAAATTTTTATAAGATTTTTATTAATTATGCTTTATTTATTAAAAATATTATAAAATTGGAATGGACTTTTATTTGTCATGATGGTCTCAAAAAAAAAAATATATATATAAATAAAAAATCAACTTAAGTTATCATGTCCATTCTAAAAGTGGTAAAATAACTGTAGCTTAAAAAAAATTGTGAAAATGTTCATAAACATTTAATAAATTTATTTGGATAACATACTACATGTATTAACTTATTTCTTTTGAAATCCTGCTAATATTAATATAAAAAATATTTTAAAATTTTATTTCATTAAAAAAACAACAACAACAACAAAAAAAAAAAAATTAAAAAATTTATACTCATTTCATTACTAGTTTATAAATTAATAGTGACAATAGCAAGACCATCTACAACAGATCTTGTTCTAATTTTTTTTTTTTTTATCGATTGATTCAAAAGTAAAAAAATGTGTTCCTTGGCTCTAAAAGACATTTATTAGTTAGTCAGTGACAATAAAACTGTATTACACAATACAATAATGAATTTAAAATTTATAGATCCTTAATTTAAAAATATTAAACATGAATTTAAAAGTAACTGACATTTGAATTCAAGAATAATTTTCATTATTACTTTTTTTAATAAAAGAAAATGAGAAAGTAATCTTAATGACAAATTCTACAGCATGGAGAAAAATAAATACTACAATAATAATAATACAAAATACAATATATATGAAAATCTTTAAAAATGTAAAGAGATCATTAAAATTTATGATGTAACTCTAATTGAGATACTAGAATAAAGTGTGCTAAAATGTCAGTAAGCAATAGCAAATGACTACTAATAATAATAAATTATTAACACTTGCTTATCACTAGTATTCCAATGCTTAGTTCCTCAAACTATCATTGAGAAAAAACTAATATATATGATCAAAATTTAGCTCAATAATTACTTGTAAAAATAAAAAAAAAATGTGAATTATGAAGATAAACTGATAAGATGTATAAGAAAATCATAAAAAATTATCATTCTAGAATTTTAAGCAATAATTAAATAACAGGGAAAGATATGTTTAAAAAAAAAAGCTGTCATTTCAATGTATGTAAAGCAGATAGCAATATATTAATCAAAGCAAGAAATGAAATGGAAATTAGTAAAAAACTATAATAAGGTCCAAGAAAACATGTAAACAAGAAAACATTTCCAGCTCTAGTAATGATATTTATAGTCTATCCCATAATATATATAACATATATATTAAGGGATCCTATAATATATATATAACATATATTTCTTTTTAATTCAAACATATTAAAATTATTATTATTTTTTCATATGTCAAAGCAAATAATAATAATAATAATAATAATAATAATAATAATAATAATAATTTATTCTGCCACTAGAGGGCGATTACCTTAGTTCTTCCATCATTTCATAGGATGTTTTAGAAGCTTTAAAATATTATTTTTTTTGACAAAATCATTGATTGAATCATATACAGTGGATTTATATATATCGCGGTAAGCAAATCAATTGCAAAAAGTCCGTTTTTCTTCGATTCTTAAGTTCTACTGTTTTTTCTACTCTGAGTGAATTACTAGAAAATGGCCATGATTAATGAAGCCACGAGTTGCATAGGACCATCTTATGCGAATGTAGCAAAATCTTCATTTAAAAAGCAAAATCTTCATTTAAAAAGCAAAATCCTGACACAGAGAGTGATTTAAATAGAAAAATAGCAATTCAAAAAATCAATAATGCCAATAAAAACACGATTGAATCGAGATTTCATAGAACTACGTTAGACGATTTCTTAAAACTTGACATACTGACTCTAACTTCTGAGGCTCATAGTAACGTTACTAAAGAGAACTGGTCTGATAAAACCCTTAATATAATTACGGAAAAATTTAATGCTACATTGCCTAATT
This sequence comes from Epiperipatus broadwayi, assembly GCA_028023455.1. Lineage (NCBI taxonomy): Eukaryota > Metazoa > Onychophora > Udeonychophora > Euonychophora > Peripatidae > Epiperipatus > Epiperipatus broadwayi. The sequence continues at coordinate 3,341,260 of JAQFVV010012503.1, read as the reverse complement.
CATTGTTCACTTTGTTTAAACGCTTTTTTACAGACCGATCTATAGTTATTGCTGTTACTGATATGAACTGCTCACTGTATCGTCTTCTGAAAGAACTTCTATTTGGAGTTTTAAGCACTAATGACACGTGGGATACAATTTATAGGATTGCCGATCATCCACATCCTAGATATATTGTTCTGGAATTTCACAATGCTGAGCAAAAAGACCGATTTAGAAGAAACATTAAAGTTTTAGACAGATACGCGATTATCGTAATTAATCCAAACCGAGATAGATTTATAATGGGCATGTTAAAGAATGCTTTTTTAGGATATAACATTGATGACTTTCGTCGACTCATTGAACCTTTTGGCATAGCAGTCAGCCTTCAACCCATGTTACTTAGAAATACACCAGTTCCAGTATACGGTAACAGGTATGAATTTAAAGTGAAACTTCACAAAGGCATTAATCCCAATGAAATTCCCTCATTAATTACAGATCAAGAAGCCACGCTCTTTTTGCAAATACATGGCCTTAAACCACAATGTTTTCATTGTAAACAACGTGGTCATGTTGCCGATACATGCCCTAATTTATTGTGCTCTTATTGTAATCAAATTGCTACCTCTGCGCATCAATGCTCGATAGCAAATTCCGGAATAAAAGATCCGTCTAAGAAAAGCACTAACGTGGAAAATTTCAATTCCTCAAACAATGCTTCACTAGATACAACTGACCACCAGAGAGCGCATGAAGAATTACCCATTGTGAATGGCATAGATATAACAAAACATTGTCATAGCGAACCATCGGAAATTGATGCCACTTCTAGCAAGAAGCAATCGATAAGCCTCCAGAATGAACTAGACACAATTGCTATAAATAAAACCACAATTGAGATAATGGATGAAGCCTCAATACCTGAAAAATTCAAGATGGATAAGATTGTCGATAATCCCACAGAAAAAAGAAAACCCGGACGCCCTGTTAGGGTGAAGCGTGGGAGAAAGTCTGCCACAGGAAAAAATTGCAGTGATAACGAAGAACATTCTAATTCTGATGAACTGATTAAGAAAGTTAAAACTGTACATAAACAAACTCAAGAGTCTGAAGCGGATGATGTCATTGTAGACGCACCAATTGAAGAAAATGAGGTTAGTAAACCATATAGTTTTTCAGATCATGATATAGGATCAGGTATACAACATGAAAAATTATCAGAAAACATTTTTTATTCCTGCAGAACTAGAGAAGAAGCTTCAGCACTTGCTAATGATATTCCTCTAATTACGTTTTTTTAATATAGAGTAAACTAATATATAGCGCTGTCTATTTTGTGAGATTGTAGGTGTATAATTACACACATAATTCCTTTGAGTAATTTGTTTTTTTTTTTAGCATAAATAAGTGAAAAGATAGTTAGATATATAAATACATTACAGGATAACAACAATCTAATATATATCACACTATAGAGCTTAACTTGAATATATTCCTGTTAAGCGTAAATCATAAACAATATATATTTATACACGGTTTTTTTTTTTTTTAAAGTTTATATCTAAACTCACCCAAGCATGCATATAAATATCGGAGCTCTTAATATCAGAGGCTTGAATTCTCATCAGAAAATCCATCAATTAATTAAATGGTATGATGTAGTCCAGCCACACATACTTGGCTTGTCAGAGACAAAAATATATTGCAACTCAGTTATAGATCCTTCGAATTATTTACATAATCGAGGCTTCTCAATTTTTTCAAAAATATCCTTTATGCCATCTACAGGCATGGGTATTATAATATCTAAAACTTGTCCATTCAGATCATTTAAAATTCTATATCTTGATGCACATATACTAATTATCTCATTCCACCACAAAGCTTTAGTTTTAAACATTATATTTGCATATATACCACCAGGGCCAACAATAATAAATAGATTAGTATTAACAGTCAATTCAATCCTAGCTTCCTCTCCCTATCCATGTCTACTATTGGGTGATTTTAATATGTCCTACAGTAAATTTGTATCTAAGTGGTTATATAGGTTTGCTTTCCCTCTTATGAGTGGAGAGGGATTTCTACCAAATGATTCTGTATCATTCTACAATGGTAGACACTCCTCACTAATTGACCTTATATTCTATTCACCGATACTGCACCATCTAATTAGGCCATCGCTAAAAAACTCAACATTATCTGACCATTCAGCATTGTTTGTGGTTCTAGATCTGGATCTCACATATAGAAAAGTACTGTCAGCTAGAAAGACAATAGGAGTACTACTCCCTAGCAGAACTAATGAATTTTTATTTTCACAAATCTATATAGAACTTTTTAAAATGAATAAATTGGAGTTAGACCCTGCACAAACCTGGTTAGCATTTGTAAATATTCTTTCTTTTAATATTGATCACTTAACCTGTACATCCACCCCTCCTACTAAATTGTTAGCACTTATAGATGACATGCATAAAAAAATTATTCATTACCAGGCCACTGAAAACAACTGCAGTAAAATAGCTGCCATAAAAACTTATACAACAAAACCTGTGATACTCTGAAGGAATACATACTAATAAAAAAAAAGGCTTTTTCTGGATCACACACATTCATTCTCTAGACATTTCATCCGCTGGGCATTAGCCCCCCCCCCCCAATACCTACAGCAATTAGAATCAACGATGAAATAATAGTCTGCAAAACAATAATTTGTTTTGTCCTACCTCTTTATTTCTGGGAATCACAGAGGATGATGATATCTTTACAATAAATGATTTCAGAAAAAAAATTGCTAACATCCCAAACACTTGTCACCCAGGTATTCATGGAATTCCAAAATTTGTCTATGAACACCTAAGCTTTTTTACTACTACTTATTTAAGGAATCTAGCTAATTTATTATCCAGACAAATTCATCATATACCTGGTTTGTATCCAATAATGCTTGTGCCTTTTCTTAAGAAATCTGAAGATATCACTGCAGTTAAAAATATACGTCCTATATCCATGAGTCCATTGGGCATCAAGATTCTTGAATCAGTAATCACGGATAAACTTGAACTCTTTATCTTACCTACAATAGCCAAAATGCAATTCGCAAAGAAGGGTGCCTCTACTGGTCTAGCTGCAATTGTTTTTAAGTCTGTTGTGGAGACTGTTAGAAAAGGGAAAAAATATAGCCCTATTGCCATCCAATTGGACATTAAAAAAGCATTTGATTCAATTCCAATAGACCTACTTATAAACCTCTTAAAAGTGTTGTCTGTTCCCAAATCATTAGTCTATATTCTTACTAATCTATTGATAAATAGAGAAATCCATGTGTCAATGAATGGAAAATACTCACCAGCGTTTAAACCTCATTGCTCTATCCCTCAGGGATCCCCACTCAGTACCTTACTGTTTAGAGTGTATATAAATTCCCTCCTTAAAATGATTGAAGAATGGATACCTGGTATTTTTGTACCACAATTTAAAAGTAATATTTCATATGTTGCTTATATGGATGACATTATCATTTTTCTATCATCACAAAAACATGTTCCCAAACTCTTACAAATTTTAGATCAATATTCACGGGAATATAAACTAGAATTCAATTTAGACAAGACATTTAGTTGGCAGATATATACAGGCAAACTAATACAATCTTACTTTAAAGGAAGCCTTGCCTCATTCCTCGGATTTCCCTTCCATCTTAGTAATACTGGAATGAGAACAAAAATACAGAATTCTCTTAAAGAAAAAATTATATGTTCCCTTTCTAAGTCATATCTTTCAGTTTACTCCAAAATCACATTGTTTAATATGCTTATTATGACAAGAATTACTTATTTTAGCCCTATAATCATTTTCACTAAAGCCTTTACTTTGCATGTATACTCCTTGCTCAAAAAACTTTTATGGGGCAGATGCATTGCCTCCATCTCCATTAAAAAATTACAAAATCCATTAATTCATAATGGGCTAGGACTACACTCAATAAACATATTTAAAATACAGAAAACATTTAATCTGATTACATCCTTGTCAACTCTGTTTAATCAGGTTGCTACATCATTAAAAATTACTCCAACGGATAGACCGCCCCCAGGTATTGGTTATTGGGCTGAACTAATAAAACCATTATTGAGCATGGATAAACTTACCTTCTGTCCCCCTCCGATAAGTACAAATATTGGCAAACATACCTATTAATAAACCAACCAACACTTAATAGTCAAAGCAAACCCATTTTGGGTCTAAACAATCGGCTACTTGTTAGAAGATTTAGATTATTCTGGAAGCTTGAGCCAAAATTTTTTGATTTTCTAATAAAGCTTAATTTAGGATCATTACCTACACTTTATTTTTATAAATATAGAAGAAATTGTATTAACATAGATGCTTTTTGCCCCCTTTGTAAAAAAGATTTTGAAAATCAAGAACATATATTCTTTGATTGTCAGTGTTATGATAATATACACATTGCTCTTCCCAACCTATTTAACAATTCTTTATTTAATATTGCATATCTTTTTAAAACTTTCTCAATAGGAATTTTTGCTAGAATTAGAGCTAGTACATTCATCTTGTATGCTTTATGGTGTACTAGATGCATTTTTATATATAACAATAATCCTAGAAGCCATCCTAATACATTTTGGATTAAACTGGAGATTATTAGGGAAAGAGACAGAAAGCTTGCCCCCTTTAACATTTTTCATGATACCTGGTCCTTAATGCGTCAACAACTGAGACAGTGCTAAAGTGAAATTACCTAATTGCTACAAAAGCATTATCATTTATGTATGTATATAATCTTAAAAGCCTTTAAAAGGAGAAAAATTAAGAATTAGATACTAAAGAACTATATAACATTATGTAACCTGTATTAATTTATGTAACCTTTTTTTTCTAAATTAATCATGTAAGCTGTATATACTACCTAATCAATTATAAGTAACGATATGGATTGTAAAAGTATGTAGTAACCTATGATCTTTGTAAATGTGCAACTATGTAATCTGGTCTCTCTTTTAATATATGTAATCATAACCAATTTTTGTTACCTCGTATATACTTCCTAATCAATTATATGTACCCACATGGATGTAATCATTTGATACAACCTATAATCTTTGTAATTGCTACAAAAGCCTTATCATTTATTATGTAAATAATATTGAATGCCTATGGAAAAAAGAAAAAAAAAATTAGATTCCGAAAAACTATATTACATATGTAACCTGTATTAATTTATGTTACCTTTTTTTTTTTTAATATACATAATCATAACTAATTTTGATGTAACCTTGTATATACTTCCTAATCAGTTATATATAACCATATTGATGTAAATGTATGTTGTTACCTATGATCTTTGTAAAAGTGTATTTCTTTTTCTTGGAATGTATGTAATCATAATTATTATTTTTATTATTTTTACTCCCTCATGAATAATATGTAACCATATTGATGTAAACTTATGTTATAATGTATGATCTTTGTAAATATGTAATTTTTGGAAATCAATAAAGTTCCTTTGAAAATCATCATCATAATAATAATAATAATAATAATATGTTTGAATTAAAAAGAAATATATGTTATATATATATATTATGGGATCCCATAATATATATGTTATAATATTAAATATTTAGATTTAACGATTACAAGAGATAACTGTATATTAAATTATAAATTAATAATTAAACCACTGCAAAAAAGAGGATATATAAATTGTAAATCAAAAGTACCAATGATGCATAAGATGGCAAGTTTTAGATCTTTTTTTGTTTCGGAATGAAAAATTATGTCATTACTAAAGTGATAAACTGAAAAATATTGAACTATTTGCCAAGGAATTGCTTGATGTTGGTTATAAAATGGAACAAATAAACAATACTTTATGTCAATTTAAAAAAAGTTATAATAATTTAAAGGAAGTGAAGATTAATAGTAAACAATGGATATCTATTCCATTTATTTCAAATCCACAAGTGAAATTTTTTAAGGATTTATATAAGAATGTGTTTAATGTTTCATTCTACGTTCCAAACAATATTAATAAATTAGTCAATAATTCTAAGGATGTCATACCTGTCAAGCAGAAAAGTAATGTCATATATCAAAATTTTTGTGATTGTATGCTATCATATATAGGTGAATCTAGGTACAGTATTGAGAAGAGATTGAGGGAGCATGAATTGTTATATAAGCGTGTAAAAAGTAAAAATAATGGTGATTTAATGTCTCCTTCAGTTTTTTTTGATCATGAAAAATCATGTAAATATAAATTTAAATTTGATTTTGAAAATGTGAAAATTCTTCATGAAGAGAGAAACCATATAAAAGAAAAATTAAAGAGGCAATTTTTATAAACAGTAATAAAATGCATTTAATAAATCGACAAGCTGCTAACATTAAAATACAAGATTCATGGGATTTGAATTGATGATGTTTGATTCCGCTTTTTTTTTTTTAATTTAATGGCAGTTGAGGCAGGTTTAAGAAATTAACCGAAAGTACTTCTGTGGATTTAAGGATTGTTTGTAATAGTTTGTAAACCGTTAAATTTATTATTTCAATTATAATTACAATAGGTTATATGTATTAAAATTATTTTTTAGCATTTTGCATATAACTTAAATGAGCAAAAAATTTAGACTTTGTGGCTAATTATTCCAATGTATAAATATATAAAATGTGCTAAAATGCACAAACACACAAAGCTGAAGATAAAGAAATCTTAATACTGTAGATTAATATAAACTAAATATATGTATCCAAGTATGTGGCTAAGCGCTTTCGAGAAAGCTGAGGTCCTCATATTCATAGCCATCTTGTAAATAAATAGGGTGATTAAGAGCGATGCAACCTATTTATTTACAAGATGTTTTGGCCCTCTAAAGCGCTTAGCCACATACTTGAATACATATATTTAGTTTATATCAATCTACAGTATTAAGATTTCTTTGTCTTCCGCTTTTTGTGTTTATGTGTTTTAGCACATTTTATATATTTATACATATAACTTAAAGGTATTCTATAAATAGATAAACTAGAAGTCTTTTTAATAGTTTTGAATTGCACATCAGTTGTTTTAATTACAATTTTAGACTAATCTGTTAAGAATAAAACATTATATTACATCAAATTTATCTTCGGGCTCTCATATTCATAGCCATCTTGTAAATATATAGGGTAGTTAAGAGCGATGCAACCTATTTATTTACAAGATGGCTATGAATATGAAAACCTCGGCCCTCGAAAGCGCTTAGCCACATACTTGGATACATATATTTAGTTTATATCAATCTACAGTATTAAGATTTCTTTGTCTTCCGCTTTTTGTGTTCAGGTGTTTTAGCGCATTTTATATATTTATACATATAACTTAAAGGGTATTCTATAAATAAATAAAACTAGAAGTCTTTTTAATAGTTTTGAATTGCACATCACTTGTTTTAATTACAATTTTAGACTAATCTATTAAGAATAAGACATTATATTACATCACATTTACCTTCGATTATTATCAGAATACAGTATTTGAAAAATCTATCATACAAATAGTTGTAAGATTAGATGTATGCTAAATTCTTTGCCCCAAAACAGACTGGAGTAACTATACAATAATATACTTTGACCAAGCAATAAATCACTATTGATGATAATTTGTTATTTGTCTTGTCACCCCTTAATATCTTGTATTTCAGTCAATAATTATACCGTTCATTCTAAATTTCAAAGTAAATAGCATAATGAAAAAAAACAAAAGATTTAAAATGCATATTTACAAATTATAATCACAGATATATTTCATTTTTTAAATTGCCTTTCTCTATAGCTGTTAAACATTATTCCAAGTCTTTGTGAGAATGTTAAAATTTATAGAAAATGATGTATTTCTCATTCAAAGATAGATTGAGATATGAGACAGTGAGTAACTATGATCAAGCAATAATAAATACTTGTGAAGGGAGGTTGCTATTGCTGATATCCTATTAACGCAATTTATTCTAACATTTCAATTTTACAGCTGCATCATAAACATTAATCAGCTATTTATATAATTAAGATGTGTAGCAAATAGTTTAAGTTTATATCTTTCTGTATTTCTATATTATTTTTACTATATCATTATTTCATTTAAATCTGTTTGCACCACATTATATTATAATACAGATTAATTTAATGCTAACATGAATTAAGAATCCAAATTCATACATCATATAAAGTATTTGAGTTGATATTAAAATTGATTTAAAAAAAACCAACAACCTAATTTAGTTTTAAAAATATAATGCATATTAATTAATATCTTTAAATTGTATATTAAAACTATAAAGTTACAAATGTATAATTTCATGATAATAAGATCAAAAGCAATAGGAAATTATCTTTCAGTACACTGCATGCAAAATATTATAACATGGTTACAGATTATTGATCTATTTGAAATAATTTATGGGCACCAATTTTATTTGAAAAAGAAAAATATCCTAGTTCAATTCTAAAAAAATTTTTTTTAAACATTCTGAAAAGACAACATAAATAATAATAAGATTTATTTTTGTTTCCAATAAAAATTTCTGAACATTTGTTTAGAATTACAAAGTTGATAGTTTCAAATAAATTAATTTTCTTTTTTCAATTTTAAAAAAACAAAGTAATATCAATTTGGCAGTGTAAAGCATACATTGACAGCATTATATAAATACTTCTATGCCCTTTTACTTAATTAATATTTTAATATTTATTGTTGTAAAATGACAATATATAGTTTTCATATCTATATTTTTTAATATAGGAATATATTTATATTTTTAATTTCACTTAATTTCCTGGTAAATGTAACAAAGTACTAGCAACTTAATTCATTACTTACATTGTTTTTGAATAACCTACTTTATGAATAATAATAAATTATTTTTAAAATGATTTTAATAAAAACAAGATTAAAATAAATCTGTGATTGGCTAACTAAATGCATCTGACAATACTGCATTTTAAACCTTTATTAAGATTTTTTCTTTTCATTCTCAAAAAAAAAATGTCTGCAGTTAGTAATTAACTACTAAAAAAAAAAAAATACAACAAACCACAATTTATTACAGCAATGGATTTCATGTTGAAATTTATTGAAGATAAAGTTTTCTTTTAGATTTTTTTTTAAATTTCCTTTTAAAAATTGCTTCATATGATATAATTAAATAAATATTAATTTAAAAAATGCAATTTATTTTTTTGATTAAAATTAGTACAGTTACAATAATTATCATAATAAAATTATAAATTAACAGTTAAATTAAAATCTACACACTTTTACACAATTGTTGGCTGATATTCTTTTTGTCAGACAAGAAAATTATTATTTTCAATCATTCCACCATACATTAAGATTCAATTTTTTTTGTGTGTGATCTTTAGCAACATCTATTTCCTTAGTCATTTAACATTAAATTTTCAGGGATTTACATAATGAATATGCAAATAATTTAAAGTTATATATATATCTTTAGTTACCATACTTTAAAAAAATATATATATATATTTGATTTAAAATTCCAAATTGTCCAGAGATTAAAAATTTTAAAATATAATTCAACATTAACTATATAAAATTTTGCAAATTTTTATCATTTTAAAATAAGCATGAAATATTAATACAACATTTCACATTATTTTAAAAATTATATTTTTTAAAGAAAAAAAAAATAAAGCTTTCAAATCTTTCAGAAATTACTTTAAGCTAGTGAAGATATATATATTAAATGTTTTGGCATTTTGTTCAGTGATTAAACTTTCTTCTGGGCTAATGATTTGTACTAACATAATTGCAATATAATAATATAATAATTGCATTATTAAAAAACTTGAATAAAAGAAGCTAACTATGATTCCCTACTATTAATAAAGTCAACTTTGTATTTAACATTGAACTGATTTCAATTTGAAATAGATTTATTAAAATATAATAGCTGTAGAGTTAATTTTAAAATTGATTTTCTGTTTGATACTAAATATAAACAAAATAATTTTATGATCCAAAAAATTTAATATAAAGATATTCCAAGTTAATAATCTGAAATATAAATATTGTATTTCCTTAAATAGAAATTTTAATTCCAATATTCATATCACACTGTACCAAGCCTTTTAAACATATTCAGGCTACATGTTGAGGAATGTTAATAATTGTTTTAAAATTATAAAGGAAATACTTTTAAACAATTTTAGTTTTCTTAATGATTAATTTTATATTAAATAAATCATAGATTTAATATATGATATCTGAGTGCAAATATAAAATGCCCTTTTTTCAATTTTTTTTTTCTCTCTCTTAACTATCCTCACACATTGTCCATAAATGGGTCAGATGACTCTGGAATCTCCTGAAATAGTATAATAATGAAGCAAAAATATGATATAGCTGATGGTTGTTGCTAGTCACATTTTAATAATTTATACTAACATTACATTTTATCTATACACTGCAAGGAATAATTATATATAAGTAAACAAAATTACATTCAAGTCAATTTATACACACATTTATGAATATCAGACAAGTATAATATTTGGAAAAAAAAGCATTAAATAAAAATAACATGTAATGGGAACTTAAATCATTTTAATGCCTTAAAAATGATATTACTCTTGATATAGCATTGTTTAATAATATTTACTTATTGATATATCATTAGTAGTTTCAATTACTAACTAATTATAAATAAAAGATGAATATCTAATATTTCATTAAAAAAACAGGAGATTCTCATTCATCACAATTTCAAAGATGAAGTATTTGTAGAACTTTGTTACAAGTCTTTTTAACTACCACAACAAAAGATTGATGGATTTCCCGAAACAAAAACATTTTCCAACAATCACACACACACAAAATTGAATGCACAATAAAATATTATATCTAAGTATAACCCTTCACAGTGACAAGCTCTAGAACTCAAGATCCATGATATGTGGTCAAACCCTGACCCTTATGGTGCTTAAACTTTTTATGAACTATTGAGCAATAAATTATTCAATTATTTATATGTATAGATAAATATTGTAGTGCAGTATGACATCAATACTTCTAAATTAGAAAAAAAGTGTCAATTTTCTCATTTGGAAACATCAAAGTTATAGTGTAGTATATCATTAATACTTTGTAAACTAAAAAAAAAAAAAGCTTTGTACTTAGAATTAAATTATATGTTATCAAAAAAAAAAAAAAAAAAGACAAAAGAAATAGAGATTTTGTTTGCCATAAGAATTTTTTTAAAAATTAGTTATCAAATAAAAAACAAATCATATAGTAAATGATTTTTAAATTTATAATTAATTCTGTATTTTTTATAACTTTTGTATCCATTTAATCTATATCTTTTGTTTATTTTATATTATTAAATTATGCACATATCATTCTGTGATATATTTTCAAGTTTTTTATTTTTATCAGTGCATCCCTCATTTTAACTCCACCATATCACAAACATCCATCAGTACTGAAGTCAGACCAGTCTCTTCCATTCTATGGATGCATTTTGAAACACCTATTTCATTTTTCAAGTGAGTGAAACATAAACACATGAAATAATTTAACTTCATGGATATATTATTACTATATTTAAACTTAACTTCGTTTATGTATATTTCAAACTTTTATTCTATAATACCATTCCTAAATCATATATGAACAAAGGTGTGAAAAAAACTAATGAATCATTGTGTGAACTATGTAGTGAATTAGATATTTATCATGAATCCATTATCACGATGTTTTTGGGAAATAATTAATTCTGATAAACAAGGATTCCTTGTATTGTAGAAAATATGAAGTATATATAATTGAAGTTAAATCATGCTCCAGATTATTCTAGGAATCAACTTTTATTTTGAACAGTCTTAAGATATACAGAGAACATATAAAACATATTTTGAAATGCTGCAGAGATACTTTTAGTATTCTCTAAGCATTATATTCAAAACTATTTACAAATAATAACAGAAAGATTTATAAACTGATGAGATCTTTGGGGAAATGATAATCACAGCAGCTAATCAGATTTTGAATGAATGAATAAGTTTACCTTGTAAGAGATTGAACATGGAATAAAAAAAAAATTAAATGTTTTGTCTGGATTATAGTTACGTATTGAACATAAATTCTATTTTTTTTAAAAAAAAAAAGAGGAAAAAGTAATTGTGGAATACAAATTTTGAAAAATAAAAAACCCCAGCAAAATAGATAGATATAGACCACTAAACATCACATGATCCTAAGATCTAGGTGCAGTGCTCTCACATCCCTCACTGACAAAAGCCACAAGCTAGAAACTAGTCTAGGAGTATTGGATGAGTAGGCATTAGATAGGGATTTTAGGCATAAGCCTTCTGGCATCTATTGATTAATCTGGCTTGCACTGAGTGGCACTACTGCATGGAGAGTTTTGCCTGTTTTAATAAATAGATATAGTTATGAATATAGGTATGAAAAGATAACATATGGTTCTATTAAAACAATTAAGAAAATAATTATATGTATTTTCAGATCCAAAAAAAAAAAAAAAAACATGCAAAAATAAATAATAATAAAAAAAGATGTAAAAGAATAGGATTATATGAGAACAAAATTGCATATCCAGACTAATCTTAATTCTATCCATTCTGTGATCTCTTCACATTTTTTAAAGATAACAAAACATTCAAGAATAAGTTTTTGAATTCATGTGGAAAAAAAAAATCTTTTGATAGTCTCTTAGAGATTCACAATATCTTTATTCATTGACAAAACTATTATTTAAAAAAAGGACTGGACTGGATATATACTTAAAGATGAAAGAAATTAAAAAGAATTGGACTAATTTCATATTTAAGCCAATAAACATTACATGATCACCACTGATTGCACTGATTGGCAATACTATAGAGAATTTTGCCTGTTTTAATTTCATATTTCCCACTGTTTTTACTTAAGGTTTCCTATCTAATCTCACTTCCTTATTAAAACATTAATATAATCTACTTCTTTTCATCTAAAAGTACTGATAATTTTTTACTTTCAATATATTTATGTGTGTGTGTAAAATATTTACTTTATTCCATTATTGTAAAATTTATTTCCATAACATTAATTTTCTAAATTAATTCTATTTTATTTTCACTTGAATATTACAACTAAAATGAGAAAGACTATCATCCTTTTGATATTTTGTTTCTTTTCTCTATTTGTTATTTTACTTTTTTTCAAGAATGACAAATAGTAATGATGTCAGAAGTTTTCATTATTCATGCAGTATAAATTTGAGATATTATAATTTAGTGGGTGATAGAAGCAATAGCAACTATCAATATATTTTCAGAACTATTTTCAGTTTTTTTTTTTCATAACAGAATTACATCAATCTCAACTAAGTATCTCATAATAAAATTGATATACCCCCTTAACAAAGATATATATAAAATAAGTATTTCTAAAATATATACTAAGCTTCTATTAAATTTAATAAAAAACTGTGAACAAATTTCCAATAATAATTTGTACTGGATACTTTCAAATGATGCATTTACTGAACTAGAAATAAAAACATCAGATCTATATGATAATAAAAAATAAAACTCAGCATGACATCCAATATAATTTCATATTGAATTAGATAATTTTAAATTGCTTATTGTTGATTATAATATTATGATATATAAGCTCAGATTCAACAATTTTGAACACCTTATATATTATTTAATGATTATCTGCAATTTATAGTTACTATGAAGTAGAAGAACCCCCCCCCCCTTTCCAGTAATGTGATATCAAATGTTGAATAAAAAAGAAATTACATTTTACTATTAGCAACTTTTATTTAAGATTTCACCATTAAGAAAAAACCTTAGATAAGATCTAGTTTGCTTGCCTGACAAATTTTTTTCACATTCAGCATTACTAATACAAATTAAACCAACTGTGGCTAATTTTTAAAATAAGATATGGATACTTGACAAGTTGGTGATTTCAGTATTAATTCTTCATAATAGTAAAAACAATTTATTCACATTTGCAAATACTAAATATATATAGTAAACTAAAAAAAAAATTCTTTTAAGATTTTCCAAATCACTGAAGAAAAATTCCTTCTATTAAATCATCATTATTTGTCTGATTTGAAGTATTATAATGGTTATTCTTGAATATTGTGATTACATTTCAAATGACATTAAAATTAAAAATGAAAAATCATTTCAGAAAACAATGCATTTTTTATTAATAACAATTCATTTTTATTAACCTATGAAATAAAAACTTTCATATACATTCTTTCCTTGCTTTGTTCAAATATAAAAGTAATATAAACAGAACAATTTTTGGCAGTTAAATTTTCATAACAACAACAAAAAAATTATTTGAAAGAATGGGGAATGATAAAGAGTTTAGAAATATATAGCAGGGAACTAATCAAAAGAATTTATTAGGAAGTTACCAAAAAATCTCTTCCAGGCCTTATTGCACAGTATCACTGAAGTGCAATATAAATAGTAACAAATATTTGGATTGTATATGGCTTATGAAATACAGGATGATAAGAGATTTACAAAAAATCTCAAAAATAAACTACTATAATAAAACAAAAACAAGGCATGTAAAAACGTTTCACATTATTATAGATAATGTAAAATTATTTTAAATTATATAGTCATTAAAAAATTCATTCCACTGAGATATAGCAATTTGCTGGTCATGGTTTTTGCCCCTCTAATATAAATAAGAGATGGCTAAATTTTTGGACTAAATGATGTACAAAAACACATACTAAAAATACTAAAAAAATATTATGCATATATTTTTTAATAATCAAATTATAATATATATAATTCTGAATGAAATGCCTTTTTATAAATATTTCCACTATATACAAGTTGATAAAAAATTCATTCACCTTGCAAACTCAATAAATATAAAGGATCTTTGATGAAATTTGAACAAAAAAAAAAGGAGGGGAGGGGATAAAAAATATTTTCATTTCTTTAATGTTTATCAAAATCCTAAAAGCAGACTTTCTCCATTAAATCATCATGATCATCATTATTATTACAAACTCATTAAAAATTAATACTCATTTGATTAAATGGTATTCTCAAAACTTTGATATATGTAGACATTCTTATATATTCACCTATAAATCTATACAAAATCATTCAGAAAACAATAAATTTTAACAATACTTCTAAATCAGAAATTATATTTCAAAAGTTATCGTTGTCAAAACAGCTCTCATACAAATTAATTTTGCCCTTGACTTTTGCAGCAAAACTGATAAAATTTTGATATTCCCACATTTGTTATCAATCAAGTACATTTATGATATTCAAAAACTGATAATATACAGATTTCTTAGCAATACCAATTGAATTTCAAAAACATATACAACTGAAACTATTCAATAAAATTAATCAATACAGTAATAAAAAAAAATCCAATATCTTTCAGATCCTTGATAACCTGCTTCATTCAATCTTTTTTTTTCCCTCAGTGATGAAAGTTTATTTATCAAAAAAGAAAACAAATACAGTTAAAAAAGGTTTACAAAGAAGTGATTACATGATAAAATGAAAATCATGAACAACATGGTGAAAATGGGAAGGATACATATGAAAAGGGAAAGGGTGTGTAGTCCAGGCCAAGAAAAGTCTTTGGTTGCAAGTCCGAGATGCATGTCCTCTTGAGCAAGTGATCGCACCAGTCGCAAACATTTAATTGGATGAGTCCTGTGACAGAGGCTGAGAGGATGGGAGTTGAAGGATTGTCCAAGTGTCTGTGAGGAGTGGAGGTGGGGCTAGTTTGGTATCTCCGGTTTTGAGAGAGCGAGTTAGGTCTAATAGTTTTTGTTTCGCTGCGTGTACTCTCTGGTCAAAAATAATAGCACATTGGAACAGCCAGAGTGCATAGATGAGAAAAACTGATAGTCTGATAGTTGCAAAGACCCTTGCTTTGATAGATCTTCGGAGATTGAAGATGGTGTTCCTGTGAGAGAAAAGGCAGAAGTTGATGACACATCTCACTCCAAGCAAAAAGAGACATTCAAGTAGAAAGTGTTGGAGGGTTTCATTGTCGGTTTTACAGAGTTGGCATACAGGAGAGATCTTGGTGAAATCCCTAGGTTGACCAAAAATTGATTGGTGGAAAGGGAGTGAAGGTTAATTTTGAGAAGGAAATCAAGGAATTTTGCCTCAAGGGACCACCTTTTGAATTTGCAGATGAATTGAGCATTGGTAAGTTTGAGGAATGTAGGGGAGACAGTGGAGGAATCTATGGTCCGATTGAAAATCTCCCAGTACTTTAATTTGCAGCAGATGGAAGGTATAGCAAATCCAGCCTTTTGTAGGATGTTGGTGATGAGTGAGGTCCATGGCCTGGGCCTGCCTTTGGGAGGAGTGTCAGTGGGAGTGATGATGATAAGCACAAGATCAACAGGAAAGTAACTTACGAGCGTGAGTATAATATTGTGAGTTCTCTGGATCAGAAGAGTGTTGTGCAGGCCCAGCCATTGAGGTTTTTAGGAAAACAAGTTCTTTTTAGGGTGATGGCCACCACCTTTCTGCCCCAGAAAAAATAGGTGCAAAGGGCATTGATTTTGGATATGAAGAAGTGTGTAATAGAACAATGGGGAGGTAATATGCTATCTTGGGAAACACTAGAAGATTGAGGAGGGAGACTCCCATAAAGGGAGAAGTAGATTCCTGTTATAGCACTGAAGGTGGATATGTTTTAATACAATGCAATCTTTTCATTCAAAAATATACAGTACTATTTGTTACTTGTAGAATAATATGTTCAACAGTTTTCAATTAGTTTTAACTATTTATTTACAATAGATCCACTAATTTTCTATACTTTAACAAAAATGTTTTTTTCTCAAAATAATTCATGCTATTCTTAAAATTTAAACTACAATTTGTAACAATTAAATAGAATCCTTCTCTTTAGAGTTTAATACTTTTGAATAGAATCACCTGATAAAAGATTTAAAAATCAATTCAATCTATTCACATTAAAAAATACATTGAATATTTATAACATAAAAAGCTCATTAAAATTTATAATGCAAATTTAAATGTTAATGCATAATAGTAATATGTGTTGAGAAAATGGCAAGCAATGACAATATCATTATCAATCAAGCATTATGGGTTTGTCATGCTATTCTATTACCTAGTTTTAATGTTCGCCTTTTGGCAAAAAAACTCAATATATATATATGCAGATTGAATTAGAAAACAACTAGAATAATACTGCAAATTTTCTGGATACAAATTTGATGACACATACTAAACCAACTATAATATCAATATTTTTTCATAATGATGATTTGACTATGGTCGATCTATAGTAATTTTTTAAATAATGAATACTTTATAAATAAAAAGGTAAGGAATTTTGATAAGTTTCGATTATGACAAATTACTTCAACATTTGTTTGAATACAATTTCTTTAACAATAACATTAAATTATATTGAAGATTCAGCCATTTTATGCAATATTATTTTTTAAAAACAGCATTTTTCAACAAAAAATTATCATTATCACATTTTTGTTAAAATTTATTTAGCTGAGTTAATAAATCTTTCCATTTTAATGTAATAAGCTTTGTGATAGACACCAATAATGCTTAAATTTAAAGATTATTATTTATAATGGCTAAACTAAAAATTTGAAGTATAATATACATTTTGATATTAAGAGATAATCATACATTGCAATCAAAATATTTTCTCACTAAACTGGTATTTCAATCATCTCTCCTCCCTAATCATTTGTAAATTTTTTTTGTGACTTTCTAACCATTTCTCTAATTAGCACAATTAAATAATAGCACTAAACTGTTGTATGCAATCAGTCTTTGATGTTCTTCATGATTGCTTTCTTCTGAATCAGAAACTAATTAGAATTTATTCTATCAACATCACATGATCACCATCTCTATACTAGCACTTAATTTGTTGTAAACAAAGGCAAAACTCCCCATACAGTAGTGCCACCCTGTGCCAAACAGAGTAATCAATGGATGCCAGAAGGCTTGTGCATAAAATCCCTATCTAGTGCCTACTCATCCAATATCCCCAGACTAGTTTCTGGCTTGTGGCCATCATCAGTGAGGAGCCTTGGATCTGAGAGCACTGCACCTAGATCTATTCTAATAGAATTGATATTTTTATTAGGATTTTTTTTCCTTCTGTACTTTGACATTACTGTCATTATTTAATTACCAAAGTTTTAACAATTATTTATATTACCAAAGTTTTAACAAAATCCTTTTATTTTTTCTAAACCTTTCCCCAATAGTTCTTACTTCATTAGTTTTTCATGTATTTTTTTAAAATCTTCATTAGAAATTTTTTATTAAAAAAAAAAAAAAAATCCTAATGCATTTTTTCTTAGAAATTAATACTTTTTGGATATAATCAATACAATACTTGACATAAAAAATTATTTTCCAGAAAAAAAAGTTTGTCATAGTATGCAAAAAATTGTTCAGAATAATATAATGTAAGCACCTTAAAATATTTTTTTTGAATATATATAATTTTTTAATTAATTTCACTTTTCACATTTTTATAATTTTATGGACAAAAGCTTGTTTAAAATTTTTATTTTTTATATAGTGAGGTCTAATATAATGAAAGCGTATAAAAGCAAATGAATAATATAAGAACACATTCTCACTAAATTACAATTTATATAACAAATCCAAATACATACAATGAAATTAGAAAGAGCCATCTTTGTCATATAGGATTTAGTTGTCAATTTATTAGTTCAGTGATCTTTTTTTTTTTATCTCTAGTGGTGAAAATATTGTGCACCTTTTTTTAAAACAAATATTACTAGATGCACATATTGTAATAATTTTAGCCATCAGCCATAAAAATGGAATTCAAAAGCAGATTAGTTTTTTTCTTCATAAAAACAAAATTTTTCAGAATGGATAGATAATAGTGCTACAATCACTCTGTCTAAAGTCGCTTTCTTGTAGTTATTTGTAGTATTCATTTGCAGAAAAAACTGGAAATAAAAAATATGTTTCATTAATTTCAGTAAAAATTTGCAGATAACAGTATTTATATAGAAAACTTACAAGCTCAGTTTCTTGATTTTCAAAGTAATAACTGTGCTAAATCGAATTCATCTTTTATTCAAATCTTGAAAATGAAAGTCATATATTTTGTAATTTGTTTTTATATTTATTTTTTGATATGATTTTATTTAAAAATATTCATCTTTTAGCGATATAAGTAAAAAAAAAAATATGTAAAACATGAAATTATCATTCGCTGATATTTCAGTTTATTCCTTTTTCTGAATTTAGAAAATTAAAATATTATTTTTAAAAATGATTTTTATTTTTAATGTCATATTTTTAAGAAATAATTGAGAAATTGAAAAAGTATGATGAAGAATAAAGGTTTATTCAATAAAATAAAAAAAACTGTAATACCTAAATGATTGGTAGATGTCAAAAAATTACAGACTAAGAAGAGTTAAAAAAAGAAATTATTTCAAAGTAAATAAATATACATTAACAATAAGTACTAATTATGAAATTATTAAACATCTAAGTGTGAAAACTCTGCATATATTTTTAAAAATTATTCTTTTACATGCACATATTGCAGTAATTTTAACCATGAACCATTAAAGCAGAAAATGGAAGTTGATTAATGTTGATGTCAAAGAAGAAATTGTGAAGTGAAATTAATGTTAAGCATTCAATACAAATTTCTAAATCTATGAATGCCACTATGTGTGTAGGACTTGTCAAAATGTTTCGATTCTGAGTAAAGCATCATCTATATTTATCAAGTTTTTAAACTTTGTTTAAAAATTTCTTTGCTTTATTAATTAATTTTTTTTAATACTTCTTTTTGTATGTATTCAAATATTAATTTTAATTATGAGCTAGAAAAAGACAAAAATTGATCAATATTGATGTAAAAAAACAACAAACTATAAATTGATTGGCAATTAAAGTTGTGAATACAATAAAAATAAATTTAACAATTTATACTATTTTTTAAAAAACAAAGAATTAATAAATGCACACAGAGATAGTAACAAGGATTTCCAGAAATTGAACAGTTTAGAATGAAACATTACAGAACAAATGGAAATTTTTACTGATGTGGATTATTCAAAAGCAAATAATAGGGGATAACATTAATGAGGCAATTATTTGAGAAAAAACCCAATAATAATTATTTGGATTTTTTTTTTTTTTTTTGATAAATCTCCTAAAATTATAATTGATTGGATTCAGGAAAAGAATTGAATTGCATAGAATTATAAAGCATGATGGAGCTGATAGAGAAAATAGATTCACTGCTGAATGTTATATCACCAATCTATAAATTTTTATTTAGTTACAGAAGTTTGTTTGCATTTTAATTTTATACTTTTAAAGAATAAATTTTAGTTTTCCTGTATAAATGGTTGTTTTGTAACAGAATATCCCTATATATATATATATCATTAAAAACCAGTCAACATTTAGACAATCCCAATATCAATAACAATCAAGAATTTTAAACTGTTGTCAAGTCAATCTTCTTTTAACTATACACATATATTACATAAATGTAAATTACAAAAAAAAAAAAACAACACTGATCTAACAAATGGTAGTCAGAAAACAATTTGTTATATCAGAACCATACTGTCTATACAAATAAAGATTTTTGTCATTTAAATCATGACATTTGAACTTTAAATGTGATAAGATTGAGCTTTTACCCAGAGTCCTTTAATTGTGATATTACCTCTGTATTAAACAATGTAGGACAAAGTAATTCTATGGCAAATTTCTTGGAAATCATATAATGTTTTAGATTGAGTTCTTAATAGTTTCATTCAATTAATCGGGATAATTTTTTTAAAAAAATGTAACTTATTTAAAAATTGATTCTGGAATCTTCAACTCCGAATATACAATGGATTTCATATACTAATTCTTGATATTGTTCTTAAATCCATAACAACAATTTATGTGACTGATTGAAAGATAAATATTATTTTTAAAATTCATTAATATTTATTGTTAATACTTGTAACTGAATTATCATTATTCATTTTCTCATTCTCTTTTCAATGTCTTAGGTAACTGCTCATGCCATTGATTATCTTTCTATATAAGCTATGATAAAGAGATATGTTAAGGCAAACACTTTTTAATTTTTTAAATAGAATACAGCATACTAAATCCAATTTTTTTTTCTTTTCTAATTTTTATTGTTTATCTCTCTCTCTTTTTAAACTTCTGAAATTAAAATATCATTACTTTTTACAAGTAGCTGCTGCTGATGACTTCACTGTTTTTTTTTTTGTCTTTTTTTAAAACAACAAATGTTTTTCACTAAAAAAAAAAAAAGTACAATTATAAAAAATATATATGTTTTAAGACAAAAAAATATTTACATCCATCTTTTGTTTTAAAAAAAAATAAATGGAAAAATAAAACTTTGAATTTCTAAAAAACTGCATAATATAATGTAAGTATAAAGATAATTAAACAAAATCTCTGCAGATGAGACAAATTAAAAGTTATTTATGATAAACAAACATATTCAAAATAAGATATCAATAACATTAGTTCATTTCAGTTTCATCTTTTCTTCTTATTACAGAAATAACTTTCCATCTAATACTAATATGATATTTTACACTATTTGAGACCTTTATTCTTTTATAATTTTCTTTGCCAATTCACAATTATATTTTCTTATACTGTTATTAATTCTTTTACATACCATTTTACAAAACTTTAGATATTCAATTCTTCTTAATAGATCCATTTTATAAAAATTTTCATATTCTTTCTTTTCTAAAAATTTACAGGTAAAATGGTGTTTTTTGTACTAGCTATTTTTCTTTTAGTCTTTTTATTTCATTTAATTTGAATTATCTTCAAAATTTATTTATTTATAATGAATCCCATTCCAAGTTCATTTTGTAAAACAATTGACACTTCACTTTTTTCATCTAAGTCTTACAAAGTCCAACATTGCTTCATTTAATATCAAACAGTTTTTCTTCCAATTTACACAATCTTCCTTCACTTAAAAAACATGAAGTACCTAAATATAAGATCATCATCAAATAGCAGTTTGGGTTTGCAATTGGAATTTTTAGCACCTGTCTTTGGTTACTAATCACCATAAGATACTTGCGTTGTCACCAATAACTTAAAAGACATCCGAATAAATACATTTTAGATACTCACCGTAAGGTATCATTATTTATCGAATGTCTATATATTTTGATCAAATATGAAAACCAAAATATAATTAACCGCAAACGAATCCATGCAAGCGTCTATAAACAACTTAAAATTTACTCATTTAAAATTTAACAATAAATATCAATACAATAAATAATAAATGGAAATGATTTTTTTTTTATCAAGCGCATACATATATATATAAAATTTCACATTATCAATTTAGTTGACACATAGGTCAGAGAAAAGTTCCTTTTTATAAAAATAAATTTACTTATCAATCTTTAAAGTTCTTAATTAATGTTATGATTTTTAACAATTGTTCAGTTCTATTGCTTACGGTAGAGAAGTCCCTGTTCCCGTTGGCAATTCCCACGCAGACTTTCCTGGAAGACCGGTCTGGTGTTTTGGAGGTGGCAGTTGCTGGTTCTGTCCTGGTATCACAGTCTTTGCATTTTTAAATAAGTGAGTGAGGACGACAAGTACGTCTTGTCGCCAGACTCACCAAAATCAAGTTGGAAAAAGCTCTCTCCGACTGGAACTCAATATTTTTTTTCTTTTTATAGTCCTCCTATGGATTCCATGAACAAAAACGTCACTGTTCTGTTTTTTCGTTATGGTCCGGGCCTTTATTTGGCTTCCATTGGTCAAGCTAAAATCCCTTTCTTCTCTTATCTAACTTTCCATCTGACTTTTTAATTAAACAGCTTTTAGATAATTAATAAACAATCATTTCCATTTATAGATTACAGGAATTAATTAATACCTGTTTTTATTTTAACTTACGTTATTTTTTTATTAAAATACTTTTATAAATCTTTTTTTATAAAAAATACATTCAAATACCTTTTTTTTATTTATTAAAAAAATATTTTTAAAGTTTAGCATCTGTGCGAATGTATATACGTATAACAAAACATTTTTAATTTTAGCGTTTAGTTTTTTACTTTTATTTGCGAACTTTTAAGTTTTTATTTTAAATTAATGTAACGACATATTTATATATCGTTACAATATATAATTATGACAGACAAAAATAAATCATGGCCCTTATTCCCAGGAGACTGTAAAGTGACCAACCAAGACAGCAGTTGGTGGCTGAAGGAAGGTAGAGGCAGCTCAGAATCCCCTGATTGTGGACACAGGCTGCCATTTGATGATGCCTTTTTTTTATTTAGGTACTTACAACAGCAGATCACTTTCAAGTGAAGGAAGATTGCTAGAGTTAGAAGAAAAACTGTCTTATATTAAATGGGATATTATTGGACTTTGTGAAGTTAGAAGAAAAGGTGAAGAGACAATTGTTTTAAAAAGTGAACATGTACTCTATTATAAAGGCACAAATATTGGAAATACAAGTGGAGTAGTATTCATTATAAATAAAAAGTGGAAGAACAACATTGTGGAGATTGATGGTGTATCGGACAGAGTGGCAAGATTAGTTATACAACTTAATAGCAGATACCAAATGCAGATAATTCAGGTTTATGCCCCAACAAGTTCTCAAAGTGATGAAGTAGTAGAAGATTTTTATATGGATGCACAAAAGGCTTTTGATCAGAGTTAACAACATTTTAAAATTGTTATCGGAGACTTTAATGCTAGAATTGGTAAACAAATGAAAGTGCTGGCAATAATTTTGGTTATGGTAATAGAAATGAGAGAGGACAGAGACTTGTGGAGTTTGCAGTAAAAGGAAAACTTTATATTATGAATTATTTTGAGAAAAATGTTAAAAGGAAATGGACATAGAGGCATCCAAATAAAAGTACAGCAGAATTGGATTATATTTTGACTAACAGAAAATACATATTTCAAGATTGTAATGTTCTTAATAAATTTAACAGAGGAAGTGATCATCGGTTAGTAAGATGTGAAATACATGTTAATGCAAAACTAGAGAGACAAAAATTATTAAGAAAAACAATATTTACAGTTGATATTCCTAATTTTCAGAAACATTCTAATGAATTTAATATAGAACTTACAAATAGGTTTCAAGTATTAGTAGATTTTGAACATGATTCATATTCGTGAATGAAATTAATATGAAAACAACTGATACACTTTTAAAAACTGCAACAGCACTTGATCAATAAAATTTCTACTGAGACTAGAGAATTTATGAAGAAAAGAAGGAATATGAAGATATACAAAAATGATTTGTTAAAAAGAATTGAATATCTCACATTTTGTAAAATGATGCAGAAAAGATTTGAAAATGATATAAGAAAGTATAACTGTGAACTAGCAATGAAAGCAGCAGAAAGGAATGAAAGTCTCAAAAGTGTAAAACAACATTTTGGTATTGGTAGGAAATTCATATCTGCAATAAAAAAAAATCTGGAATTATTACTAAAAAGAGAGATGACATCATGAAATGGATAGAAGACTTTTATAAAGAATTATATAGTAATAAAGAAGAAATACCTCCTATATTTATGACATCTTCTGAATTACCCAGAATTTTCAATGAAGAAGTGAGACATGCAATTAAATATATGAAGAAAGAAAAGACTCCAGATAATAGTAGAATTATAATTGATATATTAAAAGAAGCAGGAGAAAAAATAGAATTTTTTTTAGCAATGTTATATACCAAATGTCTAAATGATAATGATGTACCAGATGATTGGAAGAATGCAATATTAATATTAATATTTAAAAAAGGTGATAAAGAGGATATTAGAAATTACAGACCTATCAGCCTTTTATAAGTTACATACAAAATTTTTACCAAGATAGTTACAACTCGTCTACAGAGAACAACCAAGAGAACAAGCTGGATTTAAAAGTGGTTTTAGTACAGGAGATCATATCCAGGTATTGAGAGAAGTTATAGAAAGGACAAATGAATATGAGTTGCCATTATGTTTTGGATTTGTAGATTATGAAAAGGCATTTGAATCTATAAACATTTCTTCAGTGATTAAAGCATTGGATCATTAAGGTATAGACCCAAGATATTGTCAAATTTTAAAGAATATTTATAAAAATGCAACAGCAACAATTAGATTAGATAATGATACTGGGAAAGTCAACATTGAGAAGAGTGTAAGACAGGGTGACTCCATATCTCCAAAACTTTTTATAGCAGTGCTGCAAGAAATATTTTGTGGTTTAAAATGGGAAGCTAAAGGAGTGAAAGTAAATGGAAATTATTTAAGTCATTTAGATTTTGCAGATGATGTAGTTGTTTTTGCAACTTATGCTTCAGAGCTGCGGGAAATGTTGCAGGAGTTATCAGATGAAAGTAGGACTAAAGATAAATGTTAAAAGACTAAAGTAATGTTTAATGGATTTTCTCAAAATATGAAAATAAAGATTGATTATGATGAGTTAGAAGAAGTTAACAGTTACAAACACCTTGGTCAGATTATTAATACAGATGGAAACATAATGGGATGAAATTAATCATAGAATTAAACTTGGGTGGACTGCTTTTGGTAGAAATAACTTGATACTAAAAGGAAATATACCTATGTGTTTGCTCAAAATATGAAAATAAAGATTGATTATGATGAGTTAGAAGAAGTTAACAGTTACAAACACCTTGGTCAGATTATTAATACAGATGGAAACATAATGGATGAAATTAATCATAAAATTAAATTTGGTTGGAGTGCTTTTGGTAGAAATAACTTGATACTAAAAGGAAATATACCTATGTGTCTGTAAAGGAAGATTTTTAATAAATGTGTTTTACCTGTTCTTACTTATGTATCAATAATGAAAGAAAGAAACAGTGCACTGGCAAAGACAGTACTATCAGGCTTCTGAATTTTAGGCTATTAAGATCATATATAATTTTCA
This sequence comes from Epiperipatus broadwayi, assembly GCA_028023455.1. NCBI lineage: Eukaryota > Metazoa > Onychophora > Udeonychophora > Euonychophora > Peripatidae > Epiperipatus > Epiperipatus broadwayi. Next base: position 3,315,199 of record JAQFVV010012503.1, on the reverse strand, counting down.
ATGATCATCCAATTTTGACAGGCAATGTCTTCCAAATTATTTATGAGGACTAATAGTTTTAATTTTAACACTATACAAGCCTAACACGAGCATCAGTTTTGAAAGAAACTTTTTAAATTCCAACCATCAATAAAGATATTATATGTATATATATTTTTCTCTAAATCTTTTTTTTTTTCTGACTCTGTATAATATCTTACTTTTCTCATGCGGTACTTATTAAACCTATTATTTTGAAATTTCCTTGTGAGTATATGACATTTTTAGTTATTAAAATAATTCTAAAATTTTAAATACAATTTCAATTAATATTTATGCCTTGAATATTATTGTGAAAGGAAGTTTTGATAAACAGATCTTCGAATTATTGCTTGCGAATAACAAGGACGTGGTATACCCAGCACGCAAATAACACTTTATTTTTCGAAATAGTAATCTATAAACCGAAATATAATTTGTATTACTTTAAAATTTATTGAAAATATTAACTGAAAGTGTAAAAAAAAAAGTTTTACAAACAATAATCTTTAAAATAATAATAGTTTTGAAAGAAATTAGCTTTTTTTTTTAAAAAAAAAAACAAAAAACACAGACCGTTATCGTAAAAATTACCTTTTGTTTTATTTACAAAAAAAAAAACACTTTTAGAGTAAATAATTAAAAAAACAGATCCCTTTTTACAAAGTCATAATTTAAAAATACATAGATTCATGAAATGGTGAAATAGAATGTAAAACTATTACGTTTGACCGTATATTTAAATAGTTATGACTTAATAAATTATTCACCCCTGTACATTATAGGCCCTGAATGTTTTAAGTACTATGTTTATAAACGCTAGCAAGGAGGCATTTAGAGGTTGTTTTTCCATGTTTTTAACGTGGAAAAACAGCACCGCGTAGTGGGCTAGAATCTTGGTAGTTTCTGATAGCAGACGACCCATAAGCTAGATGTGTTTACGGCAATCAGCGCCACCTAGGTTCCTGGTAGCAGACAATGTAAGCTGCCAGATAGCTTGTGGAAGGTTCCTGTGCATGTGCATGGTGAACAGTGCCACCTAGCGGCAGGAAAAAGCGTTGTCTGCTTTGGAGGCCCCTACCCTGTATGTTCTGTGTGCTAACACAGAAACAGTGTCTCTAGCGGCCACATTGCAGTCGGGTTAGAGTACCCAAAATATTTCAGTTAAGATCTATCAGGTAACAAAGAAGACACGGTGTTTTTTGATTTTATCCTGCTCATTTCTTTTATGCCTCAAAGCAGAATCAAAGGGCCACCTTTCAGTTAATAGCAAATTCTTTCTCCAGCTAAGAATGTGTGTGTATACATATGTCAAAAATATTTCTATTATTATTCTGATCTTTATACAGATGTGCACTTCTTTATGGTATCTAAATTTACATTATTCATTAATAAAAAATGTGTCAATGCATGCAACATCTTAATATTTTAAATTAATATTGATTTCTTCATCAGTTTATATGTTCAGTTTAGTTTAATAGTACACTGCAATATATATTTTAAATGGTTTTTTTTTCTGTTGAGATTTTATAGCTAAAATTGATATTGTTAATTAATTTCTCATGACTTTTATTATTTTTATAATTCTATTTTAACAATAATTTTTTTGAAAAAGTTAAACACAATTATTAATTTTTAAATATGTATAAATGCTCATTAACTTATAAAGAATAGTCATTTTCTGAAAATAAAAAGTATGAAATTATTCTTCCCTTAATTAAAATTATACTAAATACAATTATGTTGTAATTTCAAATTTCTCTCCAAAATTATGATAGTTAAAAATTTCTGACATTTTTCAAATTCACTATGAAACTATTTGACAGAATAAACCTAAACTTTTGTTTAAAAAAGTGAAACACAAAGCTGTTTGCAATTTTTTGGCTTTAATTTCTTTCTTATTAACTTTAAAAAAAAATAATGAAAAATAAACATACTTATTTTGCCAATTTAATTTCATTTCAATAACTATTTTCAAAAATTGTTTCTGCTATTTCATATTTAAAAACAAGTGATCTATTTTTATGCTAATTGTTTTAATTTTGAAAAATTGGGAGATTGTATATGCCAAAATTGACATATCCCAAATGATAATAGCACATGTCAATTGAATTACTGTTGCATTATCTATCATTTTCTTTTTTTGTCGCAAACATTATTCTGAAAATTAAAAATGCTTAAAACTGAAAGATCAATATTATAAGTTTTATGAATAGTAGTAAATGATTTTTGTCCCTCAATGTTTAAAAAGTAAAAAGTGTGAAGGAATGAAGAATTATCAATATTGAAATTACTGGAATTTCCATACAGAACCTTTTCCAATGGTCAAAAATTTAAGTCAAGATTTTAACCTTGGTAATAAGTAAATTTGTTAAAATATCTCTACCCCAGACACTTTGAATTAAATTATTTAAGGATATTGTGATTTATAAATTTGAATGATCTTTTGATATGATTTATTGTAATATAATCTTCAAATTTTATATTTTTACTGTATACAATTCAGATCATAATATACATTATAAACCTAATTTTAAAGATGTATAACATTCTTCTTTCTTAATGCTTATTTTATCTTTATTAATTATGTTCAATTCTTGTTAATTCAGAACTTTCTATAATTGAGACAAAATAACAAGAAAGGGCACATCAAAATGTTATGACTACAATTTAATATTTTAGCATGACTTAAGATTATATTAAGCAATATTTTTTAATAGTTTGAGTAAATTATCATAGATGCAACACTAATAAATTAATACAGCATCCTGATTGATATAACTGATATCTTTTTCTTTTGGCTTTCTTAGTTTATCACTTTGAACGTAATCATTTTCATTTTTTCCCCAAAAATAGCAACAGAAAATTTTCAGAAGATGCAGAGCATTAAATAATCAGGTTTTAAAAGATATTTCTCTGATTATATATGGCATAAATATACATTAAAAAAAAGAAAAAAATACACTTTAAATTGTTAAATGATATTTAAAATGCTGGAGGTACATTATAAAAAAAATTACGGGTAGCATGGGGATGATACATGTAGGATAAAATTAATTTATTTAAAAAAGATATTAAAAATTATAGACCTATCACCTACCAATTTTTTTATCAGTTTTATATTATTACAACTTGGCTACAACAACTTTATATTTTAACCAACCAAAATAACAAACTGTATTTCAACAGTTTTAGCACAGTGGATCACATTCAAGTATTGAAAGAAGGTATTATACATAAGACCAATGAATATGAGTTGCCATTCTGCTTTGAATTTATAGATTATGTAAAGGCATTCGATTCTATAATTATTTCTTCAGGAATTAAAGCATTGGATATTGCCCCATTCTGAAGAATATTTATCAAAATGTAATAGCAATGATCTGCTCTTAATAGCAGATACCAAATGCAGATAATTCAGGTTTATGCCCCAACAAGTTCTCATAGTAATGAAGTAGTAGAAGATTTTTATATGGATGTATAAAAGGCTTTTGATCAGAGTAAAAAACATTTTAAAATTGTTATGGGAGACTTTAATGCTAGAATTGGCAAACAATTGAAAGATGAAAGTGCTGTAGGTAATTTTGGTTATGGTAATAGAAATGAGAGAGGACATACACTTATGGAGTTTGCAGAAAAAGAAAAACTTTATATTATGAATTCTTTTTTTGAGAAAAATGTTAAAAGGAAATGGACATGGAAGCATCCAAATGAAGGTACAGCAGAATTGGATTATATTTTGACTAACAGAAAATACATATTTCAAGATTGTAATGCTCTTAATAAATTTAACACAGGAAGTGATCATCGATTAGTAAGGTGTAAGATACGTGTTAATATGAAACTAGAAAGACAAAAATTATTAAGAAAAACAATATTTACAGTTGATATTCCTAATCTTCAGAAACATTCTAATGAATTTAAATTAGAACTTACAAATAGGTTTCAAGTATTAGTAGATTTTGAACATGATTCAGATTTGAATGAAATTAATATGAAAATAACTGATACACTTTTAAAAACTGCAACAAAGACAGCAGGAATTGATAAATAAAATTTCTACTGAGACTAGAGAATTTATGAAGAAAAGAAGGAATATGAAGCTATACAAAAATGATGCATTAAAAAGAATTGAATATCTCGAATTTTGTAAAATGGTACGGAAAAGAGTTGAAAATGATATAAGAAAGTATAACTGTGAACTAGCAAGGAAAGCTGTAGAAGAAAATAAAAGTCTTAAGAATGTAAAACAACATTTTGGTATTGGTAGGAAATTTATATCTGCAATAAGAAAAAAAACATGGAATTATTACTAAAAAGAGAGATGACATCATGAAATTGGTAGAAGATTTTTATCAAGAATTATATAGTAATAAAGAACAAGTACCTCCTATATCTATTACATCTTCCGAATTGCTCAGAATTTTAAATGAAGAAGTGAGACACGCAATTAAATGTATGAAGAAAAGAAAGGCTCCAGGTAATGATGGAATTATAATTGATATATTAAAAGAAGCAGGTGAAGAAATAGAAATTTTTTTAGCAAAGTTATATACCAAATGTCTAAATGATAAAGATGTACCGGATGATTGGAAGAATGCAGTAATAATATTAATATTTTAAAAATGTGATAAAGAAGATATTAGAAATTACAGACCTGTCAGCCTTTTATCAGTTTTATATAAAATTTTTACCAAGATAATTACAACTCGTCTACAGACAACATTGGATTTCCACCAACCAAGAGAACAAGCTGGATTTAAAAGTGGTTTTAGTACAGTAGATCATATCCAGGTGTTGAGAGAAGTTATAGAAAGGACAAATGAATATGAGTTGTCATTATGTTTTGGATTAGTAGATTATGAAAAGGCATTTGATTCTATAAACATTTCTTCAGTGATTAAAGCATTGGATCATCAAGGTATAGATCCAGGATAATGTCATATTTTAAAGAATATTTATAAAAATGCAACAGCAACAATTAGATTACATAATGATACTGGGAAAGTCAACATTGAGAAAGGTGTAAGACAAGGTGACTCCATATCTCCAAAACTTTTTACAGCAGTGCTGCAAAAAGTATTTTGTGGATTAAAATGGGGAACTAAAGGAGTGAAAGTAAATGGAGATTATTTAAGTCATTTAGATTTCGCAGATGATGTAGTTGTTTTTGCAAATAATGCTTCAGAGATGCATGATATGTCGCAGGAATTATCAGATGAAAGTAGGACTAAAGATAAATGTTAAAAAACTAAAGTAATGTTTAATTAATCGATTTGCTCAAAATATGAAAATAAAGATTGATTATGATGAATTAGAAGTTAACAGTTACAAATACCTTGGTCAGACTATTAATACAGATGGAAACCTAATGGAAGAAATTAATCATAGAATGAAACTTGGTTGGAGTGCTTTTGGTAGAAATAACTTTATTCTAAAAGGAAATATGCCTGTGTGTTTGAAAAAAAAGGTTTTTAACAAATGTGTTTTACCAGTTCTTACTTATGGATCTGAGACTTGGACACTTAATAGAAGAGCAATACAGAGACTTCAGACCACTCAAAGAAGTATGGAGAGATGTATGTTGGGAGTAATAAGAAGAGATCGAAAACGCAATGTATGGGTAAGAGAACAAACAGGTGTTACTGACCTCATTGAAAAAATTAAAAGATTGAAGTGAGTTGGGCTGGACATATTGCTAGAAGAGATGATAATAGATGGATAATTGAAATTTTAAACTGGATTCCAAGAGATTGTAAAAAGCCCAGAAAGAGACCACATGTGAGATGGATGGATGAAATAAGAAAGTGTGCAGGGGTGATGAGGAGAAGAGAAGCTAAAGATCGGAGAAGATGGATTAAACTTGGAGAGACCTTTATCCTGCAGTGGAGTGATAATGATGATGATGATGATGAATAGCAATGATTGGATTACATAGTTTTATTAAGATTAATATTGAAAATTGTGTATAACAGAATGACTCCATATCTCCAAAACGTTTTGCAGTAGTCTTGCAAACAATATTTTATGAATTAAAATGAGAAGTTAAAGAAATAAAAGTAAATAAAAATTATTTATATCTAAATTTTGCAGATGATGTAATTGTTTTTTGCAAATAATCTTTCAGAAATTCAGGAAAGTTTGTAAGAGTTATCAAATGAAAATAAAAAAATAGGACTAATAATAAATGTTAAACAGATAAAATAATGTTCAATGAATTTTCTCAAGAGAAAAAAATAAAGATAGATATTGATAAATTAGAAATTAACAATTACAAATACCTTCATCAGATTATACAGCTGAAAAAATAATGGATGACATTAATCATAGAATTAAATTTAGATTGGAGAGCTTTTGATAGAAATTATTTAACATTTAAAGGCAATAACTCTGTATATTTGAAAAGAAAGACTTTTATTAAATTTGTTTTACCCATTCTTATTTATAACTTTCAGACTTGGATACATACATAATAAAAAAGCAATGCAGACTTCTGACCACTTAAGGAAGTATGGAGAGATGTACATTAAGAATATTAAGAAGGAATTAAAAATGAAATACATGAATGACAGAACAAATATATGTTACTGACATCATTGAAAGAATTAAGACTGAAGTGGAGCTGGGCCAAATGTATTGTTTGAAAGAATAGTTGAAATCTTAAACTAGATTTCAAGAAAATGTAAAAAATCTAAAAAGAAATCACATGTGAGATGAAAAAATTAAATAAGAAAGTGTTCTGGAGAGATGTGAAGAAAAGATTAACTGGATTAAACTTGGAGAGATCTTCATCCTGCAATGGATTGATAAAGGTTGAAAATGATAATGATGAAAGCTGAAAACATTTTTGGAGGTAAAAAAAAAAAGATAAGAAGGAAATTGATGATACAGAAGAAAAACAGTTATAAATATCTGAAAATTATAATGATAGGCAGAAAGACTTGGAGTGTGCTTAGTTGCAGATTAATGAACATAATTTGCCTTATTTTTGGTAGAAGATAATTAATTTTATTATCTAATATTTACATCTAATAAAACAAAAAAATAATTTAAAAATATGTATTTTTATTATTATAAAGATATAGAATATATTGCAAATACAATTATCCTATAAGTATTAAAATTAAGTTATTATTTAACTTTTAGATTTCCACACAAACTAAAAAAAAAATCTTGAGGAAATAATTAATAAAATAAAAAGTTCAGTTATAGAAGATATAATTAAAGACGTTAAGAAAATATCTTTTAACAGTTAGATAAATATCTAGAAAAAATGTCAAATTAATGTTTTTTTTAAAAAGAGCATTAAAAACATTTTTCTTTAGAAAAAGACAATATTATTTTCAACCTTGAAAAAAAACAAAACAATAAAAACTTTTCACTACAGATATTTTTCCACTCAGAAAAAATAATGAAATAAGGAAAACCTCAATTGGAATGTAGAACATATTTATTTCCAAATCAATAATTAGATAAATATATTACAGAAGTTATCACTATCTAGTGATCCAGCTTAGGTTCACATAATTCAATAATTTCAGAGTATTGTGAAGTATATGAAAAACAAAAAAAACATAAAAGCGTTGTCTAATAAGATCCCATACATACTCATCTAGAAGTTGAAATAGTCAGAAAGTATGTGGACCCTTAGTGAGATGATATCATAAAGTTGAAAAATAGTCATAGGGCTACCACTCACATTTTGTCTTCTTTCTGCCAAGTTATCAACATATTAGTAATATGTATCAGAAGTATTGTAAAGTTCATAGTTAATGGAAGGAATAGTTTATAGTTTTGTTAACAACAGGCATAGACACTAAAAATGTCAAGATCTAGACACAATTATATCTCATTGCTTATTAATCGTAAAAACATACCACTCTACTATCACATGGTTCAATTGTTCTCCATGATTAACAATAAATAATGGTCAATATGAACAAACATAAAGATCATAGAGAGAACAAGTTTACTCTTGATATTTGCTTTACTGTCTAAATTGTGATAAAGATGTCCAATATTATTTTTACTGCCAATAATTAACTGGCATCGAATATTCAGTTCTGCTTTAGCTTTCATGTGCCCGACTGTTCCAACATCTCCGATAGCATTATGGAGGATTTCCACTGCCAAAGTAATGTTCATACAATTAATTATAAACAAGTAGATCAAAACAACTATATTTTTGGCTTTCAATTGCTTATCAGTAATATATTTAATCACAAACAAAGCCTTCTTGTTAATATAAATTTCAAATATTAAAATAATTCTATATTTCATTTCTCCCTATGAATATCTGTCATTTTGCTCTTATATTTCTGACAATGCATATAGTTGGCTGGCCAAATTTAATAATTTTCAACTTATTAGATGCATCTGCCAATTTTCAAGTTGCCATATCATCATTTTCTTAGATAAGATAATTTCTATCTAACAATAAATAGGCAATATGAAAGTCAGAACGAATATAAAATAAAAATTAAAAAATATCTACATATTAAGTTTTTAAACTTATCTATGAAATACAAAGATGAGTTATTAATCTAATGATTCCTTATTATTTTATCACACATACATAGCAGAAAACTAGATTCATATATTTTACTGAAAATGTTTTAAAAAGTTGGTCTGAAAATAGCAAAAATGATTTATAAAGTGAGTGGGATGGAGAAAATTTTCATTTAAGTGTAAACAATTAATGTTTGAAAACAAGCAAAAAAGAATTAAAATCTCATTTACAAATTTAATTAAACTATATATTGATAAATACTAAATAGTAATTTTTTTACATGAAACAATTTTTTTCCTGTTGATTAATATTATTTTTGTTTTGCAAACAAAATGTAGACAATTAGGCATTATTATCCATTAAATTTACAAAATTTAAATTAAAAGTTTTAAAGTAGATACACACACACATTTAAACACATACATAATTCTACAGTTCATACATCATTAATAATTTAAAAAAAAAAATAGAAATCTATAACATTTTTATAAAAAGATCTAAAAAATAGAATTAGACATAAATATATTTGAGAAACGAATTTCTCTCTCTAAAAAAAGTTCATTTCATTCTTTGGGAAAAACATTTATTAATTCATATTAAAAAAGTCAATAAATTCTCTGCATTTACAACTTCCAAATAAAATAATAAAAAAAAAAATTAATAAAAAAAAAATATTTTTTTATGATTACAACTGGGCAAATACCAACAATAGACCTTTCATTCTCATCATTATAAACCTCTCAATCTTTTTTAAAGGATCCAAACTTTGCTGAAAATGTAATTAAACATGAATTTTGTTTATATATACTTTCTGTATATAAACATTTTATTATTAATACTTAATACAAATCTTTAAAATATTATGTACTCTTATTGCATTACATATATATAATTTTTATGCAATAATATTTAAAACAATTTGATTTTATTAATTAATTAATACCCTTCCTTTATGAGTTTCCTTCTTTAAAATGCTAGTCAGATTTTTTTTTTCCTTCTTTCCACTTTTATAAAAATTGAAAAGAATTTGAAAAACATTTTTCTATTTCATTGATTTCTTTTTCCTTCAATAGATAAATTAAAAAATAAGAAGCTGAATGCAATTAGGTTTATTAGTTTATAAATATTTATTAAAACATGGTTTTTCTTTAATTTTAACTGCAGTTAATATTAATCAACTATACTAATAAGTGTGTGTACATAATATATATATGTTGAAAACATCTCTAATAAATGTATTAAAAATACACAGCATATATAATTTATTATTATTTACAGATTTCTTTATCCTTCCAAGGTTTGGAATCAAATATTGCAGATATGGAAGAACAACTATATATAAAACACTAATTTCCAATTTTAAGGGAAATTTTTTTGAATATATTTCCAAACTTTCAACCTCCTTCCTTGTAAACAGAAAAAGTTGCAATTTTGGCGGGGGGGGGGGTAAATAGAATAATTTATATTTATTAAAAACATACATTAGTGTTACATTTAATGAACATCATCTTATATAAATAAGTCATATTTTAAATTAAGTTGCAATAATACTAGATTATTTTATAAAAAAATTTAATATAAAATTTTACATGATGAAAATTGAGAATGAATATTAATATTTTTTTATTAAATATTCAATAGATTAGAGCTTATCCACTTAATGATTATTTCTATAGTGTAATTTTCACTACATAATTATCATGCAAGGAAAGGAATGTACAGTATTTATATATTGGACTATTTCCATAATATTAAGTATTGAATGACTTTAGAAAAAAAATAATTTTATTTAAATTTTCCAATTACATCCAACTGTTAGTAATATTACACAGGTTAGAATATGCACAATATTTTGGGTGCTATTATTTTCTCTTCTTCAGATGTTGCTGAATATATTTAAGTATCTAAGGATCTAGGTTCGATTCCCATGCAAGTACTGTCATAGGTCAGACCAGCAACACCTGAACAAGAGAGGAGAATAATACCACTCGAAACATTGGGCATATACTAACCTGTTTGCTAAAAGTTGAATGTAAATGGAAAATTTAAATAAAGTTAAATTTTTCTAAAGACATTCAATACATAATATTAGATGATAGAAATAGTCCAATATACAACTAAAATACCATCATTACAAACCTTCAGGAAAACACAGGGCTAATTATAGACTAGTTTCTATCCGCTTTTAACACCTTATAGAGAGATGTAACTGTAATCATATGATCAAAGACATGTGAAAAAGATGCATGATCACTTAGATGCACATTTCATACTGAACCAGCAATCATCAGTTCAGCATGAAATGTGCATTTTAGGGCTCATACATCTTTTTTTTACATGTCTTTGGTCATATATGTATGATTACACACCTCCACAAGGTATTAAAAGCATTGCATGAGAGTGATATAGTGAAAATTACACTACAGAAATATTACTCATTAAATGGATAATCTCTAGTCTAATGAATGATTAATAAAAAATATTAATATACTTTCATTAAGGAGTGTGTGTCAAAGTTGTGAGGGCAATAAATTGGACCTATCAATTAAACTGTAATAATTGGCTATCTATATATATTGATCAATGATAAAAATATGCATAAAAGATTGTGATCTGGGCCAACTGATGAGTGTTGGTTCAGCACAAAATGTGCATTTTGACAATTACACATATCTCTGGTCAAATGTTTATGATTACATCCCTCTACAAGGTGTTAAGAGAGATAGAAACCAGTGCCTACCTTGCGTGAGAGCGGTGTGGTAAAAATTACACTACAGAAATATTATTCATTAAAGGATGAATATCTCTTTTTATTTTGGCCAATGAAGTAAAAAAAATAAAATAAAACATCAATATCATTTATTGCCTCTCTCATATTTCATTAGTATAAAATTATTGTAAAAATAAAAAAACCTCTCATTTTAAAAATAAACTAAAAACTGAACCAAGGTTAACTTATTGTACTATTTTAGGATTCTAAAATATTTATAATTTAACCAAGTATTGTAGCTTCCATTTCTGATTACAGGAATCTATATTATATTGATACAATTTATATTATGGTCACTTGCAAAAATGAAACACTTGAAAAATATTAGACTTAACAAAAACACAGAAAGGTCAATGTCCAAATTATCAAATTTTAGAAACTTTTTTAGTCTAAAAATTAAAATGTAAAAGAATGCTACTAGTCAATTATTTTTAATTTATAATGTATATATATCCCTCTTCCCCATAAAACTGAAGTATTATTAAAATTGACAAATCAACATTTAAAGTAATTATTTTGTATATAAAATATTAAACATGATTTTTTCAATCACAACTCATCATAAATAAAAATGATAATACTGATAGTGTAAAATATAAATTATTACATTAAATATTAATTAATTCTTTTCTTTCCTTAATTTTTTAAATCCATAACTTTTTACTATTTGCCTTTTCATATTGATTATAAACAGCCTTTTTTTTTCTATAATTACTTACATATTTATATGCGTTTATCTAAAAATTATTGTATATTTTTAAAATTAAAATGAATTTAAACTCTTGTTTAAATATATGTGTAATGAAGACCAAGAAAATTTAGTAAATGAACAACTTGAAAACTGCAGGAAGGTATAATAGGTTTTCTTTACTAATGTACTGTTAAGAATTGTATTTTCTTTTCAATTCTTAATACTATTAACCACAGCCATGCTTTTGATTGTGTACTATTGATGGTAAATGCAGTTTTTTTAAAATTATTCTCTTTCAGTTATTTTTCTCTTTAAATCCAATTCTCCAGTAAGAACATGAATTAACATTAATACTAAGATCATCAGCTAAAAAAAATATTTGAAGATGTCAGTAGTTCATAGAGCAAACTTAAAAAAAAATCTCATATTGTATTCATTTCCTGACTGAACCATTCTTTGATATTAAGAGCTTAAACAAACTTGGACAAGCTAAAAAAAAAATCATGACTGCAAATGTATGTAAATAGTCGCCAAAATTAAGCTGTACTGATTTTTGATGATATTTTAATAATTATAAATAGAATTTTAAATTTCAGAACAGTATTTGATAAATATGCGATTATTTTACAATTATTCATTCAGAATCTAAGTTCAAATTTCAAATAACAAAAATTTCATTAATGTTTCGCTGAAGGTTATCTAATATTAAATACTGAATGTCTTCAGAAAAATTTTAAACTTTTCAAATATTTGGAAAATTCAAATAGGATTTTTTAGAAAAATTTTCATCTGTAAATATAGATTTCTAATAAATCAAGTCAAATTTATTAAATTTTGTTATAAAATAAGGATTTAAAAAGTAAAATAAAATTTAAATTTTGATCCAAATTGTCATTAGGTTTTGATGGGAAATAATAGCAATGCAGAATAATTAATATTTAGTTAGAGCCCTTTCAACATTGTCATGCCATTACTAATTACAGTTACAAAAATGACATGAGAATTTGAAAAAAGTTTTCAATTTAATACTAAGACTTTAAAAGTAATGATATATTAGCAAAGGAAGTGTGTAAATCTCCTGCAATTATATATATTTCTCTTGTTCACAATCTTCTTAGTCTACATTTTAAAAGTATAATTATATTTTAATAAATGTACTTTTGTAATTATTCTCTTTTCATTTTCATCTAATTCATTGATTTGTATGGTACAATACTTTTTCATTAAACTTTTACACAACCATCAACTCTAATCTCTATTCCTTATCAACAATTCCTTGTTCAAAAATATTTGATATGAGGTTTTTATTTTTTCAGCAGTATATAAATTTATAGATATATATATCATGAGTTTAAAAGAAAAAGACCATAAAAACATCAAAAGCTTGCATAATAGTTCATTAAATACTTCTGCTAGGTTGTAAATTATTCAATAATTTTATTTTTTGCATGCATTATTATGACAAGAATTATTAGAACATAAAAAAAATCGATATCATTTTTCATTATATAAACTTATGCTGAATAAAGTGTGAATTACTACTTAAAAATCAAAATTAAATATTGCTCACAAAAATTAAACACAGAAAAAATAACCATACATTAGTTTTTCATAAATAATTTTATTATATTTAATTAACATGAGTCGATCTGAAGACATATTAGTCTTTCTACAATCTTTTGATATTGATCCTGTGTGTCAAGTTTAATTTTACAAATTATAAACAAAATTATTTTCCTTAATCTTAAAAAAATAAGTTTCAATTTTTTCTAATGTAAAAATCAAGTTTTAGAAAAATCTCTCAAATTCAACTATTGTTTTTTTTTTGTATTCTAAGTACAATTTAAAACAATAATTATTCCTTCTGTAGATCTTTATTACAAATATAATTAGGAATTTCATATAATTCTCACTCAATTTATCCAAATTATAAATGATGTTCCTTCATAATTGGCATTGTTGAAAATTTTATAATGTATAAATAAGTTGTTACAAAAGTTTTAAAGATGAAGAGTGCTTCTAAAATAAATTTACTTTATATAAAATTTGTTTAAAAAGTTATCACCTTTTTCCACATTACATCCATGTTCAGAAATTAATATGAAGTGAATTTGTTTTTTGAGAAACATTGATAGAACATTATGAATACATATGATGCTATCTTATACACAATTAATTTTCTTTAAATATTATTTTAAAAATGGTGATATAATTTAGTTTTTTTCTTTACAAGCTTTTTTTGTAATAGCCATTTTTTAAAAACATTTAAAAAATAAAGTAGAATTTTTCTGAGTAAGTAAAATATAAAAAAATTATATATATATATGACTCGATTCATTATATATTACATTCAGAAGTGAATTGAGTCGATAAATTATTTCAAATTTATTTCATAAAAAGATAAAACTATTTTTTATTACAAAAATAAAATTAAGGTTATTAATAGTTTGGAAAAGAAAATAGCTGAAATATATGTAAGTACATGGATGTATAAATTGCCCACATGTAGTTAGTAATGTATATTTGTACTTTAAAATAATAATATATCATCACTGTTATTATAAAATAAATATACAAAAAACAAATTATTCCATAACTTAATATTTATTTTGTTAGTAAAAAAAATAATTCCCCTTCCCAAATGGACATCTTTTACTTGGGACTTGAATTAAAAATAAAATAAAATATTCTGATTTATACAAGAAAAAAAAACTGTTATTAATAGTAATTAGTTATTACTATTGTATATTATTTTAATCAAAATTCTATATACAATAATTTAAAGGGAAAAATAAATTTCATATTTTAAAATTTATGTACAAAAATTAACAATTTTTAAATAAATTTAAAATTAATAATTTTAAAAATGTTTAAATATTTTATGATAATGATTACAGTCAGTTTTATTTTTGTTAGTTTTATAGAATATATTTTATCTGTATTATTATGTAATCTAATGTCATAGTGAAAAGTGCAATGTTCAATCAAGTGAATAAAAAAATCATAATGGCTTTAATAGGAGTTGAAAAATTAAACAATTTAAAAAGATTTTTTGCAGACCAATCAAGTTTCTTCATGGTTTGATATAGACCCATAACATTTGAAATATACAGTTAGAATGTTATTAATTCAAGTGTCTATTATTCAAAATTTTCTATTATTTAAAAAAAATTTTTAAAAGTGATTTTTTAATCTTTTATAATAAATACATTAGTTTGAACATTGGTAAACAATTTTTTTTAAAAAAATTATACCTTTAAATTAATAAGCCTGTCTGTCAGTGAGATGCCTGCTTCTCCCCCCCCTAATTCAGTAGAGTTTGGGTTTACAATGAGAGGTAAAAATTTTATTTTTGAAATATAAAAAATTCATAAATTGGAGCCAGAAATTTTAAAATAATGGTGTTTTATCCATATTTGCTAATATATATATATATCTATTTATATTTAACTTCTCTTCTCCCAAATAGCCATAAATTATTATTGCCTAAATCAATAAAAAAAAAAGAAAGAATATTATTAGCATTTAAAGTAATATAAAAAAAACCAGTCTATAATTTATAAATTATTCTAGTATTAATTTCTCTATTCACATAGACTATTTCTTAAAAATGGTCAATTTCACATCTAGTTTTCAATGCTTTTTATTGATGTTTTTCTTGTCCAATTTTTCCACACACAAGCCAGTCTTTTTCAATATTAAAAATGACAATATATTTATTATTTGTGTTTTTATAATATGCAAAAATAAATATTTTATATTATCTAAAATACAAATTACTTATAACAGTATATATAATAATCTATTCTCTCTATATAAAATAAGCTGAAACAAAAGTAGAACCAATGATATAATTTGCTAAAAATCCCAGATATAAATTGTTAATAAACAATTAAAATGGCCACCCTTATAAAAAAGAACAAGCTATTGTTAAAAATCTGCAAAAACAGCTATCTAAAGTAAAAAAAAAAAAAACAGTATTCTAAAAAAGTGTTAATTATTTATTTAACAAACTTATACCAGTGCAATTAAATATATATTAAAGGCAAAAAAGTCCCATTTTATGAAATACTTAATGCAACTTATTATTAAACACAGAAAAAATAAAAATTTTCTAAATAAATTTGTTAAAATATATAAATATAACTTAGACAGGTTTTTTTTTCTTTAAATAAAATGTTTTCTAGAATCTTTATGTAGATAGGAAATAATGATTTTAAAGTTGGGATAAGCTTAAGACATTTTAATTTTTCAATGTTTTTTTTTTTTTGAATTTTGGGAAAAAATATTTTGAAAGCATTGATAATAGATAGACTCTTTGTAACTGAATTTTTTCGATCTTTATTTTCTTTAGCAATAAATAATGTTTCAGAAATAGAACTTAGAAATACACATTTATCCTAAGAAGTTTTGCTAAAAATTATATGGCAATTTTACACAATGTCATAATAAAATGAAAAAAAAAGGGGGGGGGGGGTTGAATCCTACATATATATATTTGATATCATTCTTTTTCTAATTTTATCAAATTTTAATATAAAACTGTTAGAATTTCAAAAATGCCCTATATTTATATTATATGCAAAGAACTCAGGAATAAATATTTTTTCATAAAATTCGCTGAAATGGTATAAGTACCAGAACGAGGCCCAGGGGGATAGATGTCAAAGATGAAAGGTATCTCCCCAAAATAAAATAAAATATTAATAGTGATAATAAAAGATTAATAACCATTATACAGTACTTTCGTTTATTTGCATGACTATTTTTAACTGGAATCTTATTAATTAACTATTTTTAACTCTTTATCTATTAATTAAAGAGTTCTTATTTCTAATTATTAAAATTGCCTTTCAGATTTTTCTTTTATTGTGGTTACTTTCTTCATGAAAAATTCTAGTGTATTGGTCAAAACTGAAAGTAAACTACATGTTTTTTCATGGTCATAAGAAAAGAGACACTGTTATTAAAACATTATTACTCTTATTTTTTATACATTTACAGTTGATATTCTTTTAATCATTTCTCAAAACTATATTTCAATTCACCTACATGTGAAAATTTACATTTACACAAAATCTAAATGATTTCCAGTTGAAAATGGTTTTGCAAATAATTTAAAGTACCTCTGTATTTTATAATAGTTATTAGTAATATTTATTATGACTGTTAGTACTTTTTTGTTTTATTATTATTACAGTAGTTAATTTATAATAAATATTTTGATTTATATATCTACATATACATACATACAATTTGTGGTTTTTATTATCTTTTTATAAATACAAATTGTCTACATAAATACTACATTGCATATACACACATCTAACATCTTATAAAATTGAATATTTTCATATATAATGATTTTACTTTTTTTTGTGTGTGTACATATCAACTATTAATTATATAAAATTTATTCTTATACATACACACACAATGCTCACATGTATACATATATAGACAGAAACTAAAAAAAAGTAAAAACATTTTTATATTTTTATGTTGATAACTTAAGGGTTGATTGTTATTTTGTATACAAATATGTTTAATAATAGGTTTTAAAGTGTATGTATATATATAAATAGTATTTGTAAATATACAAATGTTAATATATGAAAATTATTATAATATATGACATAAGGTATCATGCAATGTAAAATGAGAAAACAGATAAATAAATAATATAAATAGCAATAATGCTTAAATATTCTGGCTAAGGGAACATTAAAAAAACTAAGGTCATTATAATATATAGATAATAGATTGTTTTCAGACCTATGTAACTATACAAAAAAATTTGGCTTTGATTAAAAACATTAACATGTTTTTCAATTTGGTCTAATAGCTTAATAATAAAATGAAGAAATAAAAGATGACACATAGAGGAAAAGTGCATTAGATCCAAAAGATCCAGATGCATTGCTTCCAGATCCAAAAGTTCCTGATAACATCCGTTTGAACATAATGAATAGAACTGAATAGGGATTTAATAAACACTATCTTCTAACATCTATTGCTTATTAAAGGTTATATTAGGTAGCAAAAATGTGAGAAAAAGTATTATATGGTTCTATCTAGCAGATGTATTGCACATAACCAGAGAACCAATAAATTCATATGCACACATTATAAAAAGTTTTAGTAAGTATCTATAACATTACAATATTTAAATATATTTATTAAAGCTGATATATAAAACCAATAAGCATTGATTTTTTTTTTCTCATATATTTTGAACTTCTAAAATAATCTGCTCTACTTTTAATCGCAGTTTTCATTTTTTCCTAAAATACAGCAACCCAAAAATATTAAGTTTTAAAAATATATATTAAAAAAAGATGCATGTGTGGGGTGACCCTAATTGTTAAGTTTTTATTTTTTTGATTATATAACTATAAAAATAAATGTTTAATATAATACTTAAAATGTTATAAAAGTGTAAATAAAAATTATTATATACATTTAATATTTATATAGGTTTTAAAGGCACAGGAAATTTATAATTAATGGGAAGAGGGATTAAGGGTGTAGTTAGCTTATTATTATATCATCTTAATTTGGAAAAATTATTCACCTGGAAAAGTTAGGGAATCAAGAGAATCTAATTAACAGTCTTGTACCTGTACTGATTTCAAAAATAGATAATTGATTTAAAACTTTTTACATACTAAGATTTCTCAAAATACTCTATATGAAATTAATATATTCGAAGTTCCATAAATGATAATAAAAACTTTAAAAACAAATACCAAACAAAGGGGGGTGAAGTGGTGGTGAGCAAAATGCAAAAGATGATATGAAAAAGAAATGGACATTTTTAAGACATAGAAAAAAAATTAAAAATCATTACCCACAATGATTCTATTAATAAGTTATGATAATACAGAAATACTTGCAAAAACAATATGATTATTAATATGTATATGAAAGAGAAAAACAAAAACTAAGTAAGAATTTTTTTACTATTCAATAAATTTTATGCTCCAATGCTTGTAAAAAAACAATACAATAACATCAGATGTTTTATTCATTACTAAAAAAAAATATTAATTTCTTCCTTCCTACTGATTGCATAGTCTTGTGTTTTTTGTTTGCTTGTTTTTATTAAAAAAGTTTTATTTAAAAAAAAAATTTTTTTTTTTTAGTTAATAATTTCCAATTTTTTCAATAGTGACATTGATATTTTATTTAAATTATTACAGTCTAATAAATAAAATATCAAAGAAAATATATACAAAGAAAAATATAAGAAAAACAAAAACAATCTTACATGACAGTTATTCAAAAATTTAACTTTTATGGAATAAACTAAAATAAATTATGACTATCTTTGTGCACTATTGTCTGAGTCACAGAGACTGAAATGGTAGTGATGAATTCTTAGTATTGTGATAACTTAAAAAAAAAAAATCTACAAGCACAATATTTATTTTCATCATAATATGTAACTTTCAGAAATTTTATAAAAAAATAATATATGCTAAAAGTTAAAAAAAAAAAAATGCAATCATTATAAGCATCTAATCAAATTTAAAGTAAATATTTGTAAAGTTAATATGTAACTGAATAAATTACAGTAAGTTATTAAAGAGCAAAATTTTTCTATATTTATTCTTTCAGATACACACAAGTATATATTTGATAAAATGATTACGAGATACTATATAAAAATTATCAGTATTTACTAAATAACAATATATTTTAAAACAACAACAAAAACGTCAATGTTAATGTAAAACGTGATTTAGAAACTTTTGAAAAAGCAAAATACATTATTAATCAAGGAAAAGAATAAAGAATTCATCAATAACCACAATTCGTTTAAATAACATCGGTTTTTAATTAATTACATAAACTTCATGATTTAAATTAATCTAGATATATTTTTAAATTTCTAAAAATTACTTTAAAAAATGTATGAATCATTATTAGAATAAAGAATTTAAATTAACTATTTTTTTATGCCCATCCTTTACCAATCCTGCTTCCCCCTTCTTTTAAGGTGCAATATACCATAGAAAAGGCTTGGCCTAATTCACTCAATATAATTTTTTTTCACCACTTAACTTTTTTTCTTTTAAATAATAATAAATATTCAGTTTTAAAAATCAATTATTTTTTTAGTACTGAAATAAATATTATATAAATGTAAAAAAACGATGTTGCTTTATTTGCGATATGGTTAATAATACTTTTTTATATTTATAATTAATTTTTTTAAAATTAAATAGTATGTGTAAAAGCAAAAATGGATAAAAACTAATTTACCATGCATGACAGATTTATCCATTAAATTGTGTCTACCATAATAATAATAATAAAAAAATAGGTCAACGTAATATTTAATATTTTAACATTTAAGAATATAATTACAGTTTTCTGAGGAAGTAAGTTTTAAAGAAATGAGAAAAATAAATCTGTTTAAATTTAGAAACTGACCTTGAGGTAAACATTTAAAATAATTTTAAGTTACTTCGCAAAACATATTAATTATTACAAAATATAAGTGAAATATAGTGTGTGTGTGTTGGAGGGGGGGGAGCAATAAATATACTTTATAAATAAACAATACACACACACGCGCGCGGACGCTCTATTTATTATTAAAATTATCTTTACATTTTTTTAAAAATTACAATGTACATTTTTTTTTGAAAAAAAAATTATATAAAAAAGATAATTACACACACTTTTATACAAATAAATATTAACACATTTTTACGTAACATTTACATTACATAAATAAGTTAATATTTAAAAAAAAAATGGCGAATTGTTTTTATAAATATATTACAAATAAAAAAATAAACAACAAGATTGTGAATAATAAGTTGCTAATTATTTATGAATCACAATAATAAAAGAGAATATTCATTTAGCAGATTTTTCCCCTTTCAATAACAACAACAAAAAGATTGATTGAAAACTCGGGAGTCTTTTTTTTTTTTTATAATTCAAAAACAGAATAAAATTATTAATATATCAGTTAATATTCAATTTGATATACAGTATCATTATGTTAACTTCGATTATCAGATAATAATAATTCAGATGAATAGATATTAAAACTTTTATTAAGTAAATGCAACATGCAGTTTTAGAAAAGGGTCAAAATTCAATACAATGTAAAACAACACCATGCCTGGTAAAGAGCGTCCTGCAAAAGGGAGGGTTCAATTAGACCTTGTAATGCATGGCTACTCCTGGTTTAGCGTGCTTTTCGAAAAATTCCGCTGTTGTTACGATATTAATGGCATTTGTTCAAGATGGCGGTGATAAAACACCTTTTGTTATATATAATCTAATTACTTTATCTTTCAATTTATTTACTTTTTTTATTATAATTTTTTTTTATTATTTATTTAAAATGTTTTTAAATATAAATAAAAAGTAATTAATAAAATAGAATCAAATCAAATAACTAGTCGATCGAATTATATTGATAAGATGAAGACAAATAAATATATTTTTAAATGTAATTAAATTCGTTTTGCCGGCAATGGCAGACTATTTTAAAGATTTTTTTTTTTTTGTCTGCACAAATGCAATAAATCATCATTTACACACCATATCACTTTTTCATCCAATATTATAAATATTTTTTATAGTAAAATATAAAAATATTTTCTAAAGTATTTTTTTAAAAAAGTTAATTTTATTTTTTACCAAAAAAATAAATAATAAAATAAAATAGCAATCCCAGTAAAAAAAATAAAAATGAAATCTTATTTATAAAAATATTCACCAAATATTTTTAATAAATAACGTCATATTAATGTATTTAATATAGTTATATAAATTATTGTTACCGGAGAGTTTGTTATTAAGCACGCCATTAAAAAAAAAAAATGTTTATGTAAATAAAGAAAAAAAAGTTCCCTTTTCACGCTTTGCTTAATGATTTAATACAATCTTCAACTTGAAATACAATTACTATTTGAAGGAATAAAATATGGCTGAAAAAATAATAATAACAAAAAAAAAATAAATAAATATTAAATAATAAAATCATCAAATAAAATCAATAAGCCAGATGTTATTTATTATGGCTGACACTAAGTATAAGCCCAATGCAGTGAAATGTGGGTTTCCAACAATAAAATTGGGATATAATTCGTTACAGAGAAGTGTAAAAGTAAAAGTCAGTCAGCTGTAAACAAGGGAAACCAAGATGTCTCACGTCAATATTAACACCAAATAACTATAATATTATTTTATTTAAAGTAATATTGAATATATTAAAAAAATAATTTCTTATAACGATACCTCTCCATGGTGATCCTGTCGTCCTTCGGGAGTGTTTTCGGGAAGAAAATAGAGTCTGGAGCTAGATAATACTTGGCCATTATTTTTGTCTTCCCACAGAAGTTGTAACTCAGCGATGCAAACATCATCATCTTTGGATATTTTCACAAAGAAAAATTCTCCCAATGATAAAATTTTATATTTACCATCCTTGAAATATTTAAATGCCTTATAAAATGTGTATGATCCGTGTTGTCCGCATGCTGCACCTACAAACTGAATTATTTTCATTTTATTAGATAAATATTATATTGCAATTTCTTTGCATACACAAAAGGTCGAAAGAAAGCTACAGATTCTATATAAATAATACTACAAATACCAACGTATCCAAAACTTGTTATATTCAACAAGTGTTTCAAGTAATTAAAATAATAAATAATATCATATTATAAATATTAATTAATATTTACCTGAATTTTCGGATCCTCCATTACAAACTTTTTGGAAATATTTTGATGGCAGCATAAATACCCTCGAGAACACAATACTTTATTTTGCCCCCTAATTAGTGACGTCACCTCAGAATTTCGCGATCATTATCATAATTAATTCATTACCGTATTGTTTTAAAAATTTAAAATCAAACTCATATTTCTTAGAATATGCGCTGCCATTAAAACGTAAAAAAGTAATCTAAAAACTAACAGTGTTTTATTGTACTACATCTACTTCCGATAAAATATTCCCAACATGCATTGCAACTACAATGGCGATTGCATTGGATATTAAGTTTATGTGACATACGATAACAAAAGTCGTTTGAGACTGAATATCTCATTGACATCACTTGTCACTTTTTTTTTATTTAAAGAAATGTTAGCATAATGGTCAATGTGCTAAGTTAATATTGGATGTTAACAATTATTTGTAGAATTCTGAATTTTTCATGAAATTAACGTTATTTACAATTGTTTTAATGTTTTTTCTTCATATGTTTTACTTTTAAGTATAATGCAAATGACTCCACAATCATTGATTTATAATTAATTCTTAAATATATATAGTCAAAAATTGTAAAAATAATTACAAGTGGAACGTTTTATATAAGTTGTTTAATATGAGTGGCGATCATCGATTGCAAGTTACAGTTCACAGCACGTTACGAGGAAGAGCAAGCGGAGATGTAACTGTTTATATAAATAACGAAGATACAATTGATCAGGCAATCATACAATTTTGTATCGAGAAAGGAATTCCTTATAAATCTTGTTATGTTTTACGGAATAATAGAAATATTCTGTTGGATAAATTTCATCGAATTACAACTTGCGAAATTAATGATGGAGATATACTATACTTAGGAGTAAAAGGTATCGTAATTTTGGATAAGTATGCATGGTGTGTGCGTGCGCGCGCGTGAATTTTTAACAATTGAATATCACGTTTATTTATAATTTTTATCTGTTATTCATAAGACTAGAGATTATCCACTTAATAATATTTCTGTAGTGAAAATTACACTATAGAAATATTCATTAAGTGAATATCATGTCTATTTGTTTTTAGTGAATGATATTATGTCTTGCTAACTAGACCTCATTGATTTCATATAAATTTCTGGCGTGTTATATTTTATCTGTAGTTTCATTAGTATTTATTTGTAATTCAATTGATATACTTTAAAACAATATGTTTATGTAATAACCTGGGATTTAAATTATTGTACTGTATATTATTTTCTTTTAATTTCCAAAATAGAACACGCTTGTCATAAGACTATATTAGTTGATCTCGGATGGATGGGGGTACAAAATATAAAAATGGATATCTTATTTGAATATCATAACTGTATTTATATGGACATTCAATAAATGGAATCACAAAAAACGTCAATCAAGTGGCTCATTTTTACTATTATACTATGAATTTTATCATGTTGAAAATTTTTATTTATATTTTAAATTACAATCTTTTGTTCTTACATCCTCAAATATATGATTCCAGACACTGAAAAAAAATACAAATCATTCTATTATGCACTAAATAATAATCGAATGGTTTAGTGCTCAAGAATTCGTAAGTTCAAGCATCAGAAGTGATTAGAGCCGCAATCTGTGGATGATGAGCTTCGGAATCTGTCAGTCTTACCACTACACTAAACGATGTGAGGCAGTATTATAATATCATAATAAAAGAAATAAAAAAATAACTATTTATATACATTTGAAATTTTCTATATAATTAGCAGCAAGGATTATTGGATACTGCTCAGATATTTTGTTCTATATTTATCTAATCCATATTATATCAATTCATTTAATAATTGTTGTATTTCTAGACATACTCATTGATTACTGTAGTCTTAATAAATATATAAATGATTTGTAATCATTCTTTATGAGGCCAGAAATTATTATATATTTTTAACACTAGATATAGACATTAATTTTTATTGAAGAGCTTACATATTTTTTTTTATTTTTATGTATTCATGATCTTGTTTTTTCTTCAATTTTTCCAGTTTTTTTCACATATACACAAGATCTTAATACATATTTTAAAACCACAATTCTTCATTTTTATATCCTCAAACATATGACAACAGATGCTGAAAAAATGCAAATGATATCCAAAATGCACTTGAGTCATTGCATTTTTTTTAAATGTCTGTGGTCATGTGTTTGAGGATGTAACAACATTAAGTTATAGTTTAAAAAATATATGATTTTGCACTTGAATGAAAAAAAGTTGAAAACGTTGAAAAGCAAAATAGGACTTTGCATATATAAAAAATAAAAGATCTTTAATAAATCTACTTTTGGGATTTAAAAAATGTAATTATATCTGATTTGATAAAGGATGATTGGCAACTGGTTCTGTAATTGTAAGGTAAATTGATATATGTATTTAATTGTATGGTTTGCTGTGATTAAGTTCAGCAACATCATCCTACTCTTGATATTTTTGTTAGGAAATTTAACATTTTGAAATTTTTAACAATTTATTTAATTATATGCTTTTTAATAATGTGTTTTATTTATAAAATAGTGATAAAACTTATTTTACAGTTTTATTTTTTTCATGTTCTTACAGGAAGTTGTTCTAAATCATTTTCCATACAAATAAAGTTCTTCCTATTTTAATTTGTTAATCTGTGGATAATAGCTTATGAGATTAAATGATTTTTACAGACCAATTTTTAACATATATACAATAAATATTGCTTCATTCATTATTTATAATATTTTAAAAGATAACTAATCAGTTATTATTTTAAAATATAAATATTTGAAAACCAGGCACCTCTTCATAAACCTGGAGCTTTAATTGTAAATATAGGGGATTGGAATTCAGACTTTTAAGCACCCACTAACTATCCACACTATCTCATACAACTGATACACATGACTACACACATGTAGAAAAGATAAATAATCACCAATATATGTATTTCATGCTAAACCAGCACTCAGTTGGTCCAGATTCTCCCACACATATATATAATCAGTGCTCAGTTTATATAAAGATAGCAAATCTTCACACTTGAATGGACAGACTTCAATCTACTCCAATCTCCAACTTTTCAGCCATCCATATCATTGAAAATCTGATGATGGAAAGCCAAATCCCATGCTGATGCCAACATTGATTATATAAACTGAGCATTGATTATATATGTGTGGGAGATGAGAATCTGGACCAACTGATGGGTGCTGATTTAACATGAAATACATGTATTGGTGATTATTTATCTTTTCTACATGTGTGGGTTCATGTGTATCAGTTGTATGAGATAGTGTGGATAGTTAGTGGGTGCTTGAAAGTCTGAGTTCAAATCCTCTATATTTTATTTTAAAATATTTAAGTTTCAATATATATTAAACTTTATTCATTAAGATCAATGAAAAGTTGTTACCTTGAATTATATTATGAAAATCTATAAATTAGAATCTGTCATGAAGCTGTTTTTGAATTAGTATAATAAATGCCATAAGTGAAGTATTTTATTTATTATACAGTATTTTATTTTGTTTAAATTTCATTAATTATATGCAATAAATTTTGCGTATAGATGTTGGTATGCTTTACTATTTGTAATTATTCTTTGATGCTGTTGGTTTCTGTTCAACATAATGCATTTTTGGTGCTGTACATTCTAGTCATGGCTGATTTATCTCATACAGTTCTTGAAATTAATTTTTTTTTATACTTAAAAGCATAAATTTTAATTTTTTTTCTGTATATGTTAAGTTCTTTGTATGAAGGCAGGTTGGATTAATTAAGCAAACATATTGCAACCAAGTGATGTGACAGTTTGCCATTGTTTGCCATCCTCTTAACTTAATTTATTCTAAAATGTCAATCTTATTTCTGTATGATAAAATTATAAAATTAAATAAATTAAGAATTGAAATTCAATATTTAAACCTTGATATTAATATATATATATATATATTACAAATACTAGCACAGAAATATTTTGCTGATACCAGGGGGAAAAAAAACATTTCTAGTACTATTTTTGACATTTATAAATATGTGTGTCAAAATGTGTGTTGGATCCATTTTTCAGAATACATTGATTTGTGTGATATAAATTAAAAATTAGATTTTATTCTACACATGTTGAATGGAGAGAGTAATATTTTTTAGAATTTTTTATATTCTAATTTCTTACCAGTCTTTATCTTTTTTTTTTGTTTAGATAAAAAATGGCAATCAAATTTTTTAATCTAGGATTTTTTTTTTCAAAACTCCACTCTATATACAGTAGTAGTAAAACTGAATTAAGCTGAATCAAAAAGCAAAAAGGTTTGAGAGATCCTGACAAAATATTATGTTATACCTTGTATATCTAATTTACTTTGCTGAAACAGTGCATTCGTGAGTGTTTGAAGAAGAGAAATTATGCTTGTAAAACATAAATTTAAATATTTTTTCATCAGTCCACAATAAAACAAATGGAAGATTCTTAATTTTGCTTATAGCAATTGAAAGATTTCGCATTGTTGATTTAGAAATAATATGTGAAAATGTTTAAAGCTTCATGCTCTTAAGTTAAAATGCTTCAGACTAGCTTAACTGGCTTGAATATATAGAAATTTGAGTAAAGAAGGTGGAACCACTTTTTCTTATAAAATCTGTCTTGTGTTGTGACTTGAGAGCAACCTATACAGTCATCATTACATCTGATTGGCTGCCATATAAGCATTCTAAAATGAACATGTGAGAAGGTTTCAGCCCTTCATTTTAATTACGAACTGCTTAATAAATATCCGTCAATTTCATAAGTTCTGAAAAAATTACTTTGTTGTTGATTTAGAAATAATACGCAGTGAGTTAAATGTGAAGATGTTTAAAGATTCACGCTCTTAAGTCAATGTGCTTCAGATTAGCTTAGATATATAGAAATTTAAGTCAAGAAGAAGGTGGAATAACCTTTTTTAAATAAAATCTGTCTTGTGTTGTGACTTGAGATCTCCCTATACAGTCATCATTACATCTGATTGTCTGTCATATAAGCATTCTAAAATGCTCATGCAAGACGGTTTCAGCCTTTCACTTTAATTATAGCCTTTAGGTAAAATTTATTTTTTTAAATGATTGATTTTAAAAGTGAATAAAAAAAATCTGAGAATGTTATTGAGCAAAAAAAAATTCAGTAGGTATCAAATTTTATGCTGCTATGTAATATTCATAGAATTTTCACATATCATCATCATCATCAACCATTATCAATCCACTGCAGGATGAAGGTCTCTCCAAGTTCAATCCATCTTCTCCGATCTTTAGCTTCTCTTCTCCATATCACCCCTGCACTTTTTACAATCTCTGGGAATCCAGTTTAGGATTTCAATTGTCCATCTATTATCATCTCTTCTAGCAATATGTCCATCCCAACTTCACTTCAGTCTTAATTTTTTCAATGCGGTCAGTAACACCTGTTTGTTCTCTTACCCATATATTACATTTTCGATCTCTTCTTGTTACTCCCAACATGCATCTTTGAGTGGTCTGAAGTCTCTGTATTGCTTTTTTATTAAGTGTCCAAGTCTCAGATCCATAAGTAAGAACTGATAAAAACACATTTATTAAAAAACTTCCTTTTCAAACACATAGGCATATTTTCTTTTAGTATCAAGTTATTTCTACCAAAAACACTCCAACCAAGTTTAATTCTATGATTAATTTCATCCATTATGTTTCTATCTGTATTAATTATCTGACCAAGGTATTTGTAACTGTTAACTTCTTCTAACTCATCATAATCAATCTTTATTTTCATATTTTGAGAAAATCCATTAAACATTACTTTAGTCTTTTTAACATTTATCTTTAGTTCTACTTTCTTACTTTCATCTGATAACTCCTGCAATATTTCCTGAAACTCTAAAGCATTATTTGCAAAAACAACTACATCATCTGCAAAATCTAAATGACTTAAATAATCTCCATTTACTTTCATTCCTTTAGCTTCCCATTTTAATCCACAAAATACTTGCAGCAGCATTGCTGTAAAAAGTTTTGGAGTTATGGAATCACCCTGTCTTGCACCCTTCTCAATGTTGATTTTCCTAGTATCATTATGTAATCTAATTGTTGCTGTTGCATTTTTATAAATATTTTTTAAAATGTGACAATATCCTGAATCTATACCTTGCTGATCCAATGCTTTAATTACTTAAGAAATGTTTATAGAATCAAATGCCTTTTCATAATCTACAAATCCAAAGCATAATGACAACTCATATTCATTTGTCCTTTCTATAACTTCTCTCAATACCTGGATGTGATTTAATGTACTAAAACCACTTTTAAATCCAGCTTGTTCTCTTGGTTGGTGGAAATCCAATGTTCTCTAATAAATATTTTTATCATTAGAAATAACTTTTTTTCTTGTTTTTTTAATTTATTTTTGTTTGTACATTTTTTTTTTAATTATAGGTTTTGAAATTTACCAATATTTCACATTAAATTGCTTGATGATGATGATGATGATTATTATTATTATTATTATTTAATAACATGATCGTATAAATGTACACATACTTGAACATTTTTTTCTTCTAAGTTTTTTTTTTTTTATCATCATTGTCTTATATATATGTGTGTTCATTTGGATTTTTAAAGGAAAAGTGAAAACTGTGAATATTAAGAGAGAGAAAAGATTTTAAACTGTAAATCAAATAACAATTTAATATATTTAATAACATGACGGTATAAATGTACAGATATTATCAACATTATTTCTTCAGAGTTTTTTTTTTTTTTTGTGAGTCATCATTGTTTTATATATTGTGCTTAATATTTTTGTTTTTATCATGCCTCCCTATTCCTTTCCCTGTCCAATTTGTCAATCTGTTATTTATGGAAGGCAAAAATCTTTGAAATGCTCTGGGCCTTGTGGTTTGAAATATCACTTTGACTGTTTTAATTCTGTTAATAATAAAGATTGTAGTGGGTCTGTTTTTATGTGTGATTGTTGTAAGATTTCTCTTAATAATGTTGCAGCCTTTTCTTCTCAATCATCTTTTTCAGATTCATCAATTGCTGATTCAGATCATTCTTCTGTAAATGCTATAGCTGGTCAGCTTATTCCTGATAAAGATGGTATTCCAGATGTTACCTTTTGTCATGGTTGTTCTTTGATTATTTCTGATATGGCCATGAGGATTAAGTGTTCTGGTCAATGTCAGAAGTATTTTCATTTGTCTTGTACTAAGCTGTCTAAATCTGATGCTATTATTTTTCAAACAATTGGTAATGGATTTTTTAAATGTCAGGCTTGTAATAATATAACTTTAAATATGAAGTTTCCAGATGTTGATAATGAACTTCTTGATGAATTGGTAATAGATAATGACTCAACAGAATCATTGGACAATAACATCATGGTTTTAGATTCTGAAGACAATGAGTGTAACTTGGTCAAACCTATGGTCTCTGAGGGTCATATTACTAAGGAAAATTCAGATTTGATAATAGTGTCTTCTTCTGATAATACTTCAGTTCAGATTGTTAGGGAAGATTCTCATGATTCTAGTGAATTAAATAATATTTCTAAATCTAATACTAGATTATCAGATGTTGTGGAGACAGGTGTTAATTCTACTATTGCATCCATAGGAATGTTTGAGTCTTTTTCTGTTGATTTAAACTGCATGGATAAATGTGTTAATGATATCATTTCACAACCTGAACATTTTACTTTAGAGGTTTTACAATCTTATTCTATGTCTCTAATTCATTCTCTAATTATTAAGATGTCTCAACTTTGTAATAAATCATTGAATTGTTCTTCTAATTTTAGCAAAGGTATTCAATGCTCTCTTCCTTCTGTCAAGTCAACTTGTTTTTCCAAAGTGAGTTCACATAAAACCAGAATATTTTACAATAAAAATTTTCATAATAAATATCATGAAAAGCATGATACTAGTAATAATATTAGTTTATATGCTAGCAAGAGTTACAATAATATAAAAAATGTTGTACACCATAATACTGGTTCAGAGTCTCAATCATTTGTTGAGAAAGATAAAACTTGTTATGAGACTGGAGTGAAAGATCTAGGTTCTTCTATAAATCATAGGGATGATTTACTTTTCAAAAAACACATTAAAAGAAAGAATGATTTTGGGCAGAATATTTCTAAAGAGAATGAGGAACTTGGGCTTAAAAGTCCAATTTCTTATAGAGGTCCTAATAATTCTAATGCATCTTATAAATGGTGGCCTTCCAGTTCTGTTTCATCAATATATTCTTCTAATACCTCTTCTCCTTTTCAGCAATTTTCTAATAGAAAATTATCAGTTAGGCAGCTTGGTAAACAGGATAGTTTACCCTATAATTTTAGACTATATTCAAATAAATTTTTTAATAAAAAATTTAATAATTATTCTTCTAATTTTGGACAGGATATTTCTAAAGATAGGTTTAAAGATCCAATTTCTTATAGAAGTCCTAATAATAGTAACGGTTCATTACTAATTAAGGATAATGATAAATATTATAAATATTTGGTATCAAATTTGCCAGTAGATGCTAATTCTTCTGATGTACAGAGATTTTTGGAAGACAAACTTCAGGTTAAAGTCATATGTATTAAGATTAATATGTTTAATTCTAATATTAGTAGTTTTTTTGTTTCCATTCCCAAACATAAGCATTTGGAGTTTATTTCGAATCATTTATGGCCTTGCGGTACTACATTAAAATTTTTTTATGGCTCTTTGGCTAGTTCATTAATACTTTCTGATTAATTTCTTTTGCCCATATCGTCCTTTATTAACATTTTTTTTTTTTTTATTTTTTTTTTCTCTCTTGATTATTGTTTGTTTTTATATATTTTTTGATATTATGTTTGGAATTTATTGTTTTTATATAAACATTCGTGGGATGAGAACTAAGACTGCAAAAATTAAGCAATTCTTCAGTTCTGAAAATTTTGATATTGTTTTTATTTCAGAAACTTGGCTTACTCAACACATTTCAGATGATGTTTTTATGGACAATAGATATAAAGTACTTCGAACAGATAGATCTTCTGATGTTGCTTCCAAGGGTGGAGGCACGCTCATTGCTTTTAAATGTAATTTTATACATAAGTATATTCCTATTTCATCATCATCTTGTGAAGCTACATGGTATGAAATATGTTTGAAAAATAGTGTCAAAGTTCTTTTGGGTACTATCTACATAAAACCAACATTATTCTTTTTAGAGTTTAATGAGTTTCTTTCTATTCTTGAAGATTTTTTAATCAAATATGAATCATATATACTTATTACTGGTGATTTTAATATTCCTGATTTATATTTAGGTACTACTATCATAGATTCAGTCTCTTTTTCACCTAAAGCATTGAGAATGATTTGTTTTTGCAATTTGTTAAATTTAAAACAATTTAATCCATACACCAATTTTAATGATCACACATTGGATTATATTCTTAGTAATTTTCCTACAATTGAATGTTTAACTACTACTTCTCTTCCTTTTTCCATTGATTTGCATCATCCTCCCTTAGAATTTTATATTAATATTAAATTTAATAGACTTTGTCCTTTTAAAATTATGAAAAGAAACTACAAAAAAGGAAATTATTTGGGTCTTTGTTTACAATTATCTAATTTTAACTGGGAAAAATTGTATTCTTCATCTGATGGAGATTTCTGTATGAAGTTTTTTGAACAATCATTTAGTGAACTAATTGACAAATACATTCCTAAAGAAAAAATTTTAACTAACCATTTTCCTCTCTGGTTTTCAGTTTCTCTTAAAGAAATTATTAAAAGGAAATCATTTCATCATCGTAAATATTGGAAAACTAAGAACTTAAATTATTATAACAATTTTATTAATTATAGAAGATTGTCAAAGGTTATATATTATAGAGATTTTCAAAAATTTATACAAAACACTGAAAATCATATTTCTGATAATCCTTTGCAATTTTGGTCTCTGGTTAAGGATTTAGGTATTACAAAAAAAATTACAGAGTAATAATTCTAATCTAGCCGCAGATGATTTTTCTCATTATTTCTCAGAGCTTTTTAAACAATCTCAGTCTTTTACTAATTTAACTGAAAATAATGATCTAGTTGAAGAAAGAATAACATGTGATTCATTTATTGAATCTGATGTTGTTTTTGCTATTAAGCAGCTTAAATTACATTCTAGTGTGGGCCTTGACAATATTCCAGCTTTCATTTATAAAGGATGTGCTGAATACATTGCTTCTCCTCTTTTGCATATTTTTAATTGCTCTTTAGCAAATGGTACTTTTCCTACATCCCTTAAAATTGCTAAAGTTGTTCCTATTTTTAAGAAAGGATCTAGAGATTTGGTAAGTGACTATAGGCCTATTTCAATTCTACACACTGTTGCTCGAATATTTGAAAGATGTTTATATAATGAAATTATCTTGGATGTCTCTAAGGTTTTGGCACCAGAGCAGCATGGATTTTTGCCTAATAGGTCCATTGAGACAAATTTGCTAACTATTTTTGATCACATTTCAAATTCAATTGAGAATCAATCTAGGTTAGATGTTGTTTATTTTGACATGTCCAGGGCTTTTGATAGAGTTAATCATAAAATTCTTCTTCAGAAGCTTTGTAGGTTAGGTTTTTCCAAATTATTAATTAATTGGTTTAACTCTTTTCTTAAGGATAGAATGTCTTGTGTGAGGTTTAATAATAAATTGTCATTACCATATTATTGCTTCACTGGGGTGCCTCAAGGCAGTGTTCTTGCACCTTTATTATTTAATGTATACATTGATGACCTAAAAACATGCATTAAATTTTCACATCTTCTATGTTATGCAGATGATTGCAAAATTTTTAGGCATATTTATTCTACTAATGACTGTTTTTTACTTCAAAGTGATATAGATAATTTCTTGAATTGGTGCGAATGTAATTATATAGATATAAATATGGATAAGTGCTCCATTGTCTCTTACTCTAGAAAATCTGAAATTTTAAGGTTTTCCTACTATATTGGTGATTCTAAAATTATAACAAATGATCATCAAAAAGATCTAGGAATAATATTTTCCAATAATGGGTCTTTTCATAATCACATTAATTTTATGGTGAATAAATCTCTTAAAATTATAGGAGCTATTTACAGATATGGAAAAGCATTTAATAAATTTACAAAGATTAAACTTTTTATATCCTTAGTTCTTCCCATCTTGGAGTATGGTTCAATTATATGGAGTTCTCATAACAGTACAGATATCATACGAATTCAGTCTGTTTTTGACAAATTTGCAAAATTGAATAGTTTAGGTAATGAACACTATATTGATTTACTGCTGAGATGAAAAACAAGAGATCTCAAGCTTTTTCATAAATTTATTTCCCAGAATATTTCTGTATCTAATTTGCTTTCTAATTTAGGTATTAAGAAACAGAATTATAATACTCGTACTCACAATATTTTTGAACTGAAAATTTGTAAATCTGATGTATTAAGATTTTCCCCTTTATTTCGTTTACCTAGAACTTATAACAAAGATTTTGGTAATGATGATGTTTTTAATCTGGATTTTAAACAATTCACTAAAGTCCTCATAAAAAAATATTATCCTTAATTTCATGTGATATATTGCCCTTTTAATTATTTGTGCATTTTATTGTTTTTCTATTTTATTGGTATTATTTTATTTATTTTTTTTATTTTGTTTTGTATTTTTAATGCTTATTTAGATTTGTATATGATAATGAAATTACTGTGCAATCTATAATTGGCTAAATGCTGTTGATATGTACATTAAATAAATAAAGAATTGAAGAATTGAATTGAATTATTATTATTATTATTATTATTATTATTATTATTATTATTATTATTATTATTATTATTATTATTATTATTATTATTATTATTATTATTATTATTGTTGTTGTTGTTGTTGTTATTATTATTATTATTATTTAAAAAGTTGTTTTAATCATATATATATATTGTGGATGAACTTTATTGTTTTATTATATATTTTATATTAGTAAGTATTTTCCTTTATTATGCATGTATTTATCAAAATATTTATTACAAGCTTTAACACAGATGTGTTTTTTCTACAGCATTTAATCTGAGGCAAACTGGCTTCCTATACTATATTCAAATGTAATGAAATAATGAATGAAAAAGATTTTTAAAATATATATTTTATTTATATATTATTGTGTGTCTGATTGTAGAAAGCAAACCCATATTTTATCCAGAAACATCTATTTATCTGCTTATCTAATTATTTCTGTAATTTTCTTATAAGTCCTAATAATATTATTGTTTTTTATTATTAATGTATAAATTAGTTAATAATATATGTAATAACAAATATAACTTATTTTTTAAATAATGCTATTTTAAAACTTTTATTGCTAATTTTTCATTGACATTTGTTTTACCTTAGCACTTAATTTTTTTAGTTTCATTGTGTTTGTATAATTGTGTGTAATATTAGATGATATTGATGAATGGAAGATTGTAATTCTAAATTATAAAATAGTAGCACAGTTAATTTTGAGAAGATTGTTTTATTTGATAAATAGCTGTTTTGTTAGGTTCATTCTATCACTAATTTGCATTAATTAATTAATATCAGATTCACTTGATTATACCATTATTTTTTTTTTTTTTCCTATATTTCTAATTATTAGACTGCTTTCTGGAAAACTTAAAGACAATGTTTCACAATTGAAATAGTCTGACCATTTTTATAGAACTCTTATCATTTTAGTGTTTGATGTCAATTGTCCTCCCATGTAATTCTCTATATGTTATAAATAAATAATTTTTTTCAATTGATCTGTAGATTGTTTTTTATTGTGCTACTTCAGAATAACAAAAAAAAAAAAAAAAGATACTTTGAGAAGAATACCCATTTTCAAATAGTACAACAAAAATATCTCAAAAGAAGTAGCATTTCTATATGTATTTTCAATTAGCTTAAAATCAAACCCTATATGTGTATACACACAATTACATTTAGAATTATTTTTTTGAGTGATCATTAATTGTGTATATGACAACAAAATCCAAGTGTTATTTCATTTTCATATTATACACACACACACACACACACAAATTTATATTTAATAGTATTAACATTTATTTCAATAAATGATAATACGTATTAAGCTTATACTAAGAAAAGCTCATTTAATGCGTTGAAAACATATATGCTAGATACATTCAAATTATATGCTGAGCATGCTTTCGATTAACTGGTAGTAATAATCATAGCAATAACTATCCAAGAGGATTACAAGCCTTATAGAAGTGGCATTTTGCAGAAGTAGTGATTTGCATAAATTTGAATAACAAACCAATTTATTTTATGTAATTTATTATTCATTGGCTATCCACTTATAAATGAATATTACCATTCTGACTTCAAAAAAATTAAAAACAAAGAACAAAAAGTTAAAGATAAGTTTTTTTATGACTATAACAAGTCGGTCCTTCAAATAAAAAGGCATCTAGATCTTTTATTCTGTTTATTTGGAAATTTTCAATGCTGTCTTTTATCTGAAGCAGTTCTTTTTTTTTTTTTTAATTTCAATATTTCATCTAAGAGTATCTCTCTCTTTTTTGTATTTATCTAATGAAAGCAATAAACATTGTACTTCTATATTTTCTATAATATAGGCAGTTTATCCTTTTCATAAAAACCATACTCTTATATGACAAAATCCTTTTTTTAAAAGAAGTCTATTACTCTACATCCATTTCACATTTCCAAACCAAAATACCTTTACAACTATAGATTCAATATTATCATGTTCAGTAAACTGGATGGATCATTTGATCTTATCACTGTATTTTCAAAATGTTATGAAGCATTTTAATATATATCATGGTTTAATGCTATTCATGGATTTTAAGCATGCTTGCAAAGGGTTGAAACAAAATGGCTATCATATTATTAATATCCTGACTATTATTGTTTAAACTCAGGTTTAAAATTTAGTTTTCATAATAACTGGAGTTTGTATAATATAAAGATAAAACATTATTTGTCACCAGAATGTTAAAATAATAAAAACAATAAAACTAATAAAATATAATAATAAGATAGCTTGATTCCTGGGCTTTTCTAGATTAGCACTGCCCCCCCCCCCCCTCATTAAATGAATATTGACTAATAATACTACAATAATTATAATATTATTCTCTCATTAATTTCAATATCTACAGTTTTACATACATATTTATAAATATTTCCTGCATAATATATTAAATTAATAATTAAATGTTAATCTATTTAAAATATATGTATATTGTTACAAAATCTTCATGCAATAGTAATTATAATTAACACAATAAAGATTTTACTATTTATTAAATGTATTTAAATAATAATAGTACTGTAACTTATTAAATATTTTTATATCAATAATTATAACAGTAATTTACTATACTATTTTTTTTTTTTTTTGTTTCATTCTCATGTTTAAAATATAAACCAGCTTATTCATTGATTTGTTCATTCATCCTCCATTCAACAATTAGATTTAATCTTTTGAAGGAAAACTGTAAACAGCAAGATTTTTTTATTATTTAATGAATCAACTTAGTGATTTTTCTTCCTCTTCTATTTACAGTTAGAGTGATCCCACCATCTCTGTAGCATTTGCTGTAGCTTGAAATCACACATAACACCAAACTCTATATAATGTATATTTCTAATATGTGTACATACCTAGAATACAATCTAATTTAAAAATTGTGCTCATTCAGCCATTATTAAAATAATTAACACAAAAATAAAATAATGTTATGTAAAAGTTAGTATAGTAATAAATCAAGGAAGAAAACAATAAATGTGATTGAGTTAGTAAAATAAGGAAATGAAGAGATGATGCCATGATACTTCTCATATAAGTAAGTGGATGTGTGAAAATTTATGACTAATTTGTTGACTTTCATTTAATATTTTTTGTCAAACTGTGATTTATTGAAACTGCAGATGGTTAGAGCATAGATCAGTGAATTAAATAGTTGTTTAATTAGGTTTATTAATTTATAAACTATTTATAAAACTTTTTTCTCAAATATATGTATATATTAGTATATTTACTCTACTGTGCTTATTTTTTAT
The DNA here is from genome assembly GCA_028023455.1 of Epiperipatus broadwayi. NCBI lineage: Eukaryota > Metazoa > Onychophora > Udeonychophora > Euonychophora > Peripatidae > Epiperipatus > Epiperipatus broadwayi. The sequence continues at coordinate 3,277,344 of JAQFVV010012503.1, read as the reverse complement.
TTTTTAATGTATCTATTGAAGATCACATAGAAACGTTATTTAAATAAATGTAAATTATGAAAAATTAAAAATATTCAGGTGAGTGTGAAAAAATAAAATCATTTTTTTCTAATTCCAAGAAAAACTGGATTATATCTATTTTGTTTTATCTGTAATATTTAAAAGTCTAAGTATTTTTTAAATTATTTCTTTTATGTATTTTGATAGATAAGTTTTTAATTTATAGTAGTTTGATAGATAAGTTTTTAATTTATAGTAGTAGTAAATTCATTATATTCTTTATAAAAGTATAAATAAAATTATTAATATTACTTAACTATGGTAATTATTTCTCTTTATTACAATAAAAATAAAAGTACACATTTTTTTTTCCTGTTCATTCAATACTTTCCAAGGCACATCATTTTTGTTAATCCATCAGCAATTATTTCTCCATTACTAGGGCAAAACTAGTTTTTCTTTTCCTTTATTTTCAAACAAAATAAAAATGATTTCACATTATGACTTTCTTTAAAAGTAATTTAATATCAGAAACATAATTAAAAAAATAAATGTAATCTAAAATATTAACTTTGCAAATAAATTGAAAAAGAATTTAAGTGAAAATAAATAGATCAAAAGACAGCTTTCTGTTAGTGACAAACAAACAAAAAAAAGCATTTGATTTGATGGCACAAATATTTATTTGAAAACTTTCTATAAAAAAGCTATTGTATTGAAATAAAATTACAATGGAAACATTGCACATTTAAAAGAAATAAATAATAATTTTATGAAATAAATAAATAAATGAACAAGTGAAAAAATTAGACTATAAATTCATTCATGATCTAATAAAATACAATACTGGACATATGCACTATTATTTTGGACTTGTTTGAAGATAGATTGAGTTGCTTATTTGTTAATTTTTCACAAAACAATAATGATATCTACAGAATAAAATTGTGACAAATCTTTTTTTTTTTTTAATAAATCATACAAATAATTTTTTGCATTTTTTTTTGCAATTAATAAATGCATTGGGAAAAGCAACAACAGAATTGGTGTAAACTGCAATGTGCATTAAATTAATAAAGAAAGATTAATGAAATATTTTTTTAAAAATAAAGATAATAACATCAGGCTATGCAATATATATTGCTTACAAATATTTATTAAAAAATAAATTTTCAAATTCAAATGTTTACATGTTGAGTTTGTATATAGCAATATATACAGACATAGGTTGCAGAAAGGAGTTTGCTGTTAACTAAAAGAAGACCCTTATATTTCTAACAGGGCAAAATTCTAATATTCACTGTTTCTTGTAATTACTACTGTTATTACTGTATGAGTTGTTTCCAAACATTATGAATTATCATTCTTAGTTGAATTCCAAGATTAGTTGCTATTAC